>CABEEJ010000283.1:63505-241759 GCA_901482245.1 Timema douglasi
TGTTTAAACTTAAAATTAAGAGTAGTTTAATAAAGGACGAAAAGAGAAAAAATCTATTTTCTCAAAATCTAATCTAACGATTTTGATTAAAATTCGTATCTGGGCGTTGATTAAGATTTTAAATAAACTGGTTATTTTCATTCTACCATGAAAATCAATTTAAGGGTACTTTACATAAGCAGAAACTTCCATATCTTAGCAACTATTTGAGATACTAAATAACTTATCATTGCAAAATTGTAGTACTATTAAAAATAAAAAAACTTTTACATGGAATTTATTTTTATAAATCCAACAGTTTTTGAGATATTTTTAAATATATCAATGCAATTTTGTGAGCTTTAGTTCTAAAGAGATACTACTTATGTTTAAACGCAATAATTCTCCATTGCCATAGAGTAATTAAATAGTAAGTCTCTAAAAGTTTATGTTTATTTTTCCTTAAACCTGTTAGGAGAAATGTTTCTTCAGCAATGATTTATATCCATTTTAGACTTAATAGCCAACATTTACATTTTTTATTGGTCAACATTTATACATAAGTAATTTAATAGCAATGCGATGGCATGAAGATTTGCAACACCTAATAAAATGTCGAAAATTTTAACTGGAAGTGTAAATTTTAAAACGAAGTGTTGACCCTTGTGGACCCAACAATGATTTTTTTTATCAGTCCAAACATACAAATGAGGACATTAATTCCTTAGAAACAAAATTATGAAACTTAAAACCGGAACTAAAAAAAGGTTTTACGTAAGTATAGTGTAATTTATGCTTGGGATTGCTAGTGTATATTATTTCTTTTCACATATACTACTAGTTTTGAGTAGATATATTTATTTTCAAACAATAGAGCGAGAAAGTCCTTGCAGAGTTCCGTGCCATTTATTTTTAATTGTTTGATCTGAACTGTATCCGCATTTTCGTAAAGGAAGGGTGATAAACTATTTATGGAGAAAATCTTCCAAGTACACCCAGCCTCCAGCCTTCCCGTCACGGGAAGCCAATTAACCTAAAATATGTACATTTCCTCATCAATAATCAGGTTTTAATCATTTAATCAACATAAATATATAAATAATAATTATCTAAGCTATCCCAAACATTAAATAAAGTTGAACAGATTATATAGACCTATCTAAACTGTTTTGTTCCTTGACATTATAAGCTCTAAAGCATGTTCTCTGCTCTCTTTAAACTCCCACTCCTCTTCAAAGTAAACAAATTCCAATACTTTCATGTAATCCTGAGCACAGAAGAATTTACCAACCTTTCCTTTTAGTTTTCCTTGGATATAACATTTTCTTCCTTGTCTTTCTTAAACATAGGTCTTCTAAAACCGTAATTAATTTGTAGCTCTCGGTATTTAGTCCGTTTTAAATCAACAATTATTTAAAACCCTAAGAACCCATTTCTTAAATTATATTTATTTCGAAAGATTTAACATATGTTGTGAGTACTTGAAGAAGATATTTTGTGAAATATAGTTATCCAAAATTTAGGATTCACTCTTTAATGTAAATTTGTATGTGTTGGTAAACCTTAATTTTTTATTTGAAAAGGTAGTAATGAACATTTATTAGGAAATAATATTAAAACTTATAAATAGTATTTATTGAAGATTATTATAATCTTTACTTTGATTGTAATCTACACAAAAAAAATTAAAAGATATTATCATCCAAATTCGTGGGAATGTGGGCAAAGGTCTCATTCATATATAGAATACCGGTGGCATGGAGGCAAGGGCTCAAATCCCAACTCGCTGTTATTAAGCAAAGTAATAATAGTATTCCCACTCTCTCTCCCTTTACGAAAATACGGGCACACTTTTGATTCCTAATCAATGAATGTAATCAAACAAATGGTCCAAATTAGTGATAAAACTCGATACATAAACAAATAAATAGTGCGAAACTGCGCACAGACTTTTTCACTCTATTGTTTAAAAATGGAGATATTTACACAAAACTTGTAATATATTATTTGAAACGAAATAATATACACTAGCAAACTCAAACATAAATTGCATTATATTTATGTAAAACATTTTTTGAGTCCTGGTTTAAAATTTTATAATTTTCTCCTTAAAAAATTAATGTTCTCATTTGTATGTTTGGACCGATTAAAAGATCATTATTGGATCCACAAGGGTCAACACTTCGTA
The DNA here is from genome assembly GCA_901482245.1 of Timema douglasi. Lineage (NCBI taxonomy): Eukaryota > Metazoa > Arthropoda > Insecta > Phasmatodea > Timematidae > Timema > Timema douglasi. The sequence goes on from CABEEJ010000283.1 coordinate 65,673, forward strand.
TTAAAATTTCAACTTCCGATTAAAATGTTCTATGTTTTATTGGTTGCAAATCTTCATGCCATTGCATTGCTATTAAATTCCTCATTTATAAATTTTGATTAATATAAAATGTAAATATTGACTATTGAGTTTAAAATATAGATAGATCATTGTTGTACAAACATTTCTCCTGGGAGGTTTAAGGAAAAACAACATAAGCTTTTAGAGACTAACTTATATTTAATTACTCTATGGAATTGGATAATTATTGCGTTAAAACTTAATTAGTATCTCTTTACAACTAAAGCTCACAAAATTGTATTAATATATTTCCCAATATCCCAGAAAGTGTTGGGATTTATAAAAATATATTTCATAAAGAAGTTTTTAATTTTTAATAGTACTACAATTTTAAATGAAACGCTATTTCGTATCTCAAATAGTTGCGAAGATACGGAAGTTTCTGTTTATGTAAAGTACCCATAAAGTGATTTTCATGGTAAAATTAAATTAGCCAGGTTATTTAAAATCTTAATCAACGCCTAGATACAAATTTTAATTAAAATTGTTAGAGCCAATTTTGAGAAAATCAATTTCTTTCTCTTTTCGCCCCTTATTAAACTACTCTTACTTTTAATTCTAAGCAGACACACAGCCAGATAGCATTGCAAATACAACTTTTTAAGGTTCGGTGGGTCATGAAACGTTGACATCCATCAACATTTCATGTTAAGATTCTTTTTTACGGTCGCAATATGATTATGATTATTACCACCTCGTCTTACTACCCGTTTGGGTTATACGCACTTACTTAATGTGTAATGGTAGGGTGCTTGTGAGATGAAATGAAGGACCTACCGTTTAACGTGAAATCCGAACGATGGTGGAGGTCTGACATTCCACAAATTCATAAGTTGTGATTAATACAAGTCTTGTCAGCGGTGAGGGACGGGTTTGGCAATCAGATAAATCTGTGCCGGGACCGAAGATTGAATCCCGGACCCCTAGCACAGAAGTCTGACACCTTACCCCTAGCCCGAACGGTTGCAATACTTTATTTAGTTCAAAAAGTTTAAAAAATATATGTATTTGCGTATAGCTTTAAAGTTATTTATAAAAATATGCTTCAAATAAAATATTTGTTTTATAAATAGGCCTACATATTTGTATGATAAGTAATTTCATATCTTAATGTTAAATTTTATTGACTATAACATCTAACGTCTTAAAATATCGCCGTAACTTCTTTATTATATAATTGGGATGTTGTATTTTTAACCTATTAAATGTTTCTTCAATTTTATAATATTATCCGTTCATAGCACCTGTGTCATGCATTAAATTTTCTTAAATATTCTTATAGTTATGTTAAATCACACTTCAAATTGTTAAGGTTTTTGAATGTTTTACACAAATTTACTTAATACATTTATTTAATATATAATTTTTTTGAGATTAAAATTTAAATTAATATAAATACCAAACCTGTTATTTGCTTGTCCATTTCACTGATTGGTTAAAAGCTCTTCCAGTTCATGCATTGGACAGCACAAGCACTGCACAATTCATGAACTGGACTTTTTTTTTTTTTTATTTGCCCAGAATGGTGTAACAGATATTTTTCAATTATTATTTGTGCACTGTAATATTTTGGTTTTCACTGAATAGACCTGTTACAACCCATCTGAACTGTTATCATTTTACTAAGTATGAGAAATTAAAAAGGAAATGTACTCCATAATGTGTGGAGGAAGAGTGAAAACTATTAAGAAAAACGGCACCCTCTGTTCACCTAGCTGCAAATTGAGCCCAGAGCTCTCCATTATCATACATAAACCAGTCAATTCGATCCTGACGTTACCTCCATCCGACCACCAATGTGAATGCCATAATTTTAACAGTTTTATGTTTATTTATATGCAACGTAAAAAAGTAGGCTTAAATATTCCTTACAAAAATCTTTGGGACAACATTTTATGTTTATAAATGATGTCGGATCAAATCTATATGCGTTAAAATAATTCCGAAACCCCTATTTCTAATCAAAAATACAAGCATTCATGGTTCAATAACAACTTATTTTGTTTTTAAAATACTCATATCTACCACTACTTTTACTGAAAACAAGTAAACCCACTAAATTATATCCTAACATTTTCCAGGATGCATACTTTTTTTAAACTCTATTTTAAGGGTTGTTTATATCCCTAGTTTTTTTCTCCCATTTCACCGAGTCTCTTGGTACAGAATTTTAAGCTCGTAGCTCAACTTAAGCCTCTTTCTGAAAGCGCACCTTGTTACTTTAAGGTAAAACAATGGATTTATGGCACTATTCCTGTTGTTTGGATACAGGAACCAAATCCAACTTTCACTGGGAAGAAAATAAAACAGAAATAACGCGATTAATAAAATTCTATGACATCATCCCACAAGCAAGCTTGGAAAAATATTAACTGAAATCATCTTAAGCGGCCAACAAACAACTATGACGTTTTGTATTAAAACGTGTCAACGAGTGTCATAAGACAATACAATACAACACAACACATCAGTTTCGAGTGACCACACTGTTCTGATGTTTCTAATGTATTGTGTAATTTGTACATGAAATTGTCGTCAGCTGACTTCTTGATTTTGACCAGAGCACACCAATTGGTCTACGATTCGCTTAATAAAATTTCCAAGTGGACAGTATTAAAATGGACGAAAGTTTATTAGTTTAACTTGACGAAGAGGGTAATATTGTTGTCGCTATTAGTTTGTTATTTGAACTGGAGTACACGAGAGAGTGGGTACATCCCATCAATGCCGATAGGGGTGAATTTGGGGAATTTAATACTTTATGGCCCGAACTTATGAAAGATGAAGAGCGTTTCAAAATGTACACAAGGATGTAAATAAAGGGTTTTCTACCCTTCTGGACATGGTCAAATCAAAACTATAAAAACTATACACCCTGTACTTACTCAATTACAGCTTCTTCATTTTCAATATCTCACAAAATCCAGCTTAAATCTAAGAAAAGTATGACAAAAATCTGGATGTTCAGATGGGCTGATGCGTGTAACGGCAGTGGCACAGGAATGGGGAAAGTACGGGGGTAAATTTTACCCCCCCCAGGGGGGTAAAGGCAAAATTTTAACCCCACAAAATAATATAATAAGACTTTTAGTAATGTAAAGATCTTGTTGATGCAAGATGCAAAGTTCACACTAAGGTAACGTAATAAAAATAAAATTTTCTTGGAGCACACATTGTTTGAAAACCCTGATAGTGATACCAGCTACATCAACTACTGCAGAAAGAAGTTTTTCAATGCTTGTACAAAATAAAACTTTCACTCCATGATGAGGCAACGTAGACTAAATAATCTTTGTCTGCTGAATGCATGCATACCCTGACAGGCTCAAAAAACTTGAAAATTGCAAAACTAAATAGTGGTTTTATAGCAAGTGACGAATATAGGGGGAAGGTGTATGGAAACCTACTTTAATTTTCGGTGTTTCATAATTTTTAGCTAAGCCAGATCAGATAAAATTTTTATTAATTTGTTTTTTGTTGTTTTAATTCCAATGTTTGACATGACTAAAATAAGTTAGAAAAATGCACAATGGGGCCGTTAAATACAGGTATCCATCAGTATACGTGATCACTTTACACGTGTTCACCACAACGCGGTTAAGAAATAATAAAAATAATGCATGGTCGGCTGTAATTTCGCAGTGATCCTGTGTGTTGGTGACGTGACTTTGTGCGCGCACATTCCATTGAGGACAAAGATCTTTACTTTACAGTTTGGTGTTATGGGTGGTGGTATTGACAACATTGGAGACGCATGGGCAGAAGTTAAACAGTCTTGTATGAAGCGAGTTTTGAAAAATATTTGGCCTGAAGTTTCTGATTCTCATGATTTTGATCCTGAATACGAGTTTTCGAATTAAATACATGACATCGTTGACATAGCAAGATGTTGAATTTGATTACTTAGACCAGGCAAATGAAGATGAATTGCTCCAATTCCACTCAATAGAACTCATAATGAGGAGCTAATAGAAAATGAGAACGGCATAAAGGGTGAAGTGGAATAGTCATATTTTGTTGAGCTTATCAAACAACTTCAACAAAACAAATTACTAAATTTTTTAAGCACATTGACAATGTCAATAGAATTATTGAATAGAATGATCTTAACATGTATAGAAGTGCCAAAGTTGCCATAGAGATTGAGTTATTTGGCTTGCAACAAAGTACTCTATAGAGAGAGGAAGAATACTGACCATCAGCTGAATCTTGAACACTTAATCAAAAAAGTTGAAAATCTTCACTCTAACGACCCAAGGCATTCACGACATAGTTGTCAGGCAAAAGTCTTCAATAGAGCAGGAGCTTACCATCCCAGCTAAGCCTTCCAGAAAGCAAAATCTTATCACCCCAGAGCCTTCAAGACAGCAAGAGATTACCGTTTCAGAGGCTTCGGGATAGCAGATGCCTACCGTCCCAGGGCCTTCAAGAGATAACGAGATTACAGTCCCAAAGCCTTTCCGAGAGCAAGAGCTTTCCGTCCCAGAACCTGCCAGAGAGCAAGAGTCTACCGTCCAAGGGATATCAAGAAAGCAAGAGCTTACTACCTCAGAGCCTTTCAAAGAGAAAGAGCCTATCATCCAAAGGTCGTCAAGAGATTAAAATCTTACCATCCCAGGGCCTTCAAGAGAGCAAATCTTACCACTTCAGAACCTTCAAGATAGCAAGAGATTACCATCCAGGGCCTTCAAGATAGCAAGAGCTTACCACTCCAGAGCCTTCAAGATAGCAAGAGATTACCGTCCCAGGGCCTTCAAGAGAGCAAGAGCCTAACATCCGAAGCCTTCAAGATAGCAAGAGATTACCGTTTCAGAGGCTTTGGGATATCAGAAGCCTACCGTTCCAGGGCCTTCAAGAGAGCAAGAGCCTACAGTTCCAGGGCCTTCAAGAGAGAAAGACCTTACAGTCCAAGGGCCGTCAAGAAATCAAGAGTGTTAAAATACAGATTGGCCAGATCCAGTTAATTTATCATGCGATTGAAGATTAACAGTAAGATTACCTGTAGCATTGTATTAATTAGATACATTTATTAAAAATTGCATTTGTTTATAAATTTAAAGGGATTGAAGATTGACAAAAGTTGTAGGCTACCTAGAGTATTGTACTTGTTAGATAAATGACTAAAAATTACATGCATTTACAAGTTCTAGGTTTTTATTTACTTTTCTACTTTGGAGTAATAACTATCTCACCCATGCTAAAATCAATTCCCTTTACGCGTTGTGTGTGTTATGCGATTATTTATCATAAACAATCACTCGCATAAAGCGAGACACAGCTGTATTACATTTCCCTCGTCTTTTTTACTCTCCAAAATGTTATCCACTATAAAAACACATGATTGTTCTTACCCCCTCTCCCCACCAAATAATACCGTTCCTGCGCCACTGTGTCACAGCATGTTAACAAGCATTCTGGCTTCAGATAACACATAACATGTCATATCACATCAAGGCAGTGTGAGCACTTCACTATTATTAAGTAGAATGTAATTTTCACTAAGCCGTCACTACACGTGTTAACACGAAATGTCAGCGTGGTCTGTATGCGCATTTAGTGTGAAATGAGACTTAAGGAGATGGTAAATAAAATAATTACAGATTTCAATGATATTAAAGTCCCACAAGAAATTACATTATTCACATAAATTATCAATGCTTATAAATATACATATATCAAACATATTACATTTATTTTAATTTTTATTGTAATTCTTTTTTACATAAATTTAAAAAATATATTATATCTAAAATTGTACAAATATAATACATACATTTATTTTATTTTCATTTATTTTGTGACTATATTTACAATAAAAATATATATAATGACTAATTTACCCCTATAATATACTATATATTCATAATTATAATATTTTTTATTATTCATCTTGCATCAATGGGTCCTCGAATCAGCTGTTCCATGGTTAGAGGGTCCATGTTAGTTAGATGTTTGAGAACCATTGATTTAGGGTATTAAAGTTAGCTTTTTGACCCAATTAAATACTTTGACACATGACTTGCGTACTAGTATAATTATTCTAGAATAGGAACAAAATCCAGTTTTTCATTCTTTAATTTATCATTGTAGAATGGGAAGCCAAAATTAAACCAATGATTTTTTTTTGCCAAGGCCCAGAATTGGAACCGGGACCCTCTGTATATTAGTGATAGTCTACCAACTGAGATTAGGTGTTGGAAAAATTAATTACTAATCCAATCTAAGCATACAATTTAAACTTTGATTATTATAATTTTTACATTCTCATATTAAGAGAAAGTAAGGTTTTTTTAATCGTGAAAATATTCGACCTCGAGATTATGATAAGGCTTTACGTTTCATGTGTTAGGAACCCCAAAATGTGGATTTTGTAATAATTATGTCTGTCCCCATTACTGTATGTCTGTTTGTCTTTCTGTTCCTGGCCACATATCTGAAACGGTTTTATGGATTGTGTTCAAACTTGATATTTAGAGGTTATAGGGAAATAATCCAGGAATAATTTATTTTTTCAAATTTCGACCCTAGTCTTCAAATTACGGGTAGTTTACTGATCAATGATTTTTATAAATCCAAATTTTTGAAAATACCTCAAATAGTCTTGTTTAAAATATATGAATTGGGAGCGTTTGATCTCCCAAATAACACTGTATACTTGGTTTTAGGGTAATGATTTGTTTATGGTTTGAAATATCCTTATAAAAAAACTAAAATACTCTCACAGGTCCCTAAATAAATATGTTATAATACTAGTTCAACTTATGAAAAATGGGGGAAGGTTTAAAACAAACTTATTGCTCAAGTACATGAAACTCTTACAATCTCCGGACTACTGAATGTTAAGAACAATCTCACTGATCTTAACTGGTAGTCATAGAAATTTGATATATTATGGTAGTTGGACAGCAACAATATTTAGGGGAAACACATACATTATATATAAATAAAAATTCTTCAACATTAATGCTATGAGAATAAACTTTAAATGAGTAAAAACAATATTCTATATCATTTGTTGGATCATTAATGTAATCAAACAAACATCCTTTGCCTGTGGAGCTCCAATAAATAAAATTCTTAAGTAAAATAAATATGCATCAAATGTAAACATATAAATATGTCAGTTTTTGTATTAAATTTTTAATCTGGAGGCGGTGCTTATTTAACTATGTTAGAAATTTATTTAAAAAATAAATAGTATGCATCTACGCACGGATCTTCTCGCTCTATTGTTTAAAAATGGAAATATTTACTCATAGCTCGTAATATATGTAAACGAAATAATATACATAAGCAAACCCAAGCACAAATTGTGGTATTATTATGTTAATCTTTTTTGATACCCAGTTTTAAATTTAAATATATTTTTAAGCTAATTAACGTCTTCATTTGCATATTTGTACCAATCAAAAATATTGGTATTAGGTCTCCAAGGGCTAACACTTCGTAATAAAGTGTCAACATTCAGTTAACATTTTAGACATTTTATTAGGGGCTGCATATCTTATGGTTATCGCATTGCTATTAAATTACTCATTTATAAATTTTGACAAGTAAAATAGGTAAATATTGACTACCGAGTCTAAAATGATATAGATAGATCATTGCAGTACAAACATTTCCCTAAAAAGGAAAAAGAACACATGCTTTTTGATAGACTTATATATACTTACTATATAGCATTAGACAATTATTGCGTTAGAACTTAAGTGGTATCTGTTTAAAACTAAATCTCACAAAATTGTAATAATATGTTTGCCAATATCTCCGAAACTATTGTATTTGTTGATATATATTTAATATAAAAGTTTTATTTTATTTTTAATAGTCTTAAAATTTTACAGTGATAAATTATTTAGTATCTCAAATAGTTGCGGAGATACGAAAATCCCCGCTTCTCTAAAGTACCCTAAAAGTAGTTTTCACGGAAAAATTAAAATAGCCTATATATTTATAATATTAATAAACACCGCGATACGAATTTAGAATAAAAATCGGTAGAGCCAATTTTGAGAAATATGGCTTTTTTCTCTTCTTGCCGTCTATTGGAATACTCTTAATTTTAGGATCAAACAGACACACAGACAAACGTCATTGCAAAAACAACTTTTTTGGATTCGGGGGTCATGAGACGTTGAAATTTTGAGTTAGTTTTTTTTTTGCGGTCGCAATACTTTAATATTAATTTTATAAAAATATGTTTTAAATAATATATTTTTATTATAAATAAACCTACATATTTTCAATTATAAGTAATTTCTTATCTCAAATAATATTAAGATATGATAAAAAAAAATTGAATTTACTCATCAGGCTAGATTTCTTAGTCATTTTGATGAAATAATTGGAGTAGTTATCTTGTTTAGAACATTGACGAATGCTTAAAAATGAAATTTAATCAAAATCGTTGAAGTTGATTTTAAGAAAATCGATTTTTTTTTTCGCCCTTTAGTAAACTACCCTTAATTTTAGAGTTGGATATCCAATTCCAAAAATACCTTGGAGCAACCCAATGAAAACCAAAAATACCAAGTTTTAGCCCGATCGGTAAAATAGTTTAGGTTTTACTCCGAGGTACATACAGACAGACAGACAGACAGACGGAAATGCGAAAACAACTTTTTTGGATTCGGAGAATCATGAAACATCAAAATTTATCAAAATCTCGATTTCTATATTTTGGACGATCACAATACTTTCTCTACCTGAAGCGAGAAAGTAAATATTAGATGCAAATAAATAAAATACGTCTTATTTTCAAGTAAACCAAAATTTCCTTTGCTTATAATTATTTTAATTAAATAGTTATGACTGATGAAAACAAAATAGCATAAGATTAACAATGGCCGAAATCCTGACGATGAAATTTAAAAAAATGAAATAGTTTAAAATATAAACATGTAAATATTATTATTTAGAAAAATAGCTTTGATGATTTTAATTGAAATTTTGTAGACAATTTCAGACTAATAAATGTTCTTGGATGGCTTGAAATGTGATTTGGTTTTTTGTTGAAAAAATCTTTTAGAAAGTTATTGAAAAACGAAAATCCTCATAATATAGTTAATATTTAAGAACTATCCTCACAAACATTTCCAGTTCTAGTTAGGATCCAGGGCTAACTGTTGACACATTAACTTTCAACTTTAGTACCATTTTGATCATATCTACACTCTTGGTAAAATTTATATTTGTGGAGTTGTGACATTTTTAAGACCCCAAGATAAATAATCTCGATTCGAATTGGGCCTGCTCACTTCCGTCGGGGATAATTCAAGAATGTTCTATATTAGTTTTGAAGAGGTGAGTTCTTAAAAAAAAATTACCTCCCTCTAAATTGTAGATTTAAACTGATGATATTAAAATGGAGAGATAAGAATTAATCATGTAAAAGTGAAAGTTGTCTGATAATATAATATAATCGGTTTGACTTTTTTTTTTAATTGACGGATAACGAAATTTGATATCAACGTAGATTTCTTTTTTTGTGTGTTTGGTTTATTTCTATATATATATTATTTCTTCTTCGCTAGTTATTCTGATTGCTACTAGGAGTGCCAGCTTGAACACAACAAAGATAATGGCCTTCGTACGTGAAACACTGTTTGTAAATATTGTCCATCTCGACGAAAAGTGAAAGAAATAACTAATCCACATTGGTAAGGGTCCAATATATTACCTTACATTTAATATGTATGTACTTCTATGACCTCTTATACACGTAGAAGGCATTCTTGGCTAACTTTAAAAGTGCCATGTGATCGTATTTTAATAATAATATGTATATTTAAAATTTATGAGAAAACTATTAAAATATCCAGGGGGAAAAACTGCTATGTCACAAAGTGTAGTTTACTGATTGGTGGTTTTAGAATTATTACAATATTTTAAAAATGACTCTAATGATTTAGTTTAAAATGTATATCTGTTGATTTTTTGACCTAACAAATAAAAAAACTGATTACTTTCTTTTTGGGAGAAACTGTGTCTGCGGGTAGTTTACTAATGAATGGTTCTCTTATATCATTGAATGTTTAAAAAATGGTCAAGGGATTTAATTAAATATGGATTTATGTTCTAAGGTTGGGCTAGGAACTTATAAGTTACTATTTTAGAGGAAATGTATCCAAATTTGTGTGGAGGAAAAATATAAAATAATCTAGTAATAATAAACTCTCAGTATACCTGGCTGAGATACAAACTTTTACTTATGTGTCACTGGTAAATCATACAAAACCAGTGTGATGCTTTCCCACCAATGTGGGCTATAATAATAATAATAATAATAGTAAAATTAATAATGATGGTAATGTTAATAAAATATTATAAATAATATAAATAATAAAATAATAATGTTCTCAAAGAACGTGTTAATCAAGTCTGGATAAACAAATGTCCTTGTTTTTGAAGCATCGAATACAAAATGTATAGGGTTTCTATCTCCATTTACTAAAGCAGAACGTGGCCGGGTGGAACTAAACAAAGGGAGTGAATAGTCCATGAACACCTTTGCATAAACAAGTTTGTTTAGACTTGCGCATTTACATTTTGTACGTGGATCGACTGGTGGCGATCGAATTACATGCTTTAGGTGCATATACGTTTATATAGGGTCTATTTACAACCTTTGCTTACAATTACGACCGCTCTGAAAACACGGAAAACTTTCTACTCTAATAGTTTGAAGTGCATCGCAATTAATGTAACAAAATTAATTGTCCCAGGTGTAGCGTTTTACGTAAGATAAAATGTCTTATGTTTTTTAATGATTATAAATATGTATATATATATATATATATATATGACCTATTTAAAATAGGATATAACCGGTAATACGCTATTTAACAGTATTTGTATAAACGCGAGCAAAGGTTTCAGTCTCGTATTGTCTGGTTCTACAGTGGTGAAGTTCTGGATTTAAATCTCAGCTGGATTAATTAAGAAAGTTTCCTAAGGTTTTCAACTCTTCCTCCTAAGCAAATCGTTGAAGCTTACCTATGAATTCTACCTTCCTAATCCCTTCCTCATTAGTGTAGATTTTCGGATCACCCGGACACCATGCTCTAAAGGTAATTTAAATTAATCATAACCATTACTGGCATTACAACAAAAATAACTTTAATCTGGGTTGTCAAAATTATCCCTAAACAAACAATTTAATAGCAAAGATTTATGTCCATCTGCCTAAGAGAATGAACACACATATAAAAAGTCTAGGTGTCTTAGAACCCACCCGGTGGTGGTAGAAAGTGTTAACACATACCTGAATCGTAAAGCACTCCCATCACCAAATTAAAAGAAAATTAAATCAAACCTTTTATATTTTTGAATGTTTGTTCAGTTATTTGTCAATTTAAACCCGTGTAAGGATCCACTCCGTTCAAAGTCAAATAAAGTGGTAATCGTTTTCCAATCACCTCTGAACACAAATGTATATACATCAGTGGAGGAAATGGTTTTATTGGACTCGAGTACTCAGTCCCACCTGTACCTACATAACGTCAAGTCTTCTATTTCTCCCAATTTTCAATGGGTGTTTCAAAACGTTGCGCATGTGCAGCGTGGGGCTCCCAGCAGAGTTTATATATCCACGCTAGTTTTTAGAGAAACACTTGATTGTATGCATTTAATTTTGATATTGTAACGTAAAAGAGTAATATTATGTGTCTGAAAATATCAATGTAATGTGTTAAAATTTTGCCACTCTATGAATTGTTTGCCTCATTAATAAAACTTCTAGATAAATCAAAATCGTGACTTTTAGTGTAATACATTGGTAATGTGATAAAACTCTGTTCAAAATAAGGTAACATTAGTTGATTGAATATTGATATCTAAATTGAACAATAATAAAACCAATTAATTACGCAAGTGCTAGGCCTGATGCTTAGTTTGATTGTTAAGCTGTAAAATTTAAATTCTTGTTCACTTGTGACATGTGAATAGTGAACATGAGCCTAACTCTAGCAACACAATAGTGTTTAAGATTGTTTTATCACATCATCAAGAAAGAACAATATCTGGTAATTACTTAAGTTACTAAAATAAATTTTAGTTCAGTCATATAGAATGTCATATTATCTGCAGTTGTCATTTTTGATAAATATTATCAATACCTATAAAATAAAACAAAAAATACAGTAAAATGTTGTATATGTTGACCGCAAAGAAATATGATTGAGTTTTCTAAACTGTTCTTCCAACCAAAATAAGAGTATATTTCTTTCGGTGACGGGGCATAAAATGACCTTATTTTCACAAACCTTAATGCTGTAGTTCCCTTCTTAATTTGCAAACATTATTTTTGAAAAAAATAAAATGTTTTCTAAAAATTACTCTAATGTATAAAATAAATATTATTTATAATTTTCAACTGTTAATAGTGGCAATTTTGGACACCATCACACCTCACCAAAGAAAAGAACTAGTGTCTGACACAGACGCAGTCAAACTATCTTCCCACTTGGTCAAGTAGAAAGGTACCTAGAGGTAAGGCCTTTATCATTTATCAATCATACATAAACATTTGATGTTAAGGTAAAAGCCAAGCTTTATAACCCTGAGGTCTCTCTCTAACTTTGTGTGTGAAGTTCCACCAACTGTCGCTAAAAGAAATAATATTCTTGCCTTGTAATTAATCAACATAACACATCTGAGCCATATATTCAAGGGGAAATGCCTTTTAGCATCCCTATAACATCACCCCAAAGCAATGAAGTTTCGTAGCATGCGGTATGCAAAATTATTCATTTCGACAAATAATTACAGCTAGTCATCCTTTCTACATTTCTCACAGGTGACTTGGTACAATTTTAATGCTTCGAAGCCCACTTCAGTGACCGTATGGTCTATGACGTCACCATCTGTTAGACTGACCTGCCTAAGACAGGGAGATCGGGTTCGAATCATGGTTGGATCTACTATAGTTTTTTTTCTTAAATTGTTTCTTACCATTCTTCTAAGAAAATGCGGGTAGATTATGTTTAAAATGCGTCCTTCCTCAGCCCGGTCTTATTAGCGTAATTATAAAATATGCTATAACCTGAACAGGTAGTAAGACCCGGTGAAGAAAGCAAAAAATAAGCTTCCTACGCATGTGCGATGTGTCTATATTTAATTTAGTTTTGAATTCAGAACAAGTCAACCATTCCCGGGTAAAAGACAAGCCTTAATGCAACTATTAGCTATCTTGAAAACTTGTGCGTGGTTTGGTAACACCATAGGCGATGTTTTGAGTACATACGCACGCGCAGAAAAGATACCAATAGTCTTACATTCACAAATTGAATAAAAATTTTATACGAAACTTAAAAACAGTCGGTAAGGTGTCTGTTTATTGAGGTTACTGAGGTTCAATTCCTGACATAGACGAGAAATTAAGCAATGGTGAATTATTCTGAGTTTCCGACTTCACAGTGATGATGGCTGGAGCTAGCTATGTCTGTTCTAGATTTAAGTTTATTTGTAAGATGTGTGCTGGTAACAGTTATAAACTTACGTAAAATATCTCATATGAAATCATACAAATAAAATGAAGATTTCCCTGTTTTATAAAGATGATAAAGAGGTTTGAGGAATAGGGTTTTGATGCAATTTATAAATGTTTATGAGTTAAAATAAGGTATTTTGTTACAATATTAAGCTTTCAGATTTCAATGTGTACTTACATAAATCATTTTATAGAAGGAATGGAGTTTTTATTAATATTCGCTTCGGTGGCCACATGGTCCAAGCCATCACTCTCACAATAGGCTGGACAGCTGATGGCAGAGAATTCGGGACTCGAATCCCAGTTGTATATATTGAGGGTTGTTTTATCTTATCGGTTTTAAACTTCTCTCTCCTCGCAAGTGAGGTTTCAGCTCCTCTAAATTCAACTTCTTTATAACTCGTGATAAGTACATATGCGTATAACCCATATGGTTAGTAAGATGCATTGCAAAAAATAAGTGTTAATAAAATTAACAACGAGAGTGAAAAACATCACCGTATGAACGTGAGACTTGTTTTACGCAAATAGCTACTTCGTTGTTTAAAGATAATTACCATCAAAGTTTTTGTAACATTACATTGCATTGTGTTACAATAATTACCTGCCCCATGCTGACGTTAATGCATAAATCTCAGTAAATCATACTACCCGCTCCAATTATACCGACCCTAATAGGATCCCTACAATGGTAATCTTCTCTATTGTAGTTCACGTAGGTTAATACGACATAATAAAACATGCTGAACAATATATTTTCACTACATAATACAATTTAATGTAATGAAACTGTTTATGTACTTACCAATTGAATCTTCTAGCACTAGCGACCACCAAGGCTGGACTACACCTAGCATCCTAAAGTGACGAGTGTGTCGGGTGAGCTACGATGTTCCTACAAGACGTAGTCCCCACAGTCCTGTTCTACTAACGTGTAATGGGCCGTCCAACATTGGAGACGACTAGAGAATAACTATTCACCTGCCCTCTGATGGTAGAAAGATGAACTACTTTCATAACATCAGATGATTGAAGAGATGGTCTGAAAATCTGATGGAGCAGTATCAACAAGAGGTGTACGTGACTTTTGGAAGCCACCATTGACGTCACCAAGCGTGTGTTCAGTTCTCCCACCTTCTTTCTATTGCAACGAAACCCTGTGCATGTATGCCAAATGACTATCTTGATAACTACGATCGACGAAGGAACGTTGTCCTGGACAATGGCAGGATAAAAACATTTGTATTGTATCGGAATCGTAACTATGGCGATTCAATTATTGAACTCTTATTTATTTTCGACTTTTTAGCCATTTTTTGTGTTATAAAAATTAATATTCTATTTTCTAAATCTAACTTTATCTTTACCTGATCGTTCAAAATAAAATGAGACTCTATATTTTGTATGTCGCCACTTGGGCGCTTGAGTGTTTTGGAATATTTAATCATTTAGATAGCCACAATTATTATTTGTTTTGAACTTGAACGAGCTAAAAGTAAAGTTTTTGGAAATGTGGATAATAATATTTATCTTTTTTGTAAACTTCAAGGTGTCATTTATTCTTCTTATTTGCATATTTAAATATAGTAAAGTAACCTTCATTATTATTTTTTGATTAATTATGAATGTAATTAACTTTTGTATATTTAATAATCTCTTTTTAAAGTTTGTTCTAAATATGATATTTACATTATTATTAATTAATGGAAGTTAGTGTTTAATTTCCTAATACGGAGTCAGGATCAGATAGACCCGGGGGAGTTTGAGTAAAGTCTGTTAGCCAAACTCTCGCGTTAAGTAAATTCTCTTATATAAAATTTACTGGTAAAGTTAACGTAATTTGAAGTCTTTATTCTTTGTATAAAAAAACGCGTTTGTAACAGTTTCAAGGTCCCCTTTAGGCCCTTATATAGGAGTTGTGCATCATCCTATGGATATTATTATTATTAATTTATTGTATTAAATTCTACCCGTAATGTTGTTCTTATCTTAAAGACTGACCCTATTGAATATTGGATAGATTACAAATTTACCACTTTCTTTAAAACTATCCACGCAATTTAAAAATATAATGTTGTTATATATTTGTTTGATTTTCAACGTAGCTCATTTTGATATAATGAGACCATGTAAAATTTGTCTGCTCTATTGTTATTGTTTTGAATAAACCGTTCATATTTTTGCCTTTAAATATTGCTAATAATTTCCCTTGTCACTTATTCCTTAGATTACACCCACTCTTTTTGTATTATTTAATGGTCGTAATTAAAATGTCTCAGAGGGGGTGTTACATTTTAGCATTTATTTATTAAGGTGGGATGTAGGAGACGTGAGAACAAAAGTTTTTTTGCAGTTTTGATAGCGAACAATTTTTTTAGTCAAAATAAATTAAAGATTGCCTCCGTACAAAAATAATGTTTAATTTTCTTCACATGGTGAAATACGCAGGTGTTGAATATCTGCAGAGAGTGTCCCAGAATTTGATAAAAACTTTTCTTCACCATCTAAAAGGTATGTCAACTAATTCCTCTGTGCTCATGACAGATATTCAACAACTGTTGATATCACTATGTATATAAACAAAACTATTATGTTTGTGCTGAAGCACTATTTTATTTATTTTGGCAAAAATATTGCTCTAAAAGCTGCAAAAATACTTGCCCTTGTGTGCTTAGGTGATACAGTATAGTTTTTAAACCTTAAGGGAAAATATGCATGATTAGGTCATGACATTACATTCTAAGTCTATTAAATGCAAAAATTCATTTCATTACAAAGTATGTTAATTCCCTAATTTTTTTTACTCACATAATCCAATCATGTGTCTATTATTTTTAATGAGTGGTTTTCCATTTTTTTTTCTTGGTCCATAGCAGAGTGTGATGCTTATATATATTTTATCCCCCTATCTATAGCTACTCAATTTTTAAAATAGCCATCGTTTGTTCTACATGGATTCACAGGTTTTATCTTTGGTGTTTTATAGGGACCTTTTCATAAATATTTATGGGTGATGGAGTTTATATCTATTTAACCATTCGGTATTAGAAAAAGTTAGACACCTTTTTATTTTCTCAAATAAAGAGACAGAATTATATTCGTGAAAAAACTTGATCTTAAGATTATGACAAATCTTTACGTTTTATGTGAACGCGAACCCAAAAAAGTGGAGTTTACAATTATGTCAATCCCCATGTTTGTTTGTATGTCTGTCAATCTATCCATAGCCACGGATTCAACCCTTTTTGATTGAGTTTGTTCAAGCTTGGCATTTTATAGGGCTCTACCTTGAAACATTTTGTTATTTAACCTTAGACCTTCATTTGATGGCAGTTTACTAATGATTGATTATTTTGATTTCCAAATTTTTCAAAATTGGCTTTAACAAGTTTCTTTTATATGCATATCTTAGCTTATTTTGTTTGAAATGATAAACGGCACTATATAATTATTTTTTGGGCTAAAATGTATTGAAGTATATCTTACTGATGGGAAATTTTTGAAAATTTAAAGTATTTTGAAAAAACTGTAATTATATTGCTTAAAATGTATATCTGAGTATTGTATGGTTTACAAAAAAACATTATTTTTAAGAGAGGATAAACATTTTTTTATAGGTAGTTTACAAATAATTGATTTTTTTTAAACTTGGAATATTTTACAAATGATGCTAACAATTTGGTTACAAATGGTATATCGGGAGTGATTAAGATTACTTGTTTTTGGCGTAAAAACTCATGTATGGTTAGTTTAATGATGACTGAGTTATCAAAAACTGTAAATATTTTTAAAACAACCCCAGTGATTTGTTAAAAATCGGAATCTTGGGAGTGTTTGACATAAAAAATAACCCTGTAGGCTTAGATTTGGAAAATTTCAATAAAGGTTCTCTTACTAATGGTTAAATATTTAAAATTAAGATTATTTTGAAAATGGCTGTAACAATTTGCTAAACATTTATATCTGGGAGGGGTTTGACATGAACTCGACAAATAAGGCTGTAGACTCTTTTTGATAAGAGAATGGGAAAATTCTGCTATGAGCAACTTAATGTTGACTTTTTAATAATTTGAATATTTTAAAAATAACTTCAGTGATTTGGTTAAAAATGGATATGTATTGAGTTGCTTGCATTATAAAAAATAGTATTATATATTTGTTTTTCTAAAAAGTATAATCATTTATAGTAAACTAATAAATGAAGTTTGTGAAATTTTTTAAATGTCTCTAATGATTTGGTTTAAAATTGGTTTCATGGGACTACTTTATATTGTCATTAATAATGTATATTTATATATCTAAAATAAATTAATTTAAGGGTAGCTTAATTAAGACATATTATATAAAATTAGAATTATTAAAAAATTGACCTTGAAAATTCAATCCATATTGGTAATCTGAGAATAGTTTTTTATGATGAATAAGAATATCTTTTAAATTTTTACAAATAGTAAATAATATTAGGGAAGTTAATTTTTTCCTGAATTAGAATTTTTGTTAAATATATTTGAATAGTTGGGTTTAAAATGTCTTTTGTATAAAGAATGTTTATAGTAATTAACAAAATGATATGTTTGTTTTCATGCGGATAACATACTGAAGGTATTATACTCAAAATATATTTTTGAAAATTATTTTTGAAGCAAAGTTACACAACATGAAGACATTTGTGCGATAGTGCCTTACCATTTATTTAAAACGTCATTGTTTGTTATCAGGTGTCAGATTAACTTGACGTACTTAAGTACTCTGGGCACTAACACAATTAGACCTCATTATACAAAGGAGAAAGATTCTATAAAAAAATGGTTAGTTCACCCTGCAATGACACTTTTTTATATGCTGATAAAACATACCCTCTTCCGGTGACAAGTGCAAACACTCACTCTACTATTTGTGCATGGACAGCATTTATTTTAATTTCAAGATTAAATTTTCCTTTTTTTACTATTATAGATAAACATAACGCCCACAGATATTTTGAGCCACATCGTAGTAGGAATGTGAGCTTACATGAACTACTGAAATGTCTAAAAAATAATGTTGCGACCATGTAAGGTTATTTTTAGAACTATTTAAGAATTGTGGTTTTCGTTTCAATGCTAATTTTTTGTAACTCACCGAATCAAATGAAATAATACATTATCATCGGAAATACCATCTTAACTTTCTGTTAAGTCACAGGTAGGCAATGTTCTAAGGAAATTAATAAGAATTCCTTATAGGTATCTAAATTTATATAAACTAATCCACCTGGTCTAAGAAATAACCCGCCTCGGTGGCGTAGTTGGCTAACGCGCTTGTCGTGTTGAGCTCGACTGCTGAGGACGGGGAGATCGAGGTTCGAATCTCGGTCGGGTGAACTGGGGATGGTTTTTCCTAAATTGTTTTCCACTCTCCTTCCACGCAAATGCGGGTTCACTTCCTCTAATTCAACCTTCCCAATTCCTAATCCATTAGAGTAATTAGTGCCTAAAGCGTATAACCCGAACGGGTAGTAAGACGCGGTGCTAAATATTATTAACATCTAAGAAATAAAAGGGTCACCCTCTTTTTAAAAACGCTTATTGTTTGTGTTCCGTGAGTATTGGCTAGTGCTTGATTTTCCTAAATAGTGTTTCGAATTTAAAATACTCATACATACCTTAATATGGGCTGTCAAGTTTATACAAAGCTAGCCAACCAAAAATTAGAGACTAAGTTAACCTCCCTGTTTCTACTTTCTTGCGATCTTACAGGTAAATAAACTATTGCGATTGACAATAAATTGAACTTAAGATTTTGATGAATCTCGACGTTTCATGGCCCCCCGGATCCGAAAAAGTGGTTTTTGAATTCCCGTTTCTTTACCTCAGACTAGAGCCTGAACTGTTTTGCCGATCAAGCTAAAACTTGGTATCTAAGGTTTTAATAGGGTTACCCCGAGGTATATTTGGAATTGATATTTAACCCTAAAGTTAAGGGTTGTTTACTAAAGGGCCAACAGAGAACAAATCGACTTTCTCAAAATAAGCTTTATCCATTTTTATTAAATTTCATTTATAAGCATGTAAAATATTATAAATAAAATTCATACACCTTTTTTAGACCAAATTAATTTAAGGGTTCCTGTCTGATGCATAAATTCTCATATTTGTTCACATCTACGAGAATATTTGAGATATGAAATTACCTATCTTTGTAAATGTGTAGGTCTATTTATGATACAAATATTTTATTTGAAATATATTTTTATAAAATCAATAATTTTCAATCTAAACGCATATATATATACATATATAGTTTTAACTTTTCGACCCTTAAAGTCAAGTATTACGACCGTAAAAATAAATATAACCCGAAATGTTGATGAATGTCGACACCTCATGACCCCCGAATCCTAAAAAGTTGTTTTTGCAATGACGTCTATCAATGTCTGTTTAATCCTAAATTAAGAGTAGTTCAATAAACTACTAAAAGAGAAAAAATCGACTTTCTAAAAATCTGCTCTAATGATTTTGATTCAAAATTCGTATCTAGGTGATATTTTAATTTTTCCGTGAAAATGAATTTTAAGGTACTTTACAGTAGTGGAAATTTCCTTATCTCCGCAACGGTTTAAGATATTTAATAACTTATCATTGCATATTGGTAGTACTATTAAAAATAAAAATATTATTTGAAATATATTTTTATAAATAAATGGTTTTGGAGATATTGGCAAATATATTAATACCATTTTGTGAGCTTTAGTTTTACAGAGATACTACTTAAGTTTTAACGCACTGCCATAGTATAAATAGATAAATCTTTCAAATAGCGTATGTTTTATTTTTCTTTAACCTTTTAGTGTAAATGTTTTTACAGCAATGTCCTATCTTTATCATTTTATAATCAATTCTCAATATTTACCTTTTATATTAGTTTAAATTTATAAATGAAGAATTTAGTAAATATACGATAACCATAAGATGTGCAATCCCTAATAAAATGTCGAAAATTTTAAGCGGAAGTTGAAATTTAAATAGGATGTATCGACCCTTGTGGACCCAATATCGATATATATGTTTGTTCAAATATCCTAGTGAGGACTCTAATTATTTAAAAAGAAAATCATAATATTTAAATCCGGGATTCAAATGTTTTACGTAAGTATAACGCAATTTTTGCTTGGGTTTGCTAGTGTATATTATTTCGTTTCAGCATATTACGAGTTTTGATTAAATATTTCCATTTTTAAACAATGGAGAGATAAAGTCTGTGGAGAGTTCCGTAACATAAAAAAAAAATAACTCTCGTTCGTCCTAAGGCTAGATTCATATTGTCAGACCTTAAATTCAAAATCACTTTGCAACAAACTTCTGTCACCCAATACTGCTAAACTAAGTAAATTAGAAAACTGAACATTTCAAGTTCACAATAGTTTTATTGAGTAGATATTAGAAGTGTTACATTTTACAAGTATTACAATTAGGCAGAACATGATAGAATTTTAATTCTCTTCTCAAGACAAATATCCTTGAGTGATTACTTGGTTACTTGCAGTGACCTGGGCAACACAGTGACCAGTCAAGAGGCAGTAGAATTTCTAAAAGGAGAGTAATTTGAGAATTAGTTAAAGCAAAATATAGAACAAATTTATATTATAACATTTACACAGTCTCACTTGACAAGGTTGAGTATTATTAAAATAGTAGGATAGTTGACTGGTAAATCCTGCGGGATGATGGCTAAGGGCCAGAAGTCATTAAAATACTATGGCAGGGCATGTTCCCATTACGGTACTACCCATGCATTCAATAGTACATTAACCTAATTTTGAACTACCACAAAACTTAAGAACCTAATTACAGGGCAAAACAAAATATTATTTGCGCGGACCCCACTATGACAAAAAGTCAATTTCCACGGGTTGCGCACCCAAACTAATACATTTAATGAACATTGACTGCATAGTCAAACCTCTACGATTTACCACTGCACTGCGTAAGGCAGAAGAAAGAAACAGACTTCCTGGCGATAACCATCAATAACAAAGTACTGATGCACATGACGTTTAGGGTGTCATGAACTATTTTACCTATTCAAGATTTATAGGAACTTGTGAGTTAGTGTACATTTACCACACTAAAATTCACATTTTCCAAGTGAGAGGCATAGACGTTAGGACCGTGTCCAAAAATACAACAATGCACTCAGCATTTGACTTTATGAGTCATTAAAATTTTACATGTCCATCAGACAGAAAGGCGAAATATTGCCAAGGTACTTCTAGCATAACGAAGTTAGCTAGTTCTGAGTATGATACTTGATCTAACAAAAAACTCTCAGCAATTGACTTTAAGAGTCATTAACATCTGACTTGTCAATCAGACAGACAGGTGAAATATTACTACGATACTTTTAGCATAATGAAATTGGCTAGTTCCGAACATGATACAAATCAAAATAAAATGAAACATTTCTCTTGCTAAATTAAAGGACTTCCGAATAACTATTTACAACATATCAAATAAAAAATAAAGTATCTTCTGACTACATGCTACGGACTAAACGACCCCGGCAGGATACAAATACCCTAGTTGAGGTGTCCTGGTATCCAGCTAGTTGATTCCGACGATTCATCCAGCAACGTCGATGCTATGGCGGCGACTCCGACGCCACGAACCCCATGATCCTTCTTGGTAGTTTTCTCACCGGCAGAGCTTCGTCCTAGTACCTAGGCTGAGAGAAGGCGTTGTGCATAAATGAGCTTACGGTGCTACCCTTATATAGCGACAATCAGACACGAACATGGAAAAGGAGAATGAATTACGAAGCAGAGGTAGAATAAGGGAGAATGAATGAGAGGGGAAAAAGAGAAAAGTTAGGAACTGACGAGCTTCTTCTGTCGACCACCAGAGGCGCATGATATCGCTGCGCCTCGGCTCAGTGCGTCGACTCCCACTTTGATCCTTTCTTCTCTACTGCGTGAGCCAGAGTTGATCCATGTGGAGACGCCATTATAGAAAATTCTGTTTTTGTGAAATGAGTAAACGATATCTGAAGGCATCTGCCCTTGGGTGAGTTTTATACACATATATCCTGTATTAAAATGCATCAGTATTAATTTAGTTATTTGATTTTCACTGTTTGTTTTACGAAAAGAAATAATATAGATGTATATTTTTTAAATTATATTAGCGGCCGCATGGTCAGCTATAAGTTTTGTATCTGACCCCTTTTTATAACTAGGGCACACATTCACAAATCTTATTCATAACTTTAATAACATTAGTCTTTCTTTTGTGATATCTAGTACCGCAATAATCAAAACGTAATTGATATTTTGACTGATCCACGTGTTTTGAATGTAGGCCAATACGCAGTTTTTTGTTAGAGAGTATAACTTTGAGGTAGTTTGGCTTCAATATCTCTATATAACCCCAACGTGGCATTTAATTACACGAATATTGATAAATAGTTAGTTTTTTCCTTGTAGGTGTTCAATCAAACTGATTGACACGCTACAACTTAATAGCGATATTTCATTAGTGGTGGCGCATATCATACAAAAAGTTAACCCTGATTGATAAGATCAGACGCCCATCCAATATTGGGAAAAAAAAAAGATCTTTTACACTACGTTATTGCCTGTTAGTGTTCGATATTACAACACACACTTTTTCAAATAAATAAGTAGATTATTAAATAATCCGTATGAGAATACATGTTTATACACGGAAAACAAGCTATTATTACAAATTCATTGTATAATTGTGACCATTATTCTAGTTAATTTATCTAGACACCCAAGTTAAATTATATATATTCGTATTAATCTGATCTGTGTAGTGTTTAACAATTATTAGTATTTTCAAATATAATATAACTATCGTAACAGATAAAAAAAATGTGGAATATAATAAAAAATATGGGTTGTTAATTCTGCATAACTATTAATTATTCTAACAAGAAACTCGGAATAAACAATTAAAACCGTATTTTAATAGAATTAATTTACAAAATGCATTGTAATTGAATTTTCACCTCATTTTAATGAATGCAATTAAAATAATTTACAAGCCAGTAATCTTGTTACAATTTTATTTCGTATGGTGGATTATTACTCCTTATTAAACATGATCACAGGTATTCATATTTTTAATTAATACCAGATAAAATCATATATAAATGCAATAGGGTTTCATAATTAATTACTGTACTTGTTATAGTCTGGTAAATACACTTTTTTATTTGCTACAGTGGCTCCCACGTCCAGTATTTTTAAAAACTCTATAATTTTTGTTAATAAGTATAGAAAACATTAGTGCGGATACACTTAGGTTCTTTCTATTCAGTAGGTTTTAATCAACTTGGACCTCCACCCTCACACATACTAACTGTGGTTCCCCAAATTGGAAAACTACCAAAAGAACACTTGTACGACGAGTAGTCCTCCAATATTAAAAACGCATTCCAACTGTCTACCACAAACAACATGCCAGCACATATTTATATTTATATTGAAAGATTAACGGTTGTTGGCTGACATAGCTCAACTATCGAAGATTAGGTCAAGTAGTTACAACTTATAAACTATTTAAAATTGTTATTGTATATTGCGATGATTACCATTCTTATTTACATCTATTCTAATTGGTTCCTAAAATGATTTCTACACATGCAACTTTTATTGTCCTACCTCTTATCTCACTCCATCCTTGTCTAACAGGTTGTTAGGTGAACATGACTGCCAAGAGGCTTATAGTGGGACAGTGGAGGATGTGGGGGAGCTTTTTTGGAAGAGAAGTTTCGCGTATAAAATAGTCTGGGCTCACTTTCTTCGAACCGAGTAGTGTATTCATGAAATTGAGATTTATTGACTCTGACTGTTCCTCCTATAGACATTTGGCGATAACCATAGGATCCTCAATCCAAGTTTAAGTTAGCCGAGTGAGTGGACCAGTGCGTCCGGGCTAACGTGGCCGGGAGGGGGTAACTTGATCAATGAATGAGTCAACGTGTCCAGTGTGTGGGTTATACATCCGTGATATTTAATATTCATACCATTTTATGATAAGATTTGCTCCTTTTGGTGACCGAATAATTTGTGGTTCACCGATCAAATGAACTGAACATTTTTATGCGACTGTGAAAACCCAAATTAATAATGCATTCTCCTAGTAATGAGACTTGGATACATAATGGGATCATCCCAAAAATACAAATTCGCATGCTTTAAGAAGTATAGGACTATGAAAGATTAGTAAAATAATATATTTTACGTAATGTTAATATAGAAAATAAATTTTAGCAAAGATGTTTTCCAAAATACATCTTTTAAGAAATAACGATTAGGGAAAAAATTACGGCAACCATTCAAATTTACAAGCCCTTAAATAGGAAATCGTGGAATTATTATTTTAAACTTCATAATTAATTATACCTCTATTGGAATAACTTACAATTAAACAGCCGGATCATTCATTTCAATTATATTTTCAACGTGTAGAGTGTTTTTTTTAATATAATCTATTACAAACAAACATCATTATTAATTATTTAAGTGCAAGTAAAGAGAATAAACAAATTAATATTTATCAATTTCTAAATGTGTTTACAGGTAAGTAATCAATTTCTAAACTTTTTGGTGTTTTTTTTGTCACTATGTAACGTCCTCAAATTTACTCACTAGAGTTTTTTCTGTATGCACATGTTAATTTAATTTTAAAAGAAGCAAGATATTATTTTCTATTATATATATTAGAATACTTGTAAATTAGATAATTATGACTTTCAATAAACTCCAGATAATCATGTTATTAAAAAGTTAAGTGTTTTACACCGTTAAAAATATTCGATTTATACACAAAGATTTGACTTGAATATGTGACTTTCCTGAATTTGATTTATGGATGACAATGTGCTCATACACAGTTATTGTTACTTTAATCTAGTGCCTAATCGAAATATTATGTATTCAAGCGTGTAATCATGTGGAATTACACATCCCAATAATGCATTATTCACATTTGTATTCAAAATCACAACATTATAAATGATAGTGGGTAGTAACATTAATCTGTTTTAAGTTGTTAAGTTGCAAGGAATGGTGACATCTTTCTACGTCTCCGTTTAAAAAGACGACGCAGTTTGATCAACAGAGACGCACCTGGATGACAGCACCTCTTTTTTCTAGGAAACTCCGAGAAAAAAATGTCGCTTGATATATCCCTTCAGGGTGCTCATCTCCTCACTTCCTTCCTGAAAAGGAGCTGAGTAGGTAGAGTCTATAAAATATTAATCACTGTTTTTACTGGAGTCTAAATCTCGCGTGTTGGAGATTGCTGTGTGTATAACATAATAATCGGACATTTAAATTAAAGTAAATAACGTGTGAAATATCGAGCAAGGAACTGTCTATCTACTTATAATAAAAACTATAAAATACCAGGACTTTTAATTTCTAAAATAAGATATAATCCCTTTTTAATTATTATAAATACAGGATGAAAAATATTAGACCCAATTTAATCATGTAAACAAATATCACCCTAATGATGGATAATAAACATTAATATATTACACTAGCTTTTTTAAACGTTACAAGCGTTAAAGACTTTTAGTTCCAACGTCTCGGTCTCATTTTGTACCATGTCGAACTTTTGGAAAATTCTAACTAAAGTTCTGAATTCATGAGGAGAAAAGACTGGTATAGAGGGGTGGTGATGCAAAGAGGAAGGTAAGGGATAAGGGCTATATTCTCACAAAAAATAAAGTTTCAAGGGTTCATAGGAGTGAATTCTTTCTTCAAAGTGGCGGGAAAAGATAGCTTTCGTTGGTGTTTTCTTATTGCCTGGGGTGGGGTGGACAGTAATTATTAAAGTAGTAAGTCAGTGAAATCGGTTGACTTGGAACCGATTTTAGAAACTAACACTGCATTTTATAGAAAGTTAGTTGAGTTTATATCAAATGGTGACATATCAAGGGTGGGCTTTATGTAGTTAAATTAGCATCCAATCAGGCACTACAAAAAAACTGGTCAATCTACCTTAACTAAATAAATAAAGTTTTAAAAGTATAGTAATAAAACCAAACATTACTTATTGATCAAATTATAATAACGGTATGACCATGGAGGCCCCCTTTTCTCCAAAACCTGCCTATCATGGGTATAAACTTGCACAAAAAAGTAAGAGCTGAGTGCTAAAACATCCAGTCAGCAGCGTGACAACGTGACGCCGTGAGAATCGTCAGAGAAGGAATGAAGCGTCAATACGCTAAATTGTTGGCTTCTCTACTGAAAGCGGTAAATATCTTAATGGCTGATTTACTGGCCATTTTAGCACGCATGGAATGTTTGGTGTAATGTGAGAGTTTCCTAGCTGAAATACACTTGTCGTTTGGGCCATGCTATAGTCATAGGACGTTTAGCGCAGTTTTGAAAGCTTCTGTTGATCCAAATTTGTGTACTTGTTTATTTATGACTCACGCTTCTCTAAACAGTGTCTTTCCAATAGCCTGGTAGTTATGTTAGGCTAGATTAGTTTTCCGGTACTGAAAGAGGATCACTTTAGTTTAGTCTATGCTAGGTTAGGTCTACAAAAAATGAAGGGAAATCACCTGATAGCTAGGCTGCTTTAGATCAGGTATAATAGGTTACGTCTGTAAAAAATAGTATAAAATCGCCTTATGGCTAGGTTAGACTGTGTTAGATTTTTTTAGGTCAAGTCTGCGTAAGTGAAAGGGAGAATTATTTTCCTCCTTGTTTTGGTACAAACAATTTACTTGCCAATACTGCAGAAAACATCCTTTATAGATTGGTTGAAAAGGGTCGATTTTCAGTAGGTTTACTCCAAAGGTCTAACGGCAAACTTAGCGAGGAATTCTCTTCAATTGATTCAGTTACAGATAAGCTAAAAATAAACTGAACTGTGATAAATAACAAAAATAATAAATCCACTTGATTTACAACAAACTTAGATAAAAAAAATAGTACGATAGTGGTTTTAAAAAAACTCTATGCTACTAATTATAAAATTTAAAAGTCTAAAATAAAAGAGTTTGAATTTAAATTTGGTAGATTTGATTTTTTTTTTAGCTTTGATAACCAGATGGGTTAGCTATAGTTAAAATAAAAACCCAGACTTATCAATAATAACACAATGATGGTAAAATCTTATGTGAAATATTCAAACCTAAAACGAAATTACTTATTATGAAATTGAATTATTAGCTATTATCGGTACAAAATAAATATGGGCTTACAATACTCATTAATTTGAACATGCTAAAAAAAACTACGAAGACAACAGGCCTACTTTGATACATTGAATTAAAATGGAATACTCCAAGTATTTAACAAATGTTTGTTTGGATAGTAAAATCACGCTTGTTAAATTATTTATAAAAACTCAATGCCTATCATTTGGTGGATATATACATATATTACTGAGATTGAATATAAATTGTTAATGAAATTGCACAACAGGGTCTAGATTGATAAACCTTATTATTCCTGCTTAATAGACCTAATATGATTGTTATAGTATTGAGAAAAATGTAAATTATGACTCTAAATTATTATATTAGTAACGCTAAGATAAATTTAACTTATAAAGTAGGTGGATGTTGAAAATCATGAAACATACATTGTCCTAATATCCTTTGAGGCAATTTGGGGTACTTTGAATCCCGGCCGAGAACATTGGATGTGGTTTTCTTCAAGTAAATTATCAGTGTGGTTCTCCCATTTACTCACCACGCAAAAGTGGGCATATTTCTTCTAATTGACCCTAATCATATCTCAATTATTATTATTATTATTATTATTATTAGCACCGCGTCTTACTACCCGTTCGGGTTATACGCACTTACGCTAATGTGTAATGGTAGGGTGATTGTGAGATGAAATGGAAGACCTACAGTTTAACGTGGAATCCGAACCACGGTGGTGGCCTGGCATTCCCCGCATTCACAAGATGTTTTGTCAGAGGTGAAGGAAGGGTTTGGTTATCAGATAAATCTGTGCCGGGACCTGGGATTGAACCCCGGCCACCAGTACAGAAGTCTGACACCTTACCGCTAGACCGCCAGGTCACCCAATATCTCAATTTATTAGGTCAAACGTACCAAGGAATATAATTAGGATAAAAGTTAGGAAACAAAAATGAGTTTTATGATTTTATAAAATCAAAATAGTTCATATTTAATATAATTATAAATTTTCTTACACGTGTAAGATACTGTTTTCATTTTATTGTCTTCAAATTTGTATTAATTTAAATGAATCTTCTAAAATGTAACACATGCTAATCAAATAAATCTATATTTTTCCTCTAATTTTCTATATATTTCACCCTTATTTTTTGGTCTCTATATATATTTATATAATTATTATACCTTCAAAGTCAGCATTAAGACAGTGATAGCCTCAGAGTGTGTAAAACACATATATAAACTAATATAGAAGGATATTTGTAATACATCATGAAAAATTGATAGTTTCATATTTCCTGAATAGTTTTATAGCTTTAATAGAAATTCCTTTAATAATTATTTGACATAGCTTAAATATATATCTTTTAAATATTAAGAACTATAACACTTGACAAATATTTTAACCACATAATTTATATATATATATGCAGGTATACTGTAATTATTTGCAAATAATAAATTATTTTATATGTTGGAGAATACAAAAAGTTAATTGTGAACATAATTTTATTCTCGTTCTATAAGCTATTTATATTAACTTTCGCTAAATCTATTAAGATCATGTAGCCTACCACTAATAATTTTGTTATAAATATATAAAGAAATAATTAAAACCCCTTTTGATATTAAATATTTTAAGTGATTTGGTTTTTCGCTTTTAGTCTCCTTATTGGGGTCTAAATTGCATTATGGTGATGGCTGTAAATTATCGCCTAGTAATGTATTCAAAACTATTTTTTACTGGGAAAAGTTTTATAGAATGAAGCCTCATTTGACTTTCTGGTTAAAGGTTTACTCGTCAAAGGCAACCTTCCATTGATTTTGATCTTTAACTGTTTAATTTTAGCTAAAATTATTATTTTTTTCTTCACCCTAAGATTATAAGTTATTACTTAAAAAAATGTATCTCCAAGCTCTTAACCTATTTGTTGTATCTTACCCCTTAAGCAAGTATTGAGTTGTTATTTTTAACCAAAGAGAAACATTTTATTTACCGATATAAATCATAAATAAATCATGGTTTCCATGATGATGTAAGCAAAGAATGATTGTACAGATGAGACACTGCACGCACAGAAGAAAATATGGATTTTTTTTTAGGAAAATCGGTTTTTTTTTTAAGTTTCTATTTTTCTGACATCCTGAATTCTTAGCCTTTAAAATTAATGATCATTTGTCAAAATTGGTTCAGCCATTTTATCGTAATTTTATTTACCGAAAACGGGCTTATCAAATTATATATAAGATAATGTAGTAAAATTCAAAAGGGTTGAAAAATATATTAAAATAAATTTCCAATTACATTAAAAATAGACTATGATGACTGGCAGTATTTTCAGTTCTCTAGAATATAATGTAGGCCTATATTTTAAATTTGTATACATATATATATATAAACATGTAAAAATAGAAATACATTAATTTTGGTTAAACTCTTTGCAAATCCTCTGTATAGTATTATTTTATTGCAGGGAATAACTAAAAGGTAATAGACACATAATGTTTTTGTATTGTCTTTAACTTTAAATGTCTAGTAAAATATAATAATATAATACATATTATAG
This sequence comes from Timema douglasi, assembly GCA_901482245.1. Taxonomy (NCBI): domain Eukaryota; kingdom Metazoa; phylum Arthropoda; class Insecta; order Phasmatodea; family Timematidae; genus Timema; species Timema douglasi. The sequence continues at coordinate 95,967 of CABEEJ010000283.1, forward strand.
GTTTTTTGAGGTCAACATTGATTACATTTATTATTTACTAGTGTTATTTTGTAGGCGTTGGTAATATAGTCTATTCTGTATGTAAAGCTATATATATATATATTTAAACGGCATATAATTTGATAAGCCCGTTTCTGGTTATATAAATTACGAGGAAATGGCTCAACATATTTTAACAAACGAACTCTTATTTTAAAGGTTAGGGGTCCAGGATTTCGGTGAAAATAGTATTTTCCAATGAAAATTGGTTTTCCACAGATCATTTTCAGCTTTTAATTCTTTGTTTACATCACCATGGAAACCCTGATTTGTGAATGATTGTTTATAAAAATGCAAATAACTCAAACTCAACTCATACTTTAAAGGTACAGTAGAACAAATAAAAATATTACAACTATTTGTATATTTTTCAAACAAACCGATGATATTATTTTAAAATAATTTTTATTGTTGATTTTTATTGTCTTTAAATACTTACCTCTTATATTTTATGATTTGATAAGACCTTTTTCCGTTAGTTGAAAGTACGAGAAAATGTCTAAACCTATTTTGACAAACAACTCATATTTAGGTTTAGGGGTTCAGAATGTTGCCATAATGGTAGTTTCCAACGAAAATCTTATTTTCCCAGCGAATTTTCAGTTTTTCCTTATTTTTGTACCTCACTATGGAAACCCTGATCTGCGCATGGACTTATATCTGTAAATAAAATAATTCTCCTGGGCGAAAAATAATAACTCATTCTGCAAATGAAAAATTTTCTTTGTTAAACTTAATAATTCAACTCTTACTTAAATTCTACAGTGCAACAAATATAAAGATTATAGCAAAAAAAGAAATAAAAAATATATATACACTACACACACCGATGATATTAGGTTATAAATCTATCATTTTGTTTGCATTTATACTTTTCCTTCTTTATTTTTGATTATTTACCTCTGATCACAAAATGGCCGTTGTAATAGCTGCTCCTAGCACATCTTTTACCTACTTTCTTTGATTGAGGAAATTAGTTTATTGTTATTAGAATGTTATCATTAATTCTAAATTAAACCAACAATATTGACTATAATTTGCAAATTAAAAAGTTAAATAATCACTTTAACGAAAATGTTCCTTACGTTTTGTTTCGCGCATGAACTATCAATTAAAATCAATAAAATTATTTTTAAAAATGGTTTGGTATAAATTGTAATTTCAAAAACAGATAAAATAATTTTAAATATGTATGGATTGACATTTTAATTGTTTAAGTAAGGATTTTGGTTTTCATTTATTCGAATAGTATCGCAATACCAATAATTTCAGCTATGTTTCCTAGCTACCACCTAATGTTGAGTGAATGTTTCTAGTAATTATTTAAAAGTAATATTTTATGTATCCAATATATCTTACGATATAAGTAGTGCTATAGGTTTTGATGTTTACTTTATCAAATAGTATTTCAATACAAATTACAGTGGTTATTTCACCACTTGATTTTATGTGTGGATAGTATTTCAAAGCAATGTTTTGTATACCTGATATATCTTCACACACACACACACACACACACACACACACACACTCACACACACACACACACACACACTCACACACACACACTCACTCACACACACACACTATCTCTCTCACTCACTCCCACACACCTACTCTCTTCCACACAATATTTCTAACACACTCTCTGTGGAGTAGAGATTTTTTTTTTTAAGTTCTCCTCGTAATGTGAATGTGTAAAAGAAACGCTTTGCTTAAAATTAAACACCAAAAGCTCAATATATATATACATATATATACAAAGTTGATATCCTTTTTGAATAGAAGGAGGGAGGTCTTCTATTCACAGAACCACTGTTAAATCACGTTAAGAAAAATACAGGTACTATGTTCCTGGACTAAAAAACCAAACTTTGGGAAGTATTAGGTTAGTACTTAAAAACTAACTCAAAATATCATCAGGAAATTAAATTGTTTTCGCTTCCTTTTCGAGAAGACAAGAAAAAATAATACAAGATCAAAACGGATATTTTTAAATTAAAATTTTATTTATTTTGTTCAAAATAATGTACTCCAGCCAGGAGACAAGATTGAACAAAATTTTGCAGCAATTCCTTAATTCAATAATTTAAAATTTCATTTATTGTTTTAGTCAAATGCTAAAGTAGTTTCTCGAGAACTTTCACGTATCTCATTGGATGGTTAATACCGGTTACCTTCTAAAATAAGAAAAATAGGGCACTAACGAGTACAATCATAGAAAAAACTATTTGTATTTTTAAAATTTGGGTGACCAAGCTGACACATAAATGAGTAGCTTACTATATTTTTCTTAAATCTAATACAATTATTTAACTTATTTTATTTTTATTTATTACATCATTAGAGTGTATATTGTTTCGATACAAACTTAAAAATGTCTAAGCTTAAGGGTGAAAATGAACATCTTAGTTGCAATAATAATAATAATAATAATAGATTGAGGCAGGAGGTGATAAAACGTAATAAAAAATAATCAACTTCATTGATGACAGTCGGGTTTTAATTCTGACTTCAATCAGTTACACTATTTTCACACTCAATATTATGAATTTAGATATTTATGTCAAACTCTATTATATTTCCTCAACCACATTTTAAATAAGGTTTGCCAATTGTCATTTCTGGCACAGGAGAAATGGTATGGATAAACTTAAGTCGACTGATGTTTTTCTTGGGACCAAATTGTAACAGTAAGTTAGTCGCTATTGCAAAAACCTTTCTAGTGGTTTGTTGAGTAGAGTCGTTGTTCAAGACTCTTAACGAACATTTTCTAAAGAAAAAGTCTTTATGGTGTAACTTAAATCTCAACTTTTTCCAATAGCTCTTTTATCTTAACAGACATTTAAGAAACAGGGTATTTGTTTTTCTCTTTTTTTATCCTACTCTGCGTAGAATTGAAGTTGACGAACTGGAAGTAGAAGGGGAGGGTAGATCGATACGATATATACGAGAACATAAAACAAAAAGTTTTGTTATAAACTTATAATCAACTTTAAGTTATATATTTAAAATACAATTAGTAATATTAGAATGCTAGACTAAACAGATTTTGAATCAAATATAATTTATAATGGTATATTTTATAACTATAATAAACCTAGTTTGACATTTTTTAAATTGGCCTCATTCTAACCAGTGGCCATGCAGGCAAGGCTTCAGGCTTAAAATATAGCAGATTGTTGTTGACAATGAGGTTGAGGTTCAAATCTCTACTGGGTGACTTGTGAATCCTGTAGAATTTTTGAAAGTAAGTAAATATGTAGCCTTCATTAACCCTTAAAGGTAGAAATTAAAATCGTTAGGGTGGATTTCAAGAAAAGCGATATTCTCTTTTTTTCCCCTTCAGTTAACTACCCTTAAATATAGGGTTAGCTATCTAATTCCAAAAACCCATCGGGTATACCTTATGAAATCTATAGATAACAAGTTTTAGACCAATCGGTAACATATTTTCGCCTCTAGCCCAAGGTACAGACAGACGGATGGACAGAGAGATAGACAGACAAATAGATGGCTTGTGAAATCCTCTTTTTTGGCTTCATGAGGTCATGAAACGTTGACATTTATCAGCATTTCAAGTTAATTTTTTCTTTACGGTCACAATTTATCACCGAGGGGTCAAGAGAAAATAAAAGGTGATCTACATTTTCTTGTTTATAAAATCACCAAAAACATTTCTCAGCTTAGCCACTGTGCATAATCACCTCTTACGTACTAATTAATAAACTCAACCTAAAAGTGTTGTTTTACTAAAATAATAATAATATTTTTACAACTATTTTTAACTGTTCTAGCACGATAATATGGCATTACTAATAATGATATTAACGAGATAGGTGTGTCTTGGTGAATTTTAATATGTGCTAAAGGAGTATTTCGTGTATAGTTTGATTTCAAAAAGCCATTTTGTGATTATTTTAAACTAAAAAATATTTTTGAAAAACATTTGAGTTGTTAATAAGAAACGTTTAATAATATTTAGAAGAAGAAAAATCAGTTTTAAGTAAATTTAAGTTGGCCAAGTTGTAACAGATTGGGTGACCTGGTGGTCTAGGGATAAGATGTCGGACTTCTGTGCTGGGGTCTGGGGTTTAATCCTTGGTCCCGGATTACCAAACCCTTCCTTCACCTCTGACAAGACGTGTATTAATCACAACTTGTGAATGTGGGGAATGTCAGGCCTCCACCGTGGTTCGGATTCCACGTTAAACTGTAGGCCCTCCATTTCATCTCACAATCAACCTACCATTACACATTAGCATAGGTGCGTATAACCCGAACGGGTAGTAAGATTCGGTACTAATAATACTACAACTAATAATAATGTCATAGATTGACAAGAAAAAACAATAAATATGTAATGTAAACATATTATATATGCACGATAGCTAAAATATATTTGTAAAAGATTTGGTAAGTTAATATTAATTACAAGTTATATTAAAATTTAATTAAGAATGTGTTAGAAGTTATAACGACCATCTAAAAATTAGGTACATTTTAAAATATTAGACATTTTATTTATAATCACACTTAAAACTAGCTTGTAAAATCAAAGGATGATGTGACCATGTATATATTGGTATATATTGAATATTAATATATAATTCTTGAGAATTGATAGAAATATGTTATTAAATTTGAAAAATAAAAATGGAATTTATTTCTTAGCTGTAGTTTCCTGTTCCTTGATTCTTGGCTGCAAATGCTGCACAATTATTTTGACGACATTGGGTTCTTTCTTTCTTTCTCATAAGACCTGAGGATGATGCCGATGATGCATCGAAACATGTCAAAATAATTGTGCAGCATTTTCAGCCAGAAATCAAAGAACAAATAACAAGAGCCAAGAAATAAATTCAATTTTTATTTTTCAACTTTAATAACATATTTCTATCAATTCTCAAGAATAATATATTTATATTCATTATATGCATGGCCCCATCATCCTTTGATTTTATAACCTACTTTTAAGTGTAATTATGACTTAAATGTATATTATTTTAAAATGTACCTAGTTTTTAGATGGTTGTTATAACTTCTAACACATCCTTGATTAAATTTTAACATAATTTGTAATTAATATTAACTTACCACTAACTTTCACAAATATAGGCCTATTTTAACTATTGTATATATATATATATATATATTATGTTTACATTACATATTTATTGTTTTTTCTTGTCTATCTAAACAGCTCGGCCAACTTAAATTCACTTTAAATTAAATTTTATTTATCTAAATAAGAAATATTTTACTAACCTAAATATATTATAAATATTATATTAAACTATATGTAGCATATTTATTTTATTTAGTGAAATTCGGTTGTATTTATTAGATAGTATTAAAATAAAAGCGACTAAAGCTAAGGGTATCCCTTTACTTAAAGGAAAATAAAGTCAATACTTAAGTAAATTAACAACATTGTTAAAGAACACTGAGTATTAACTGACATTTATGGCTATTATTTAATTGTAAATTTAATTAATATTATGTTCCCCCTAATGAATCACGAAAATTTATATTTTCTTTCCTAGTTTGGAAAATATAAATTTTTCATAATTCATTTTTTAATTCAGTGATTTTTCACAGGCCTAAATTTTGAAATTTTGAAATATTATTAAAATTGTTTGTAGAAATTCTACGACTATGGGCTTATCTATGTTTGACCCTATATGCAGCTAAATTATGATTTAGAATAAAATATAAGAACAAGTGACTATTTTAAATTACCTTATCTGAAAAAAAAAACTTAGTGCAAAATTGCCAAGTTTTAAAAAAATTCTAGGATTATTTAATAATTTTCTAAAACCAAATCATGTACGAAGAGTAACCATGTTATCTGTATAACCTACTTACGTTAGCTTTCCCAGCACCGACATGGAAGCGAAATAAACTTTTTGGAAACCAGATGCATGCAGATTAATAACATCAGAATATTTTTTAATGATAGTCATCTTGATGGGTCATAAATAGAACTAAGAAATAATATTGGAACTTCCAGTTTCACCAATTTATAAAAATATAAATTTGTTAAATCAATTGGCTGCAACAAGTCTCAATAATGAACACCATCGTTTTCTCAAAGAATAATAGTTTAAATAAAAACAGAAGAAAAATATGATTTTCCTCATCGCTAAATTGACTTTTGGACATGGAACCAAAAACAATCCATTAATATCTAATACTTGAAGGATTATAATGGTAATTCCTTATTCACTATCATCCTTTTGCAAATCATATTCTAATGTAAACATTTAAAAGATCTCAAACTTGGCATCGAGCAGATTTTATGCTTAGTAAAATTCTACCTTACATTATTGTAGTTTAATCATAGGGGTTTCTTCTGTTTCACAAATCGATAAAGGAATAAAGAAATGAGGTAGAGTGTTAAACTAATCAAAGGAAGTAACAACAATGCAGAATGGGAAACAATTGATATTTTAAAGCGTTGGCCTCTCATAAATTTCCGTAAATTTACTATGATCCAACCAACAAATAACTTATACATTGTTTAAATCTTCAAGAAATGGAAGAGAAATCAATGCGTTTATAAAAAACATTAATATAAATATAAAAACTACATTAATTTATAAATCAACGTAGGAGAGCTAAATTGTCAAGCTATACTTATTCAAACATTTAAATCCATATTAGTACTAATCTACTTTTTTTTTACCGCGTATTACTACATGAGTTTATACGAATATAATGATAACAATGCTAATGTGTTAGGTATGAGGAAGGAAGCATTTTAAATACATTTACCTAGATTTGCGAGAAGGAGTGTTGGAAACCTAAAAAAAAACTACCCTCATTTGACCCAACTGGGATTTAAATCCCGATTTACCTGTCTTCAGAATGCCAGTCTAATATAAGAATGACACCTTAGACCATTTGGCCCCTGAATCAAGCTACTAATTAAATTAAACCATATAAACGAGAGGTTCACAAAACTTTATTTTAATGGTATAAAATAACACTAAACTCATATATTTGTTTTATAATTAAAGAGTGAAGTAATGTTCCACATTAAAAAGAGTTCGCAGCGATCAAATAATTTAGATTTGATAACTTGATTCTACTTTATATATCCGAATAATAAAGTAAAATTAAATTGTACTCATGAATAATTTTAAGTTAAAATATTCATAAAAAGATTTTTTTGTTCTTAATGTACGTATTGTTCTCTGACCCATTTGTTAGATCTTGATCTGGGGATTTTTTTAAATTCGTTTAACATGATGAGTTTGAAATGTGTCAAAAAGATTATCGGATGGTGGTTAAACTTCAAGCTCGGAGAAATCTAGTTTACTGTGCCATTAACTTTTATGATACAAGGACTGGCTGTCTCGACTTTTCAGTGTTTTGTTTGTACTTTATTCAAGCACTATCAATAAAAGCATTTGTGTAGAGAGGCTAGAAAAGTTCACTACTTTTTTGAAGAACATTTGTTAAACACTGTGTGGTGAATAAAATAAACTTGGTTTTGTTTATTGATTCCTACTTCTTTCTAATCGGGTAGTAAAATTCCTTATACTATTTCAGTGAGTGTTGTTAACAGGAAACCCATCTACTCTGCCAGCACTCAGTGCACTGCTTCTCAATTTTAGTATTTTTTTTAACCACCACCACATTTTATTAACTGTTCAAGATTTACGCATGTTATATGATAATTACTTTAAAGGGTTTTGAATGAGAAAGGAAGCATTTTAGAGATAGTCTAGCCGAATTTGCATGGAAGGAGAGTGGGAAACAATTTTAAGGGAAAACCACCTTTAGTAGACCTAACCGGGATTTTAACCCCGATCTTCCCGCAAGAAGCAGGTCTGTCTAACTCAAGAGTAACGCCTTAGACCATTCACCCACTGAAGTGAGTAACATCTTATTATCCACCAATACTAATGAGCTAGGGCTAGTAAATATGTAAATTAGAATAACTGTATCGTCATTTGCACGTAAAGAGAAGGAAAAACACAAATTTTGTACATTCATCCGGGATTTTGATCCTTTCCTACACGTCACCAACAAACCAGAACCGACTAAAGGGATGCTTTCTTCCACGATCAAGTATCTTACAGTTAAAGTTTTAATTTTGTGTAATAGAAAAATATACGCATATAAAAAGATGTCTTAGTAAGAAAATAGAGACTAGAATTTGTTTTTGACATTAAGTACTCTATCCTCCTTGCTGCGACACCAAGAAGGATAATGAATTTTTCCTATCTATAATAATAGTAGGTGTAGTCCTAATATAAATAATTATACTTGAACCCTAAAATATCTTAAAGTCCTACAAAAGATGGTTCAAAACTCTTAAAAATAAATTAATATGATAACGAAAGCAATAGGAGTGAGCTGTATGAGTAATAGTTTTGAAGGCAGGGTGCACAAAATAAACCCAGGGCACGCAACTCAATCCAGGTGCGGGAAGAAAATCACGGTCGGTCTCCAGAAATAATAATAATAATAATTGAAATTAAAAAGGACAGAGATAGTTTCTAAACCTAAGAGTATTTTCACTAACAATAACATTAAATAAATCGCAAGAAGTGCATGTATATTGAAGAGCTTCTGTCTTCTTTTACTATGGTTTATTTGAATTGTCCCATGTTTAGGCACTAATTGATGAGTTATGAACTACTGTGGTTTGATTGCCACGCGATTAAAAGCCTTTTATAAGGTTAGAGTGATTAGAAAGTGTAGATTAATTTTAAAACATTTTAAGCATAATAATAATCAATGAGCTTCCCCTACTTAGATTATACAGTACCTTCTTTAAATCAACAGTGAGAAATTGAAGAAGACACCCTCAGAAATGTTTCTTGAATATGGAGTCCTTGAGCTTGATTGAACATTCTTGATAATTGTAATGAATGTGTGATAATCAACGAGGAATTTAAAAAAAAGTTCAATTAAGCAAAATTGGAACTATGATTATATTCTTTAAGTTATATCAAATCCATTGGTTTTGAATTAAAGACCACCACCTCTAATCTATCCCAACAATTTTCATCAACAGTCATTCCTCACTTCTACTTTTACATCCATCACTGTTTCCAGCCTATAGCCTGGGTCAGTTTTTTATTCAAGTCATATATTTTCCACTACTGTCTTGCTAGGTCTGTTATAGCTTCATATACTTAGTAATATAACTTAATATTAGGACAGTTACAATATCCAGTCCCCTGCCGTTAACTGTGGAAGGGTAATCCCAGATTTCAACAACTATACTTTTTAGCTATGCCGGGAATCAAACCCGCAATCCTTAACTCAGTAGACAGGCATGCTACTGACTGAGCTAAGATGTCAGATCATTCCTCACCTATTAGTTTTTAAAAAAGCTACCACGTACTGACTTAAACACTGCCTTAAATAATGAATTAAATGTTCCTGGTTTGATGACGTCCTAATTCTTATTTTTTATTCTTTATCGATTTTAGCAAGCAGCTTTCTTGATTTCTTCTTATGATATTGAAAATAATCAGTTCTAGTACGATATTAATATTATATTATTTAAATAAATATTTTACTGGTCATATCTTAAATTTAAATATAAAAAAGAAAAGAAAAAGCAATAGATCAACAACTGTCCTTTTTGCTTGGATTCTAAGCTATACTGGATACATCTCGCGTGATCCTTAAGGAAATGTTTCAGTACTAGAGTTATATTTTAAACATTTCTTTAGATAATTTACTATAATTTTAATAAATTTGAGTGTGTGTTTTAATGTGTTATCACTATAACTCCAAAAATGTGATACCTAGAAGGTGAAACTTGGCATACATTAACATACGTAAGAGCGTGCACCTCAGGCGTAGTTAGCACGTTGAATGTATAGAGGGTCTAAAGTTTATATAGACTGATTTTGGTTGGAAGAATGGTTTGGAAAATTCAAACATATTTCCTTGCGGCCAACAATGATAACTTTTATTATGTATGATCTGTATTATTTTGTAGGTATTATTAATATCTATCAAAAGTTATAGCTGCAGATAACATGACTTGATGTATGAATAATATATTAAAATTGATTTAGTAATTTTAGTTACTACCAGATACTGTGTTTATACATTCAACGATTGTCATCTATTGTAATATCCCTTCCTTCACCACGTTAATAGCGGATATTCGCTATAAAAATGTGGCAAAAGGCAGTGTTTTATCAATTTATTTTCTCTCATACTTGGATCACTAAGCATACATTTCAAACCTGAATTCAAAGATAAACTATAGGTTAAATATAAAGGTTTTACGTTTCGATTTGTTAGATCTTAGTCCTTTAAGTATATAAAGTTTTTCTTAAAAAAACAATGATTTAAATAAACAAATGTAGCACCATACTTATTTGTTTGATGATGAAATAGCATCCATATAGATGTATTCAGACTTCGACATATGACTTCGCTCATTAAAAGTAGCTAAGACTCCACCGTGGCAAAGAATATAATCATATAAATAAAATACATTTAGTATTTGTGTGTTAGTACTGTAACTTCAATAGTAATGAAGTTAGAAAAATTACTTAGGAAAAGCTGAAGATTTGCAACTCGGTCGTATTAATTTTAAATTATATATTGCAATCCTGACGTTTTAGACACCGTGGCCAGTGATTCAGGTAACTATAATAAAAATAAACCCATAAAGATCAACTTTCGGTCCATAATTAGAAGACCATTGAAGGTGAACACATAAAGATTTTTTTAAATTTTGTTGTATATCTCTCATAAAATTGACACTTAGGGCACGTTAATATTGACAAGGAATGTTCCAAAATCAATAAAGATAGTTTATGTATCCCTGCCATATCATAATATTGAAGTATATTAAAATATACAGCTAGTGTAGCATGTCAATCAGTTAGATTGGACATCTACAATTGAAAAATTCTATAATTCATTAATTAATGCAAGAAATAAAATATATTCGCATATTTAATTGAGTCTACTCTGAAGATGCAGTCTAATAAATTTACGTTTCTCCCTACCTTCAAACATTCAAACACGTGGTTGGTCAAAAATACTAGCTTTTGTTAAATACGGGAGTAGATATCAAAGAAGAGAATTAATATTAACATAGTTATGAATTAAAAACACTTTAACTCATTGCTTTTCTCATTGGATAATGTCAAAAAAAAATTACTTACGCTTGCCATGCGGTTAACATGAAAAAATAGTAAACTACATTTATATCACCAAATCTTATTAAAATAATAATGGATCCTGAATAACATAATTAAAACAGATATATTTCCATATAATATGTCTTGGTGAGTACTCACATCTTTAGGATGTCTGCTGATTCCATTCTCCCACATATGAAGCTCAATAAAGCTATTCAATGATGGCCGCTCCACGTGCTATCTTACCTAGATCTGTTAAAGTGAAGAAGTGCATGTGAGTATCGACGCAAACATCTCCTCATAAACGACCCTGGTGGTAAACCAAGAAAGCTTCTTCCTACCTCTCCTTCGTAAGTGAATTTTTCTTGTTAATTCTCTCTTTTTTCCCTCCTTCCTCCGTAGTTCTCCTTTTCTATGTTCTTGTGTTTATTATCCTCTCTGTTTTCTTCCATTAGTATCAGGTTGAGAACTATATAAGGGGCCGTGTCCCAGCACACCATATAGCCATTTACTGTATCTCTGCATTGAAGGAAGGACTCCAGGTTCGTCACGACGACTATGAAGATGGAGGACGTCGAATTCACCGCAGCTATGGATGGAACCACAGACTTCGATGTTTTAAGTATTCTACAGTAATCTACGAGTCCTTATGACTTAGATAATTTTTGTTATAAAGATGAGTTATATCTGATTGCACCCCTTTAGTTTTTTATGTAGTCGGAGACGATTTTCTTTTTGATAGTAGGTCTAGTTGACCGTTAATCATTTTCGAGTTATGTTGACTAGCTAACTCAAGATTTAATTTATTGTGTATTAAATGTTGTGTCCTTTATAATGAGGTACGACTCCCTTTATTACTTGTTTTTCTAATATTGTAATTCAGTGCTGTAGTCTCTGTTGATATATATATATATATATATATATATGCCTCCGGCGTAGAAAAGTTATAATGTCTTATTTAGTGACTTATAAAATTCCACTAGTTCCTTTAATATATTTTTAAATCAGAATTTGTCATGCCGCCTTGTACGGCGTGAGAATCAGTTTAGTTTATGGATGGCTACTCCCAGGTTGTCTGTTTTGTTTACCTTATTACAATTCAGTTGATAGATACCAGTGTTTTAGGCTGGTCAAGTAATCACGCTTCACGTGCAGTATTAGTTTCGGAGCGCAACCCAGGGAATTGCACTAGAGTCATAGTGGGGTCCGCGCAAATAATGCTCTTTCACTCTTACCTTTCGATCGATTTCTATTTTTTGTGCTGTTCTTAAAGCTCATGCCTTTAGAATTGTATATACTATTGAATGCCCTGGCAGTACCAAAGGGGAATGTGACCATCCATAGTACTGTTGATGACACCTGTTTCTTAACTATCAAATGCTGTTATCAACAGCTGATTATCCTTAGTGTCTAATGGATAATATTTTGAAGGCCCCATCAAGCACAGCCTGGTTTAAAGTTACATGTATATCTTGTCATATATTTTTATATTAGTAATTATTGAATTGTTCTACTTTATAGAAAAAAAACTTCTAACTGTGGCCTGGCGACTACGCTGCCCTAGTAGCCACAGTCACCATTCTCAAGGCCAACTGATTGGATCAAAATCCTTACGCTTTTCAACTACATTATTGTAAACCATTGCTATCTTAACTATTGTTTTTATTTATCAATAAATCTATATGTTTTTCACTATATGTTCTTTTCAATTATATAATGTGTGTAAAGGTACAAACTGCGCCAATTCTATCTGTGGCCAGTTTAGAATCCTTACACTAGTCAGCTTAAAAGTAAACAGAATACAGTACATATAAGTAAGCCTACCTCTACAAGCCTTATATTGATCCAAGCAAAGAGGTCATAAACAAAAATTAGTGCTTGAAAAATGAACACCTAGAGAATCAGTAGAATTATAAATCTATGCAAGAAATAGGCTTTAAGATATTAAACTGGTATATAATTACAAGTAAACCTTCATTTTAAGGACAGGATTAATTTAAAAATCAAATCTTGCAATGAATCACACTGTTCATATATTCTTGAAAACGTTGCATATTTTTAAATAGAAAAATAAGCAAAAAAGAGTGATTGTTTTCTCGTTTTAAGGTAACCCAGTTTAAAAATTAATAAAAAAACCCTTATTACATACACCCTTTCATTCTAATCCTAGTTAAATTTACAACACTACTTACCATAACTACTACACTTCTTTATAAATATCATAAAACCAAACTATACTTATTTACGCTATGGCACTGGGAGTTTTAAAATCCATTGCCACACTTACTAAAGTATACCACCCATTCCTATCCTCAGCTCATTCTATCCAGTCCACCTCCTTACACTCACAGATATACTATTTATAATACTATCCTACCATCTATATCTGTCGTCTAGGTCTCCCCGCTGGTCTCTTTCTATAAGGTTTGCCAGTCAATGCCTTGAGCGTGGTTATAGTTTCTTCCATTCGTGCTTAATGTCTTGCCCGACGTGACATGAGAAATTTGATTTCCTTAACAATGTCTGGTGATGAGTCAAGGATATGTAGCTTACCACTATGTAACCTTCTCCATTGTACAGTTTATCTCTTTTTAGACAAAAAAACACACACTTAAAACTTGGTTTTCAAACACTTTAAATTTACACTCGTCATGTAGGGAAGACCATGTTTTCCAACCTTACTGGTGAAACTATTTATTGTTTTGTATATTCTGAGTTTTACACTACTTCACAACAGGTGAGATGTTAAAAACTTAGCGAATGATTAATATAATGCAATTTCCTAATGTACTATTTTCTTAATTTTTGGTCTAATATGTTGTTTTCAATTATCACATCCTTATTATTATCAGCATTCACTTTTAATGATATCTACCTGCAGGCCTCTAATGACATTGCTGAATTTTTTGCAACAATTTTATTTCAATTATTTAGCACAGCTAAGCCATCTGCGCATCCTAGTGGATGCATTGTACCGTTTAATATCAAGCCTTCCCACTCTCTACGACTACCCTACTAGCAAACTCTAATTCTATATTAAAAAGTAATAGTGAAGGTAATTCAAATTGTTTAAAATAATTATATATTTCGGAATCACATGTTAATCTACATCCAAAAATATTGTAATTCGCTTAACAATTTTTTGGTATCCTTAGCTAAAATTAAATATTATTTGTGTATTTTAACGAAATCATAAGCACTTATAAATTTTATAAATAATTGATCCACCGTTCTCTTGTATTCTAAATCTGTCTATAATATTTGCAGAATAATAAATATTGTTTCTGATTTTTAACTACATCTTTGAAATCCTTACAAAACCATGTTAAAGTAAAAAAAAAAGTAGATTTGGTTCGTAAATTAAAAATATGTTTATAAACTTTTTTTGAATGTTCAATAAGTCTTTCGTCATAAAAAATTACATTTCTCCTACTTTCAATAAGGGGAATAATTTCGATAAAAAAATCATCTCTTTGATCCTCAAATAATTCAAAATGAATATTGGAACATCAGTTCCTCTTCAGTAGCTCACTTCCTGAATTATAAAAAAGGGCAAGTTATTCTTAAAAAAAACTTACACGTCTAAGTAAAAAATGAGACAAGTCCAACAAAGATTGAAAGGAATGCCAATTTATAAGATAGCCTATGTTTAAATACTTGATTCTAAGTCTTCGAAGCATACAATACACATTATTCCCAAAAAGGGTTTAGTACATTGTAAATAGTTGGCTAGATATTTGTGTAAAGAAACTACTTTTTCCTTGGGTAAAGACAATTTGTATTTTAAGCCGAATGTTCTTAGATTTTTTGGTTATCTCACTTGCTCTGACGTCACTTTGAAACATATTGTGCTGATAAAATTTCCTCAGCACTTATAGGAATCTAGTAATTTTCTACATAATCGCATATTCTAGTTACGTTGGACCAAATCTTGACAAAGGGAAGCAATGAGGTTTCAGGTTATAGGGGGTCTGATAGCCACTTTATTGGAAGCTCCCGCCGGTTCTTTCTTGGATTTATTTGTTTATTTGGTTCAAATTATTTTGGGGGAGGGGGGAATGAAAGTCAAAGAAAATATGATATGAAAAAAAAAATTGAGGAACTTGTGTAGCGTTTTAAAAAAGCTACAATTTCAAGATAAAAGCAATAAAACTGGACAATATAGTTTCAAGTTGTAGCCTACCCCACCAGCAATAACAATGGATAAACTTATCAAGGCCCCATTCATCTGTGTGTACGTCCCTAGCTGGCTTCCCCCACGGTCATATAAGTAACAAAAAGACATTCTAGCAAGTTAAATTATATTTTCTTTCAGACAAATCTTTATCAATATGTAAAATTATATCCAAGGCCAAATAGTGACTCAACATGCGACTACTTCAACAACCATACAACTGTCTTTTGTCTGTCAGCATACTTAAATATACAACATAATTACTACACCAGACGTTTAATCTGCACGCCTTAAATGCTGTAGAATAACATATTTAATATTAAAGTTAGAAAAATTAAACACTACTCAGCATCTAAATAAGCTATTGTACCAACATGGGTAACCCTACCATTCTTTCTACTCTATCTCTTATATACTATGATGTACTTAAGTTTATAGCAAAATTAATTTAATTTAAATGCTAAATTTACTTAAAGAAATAAAATTCCCGGAAAGAATAAAAATTATAATTAGATTTACCCAAACAAAACAACATAGATTTTGCACTGAAATATTAGAATTAAAAAAAACACAAGAAGTAAATTAGACATAAATACAAGGTACCCTGATTCCATAAAAAAAAAACTAACAGTGCTTGTAGAGGCGTGATGAGGGGAAAGGGTGTCAACTCACAAAACTAGCCCATTTTTTTCTGTTCTCTGTAGGTGTCGTTCTGTGTAGATATCAAAAAAAATAGGAGAAATTTACTTGTGTGGCATGACATCAAGTGTACCATTTCTGTGAAGACGAAATTGTGGCAGTGTTGCTGGGGAAAAACCATCACTACCGTCACACGACGCCGTCTTTTTGGAGTATGCCGTCGTCACTACCAGTAATGCCTCCTCCGACGCCTCTAGCATCATACCCATCCTCTCCCCTTCCAACAACTGCATCACCTCCTTCGCCACTATTGAGCCAAAATACGGATACGCCCCCATCCCTACCGTTGTCATTCATACCATTTGGACAGTAAACACTTTAATTCACACCCTAATATGATACCATACTGAGTTGACAGACTATCCCCATAGTTTACGATAAGTATATTAACTAGCTAATAGTACATATTGTATGTTACAGCTGATTGTTGAGAATTTTGTTGCTTGTATTGTCATTGTGACAGTCATATGACCTTGATGTTAAGAATATATTGTTTCCGATTTATAATAAAGAATCAAATAAAATTGTCTCCTAGGATATGAATGCTAAGAATATGTTATCGCTGTTTGCTAGTAAATAACGAACAAATAAAATATGTTGTTTATGTTGACATTAAAAGTCCAATTTCATACACAGGTATTGTCTCAAGGCATACCATTGACTTACCTAACCCATTTCATTAAGTCATGTGTGGGTCATTATGAATTTTCAGATTCCACCAACTTGTCAGATAATTTAATCATTAATACGATACCACATTCAGTTATATAAATAACCTTTTTACTACAAACGTACATAATACCCTATCTCGACGAATTTAACATGAAAGCCAAACTATTCAGCGGTGGGGATTTAGTGATCGGTATGACTACGTGTGTTAATGTATAAGTTGCGCGAATAAGCAGTAATTAGATACAATAACATCGCATCATCGCTGCCCAGACATTCCCCGTAACGAATTTAAAAGAGTTTAGTAAGCGTAAGGAGAGCAGGGTTTCATTTAAACACATGTCGGTGACCTGGTGGTCTAGGGGTAAGGTGTCAGACTTCTGTGCTGGCGGCCGGGGTTCAATCCCAGGTCCCGGCACAGATTTATCTGATTACCAAACCCTTCCTTCACCTCTGACAAGACATCTTGTGAATGTGGGGAATGCCAGGCCTCCACCGTGGTTCGGATTCCACGTTAAACTGTAGGTCCTCCATTTCATCTCACAATCACCCTACCATTACACATTAGCGTAAGTGCGTATAACCCGAACGGGTAGTAAGACGCGGTGCTAATAATAATAATAATNATTTATCTGATTACCAAACCCTTCCTTCACCTCTGACAAGACATCTTGTGAATGTGGGGAATGCCAGGCCTCCACCGTGGTTCGGGTTCCACGTTAAACTGTAGGTCCTCCATTTCATCTCACAATCACCCTACCATTACATATTAGCGTAAGTGCGTATAACCCGAACGGGTAGTAAGACGCGGTGCTAATAATAATAATAATTTAAACACACAGCTGAAATCGAGTTGTTCTCTTCCTCCAGCATCTTTGGAACAGAGTGATTATATCATCGAGCTGGGTGGTGTTCTGGGTGCGCAATGATACACCTAACAGAGGTTTAAGAAGTGAACTACAAAATCCAGACCTCTTTCACATTGGTAGTTAGTTGTATTTTCATCATGCATCCTTGGTGTTAGCTGATGCTGATGCATTTCCTAACATTTGTCCTGATTTAAACATTTTGGGTGAGGGGAAGTGGGGTGGGATCTGGTGGACAGTGAAATCTCCAACACCGGTTGTCCATGCAATCCCAATGTATATGGTACGTAGGGGTCAAGATAAAAACCTTAAGAGCAGGTCCTTTAACACAACCCGTGATTTTTTTTCATTGCGTTTAAGACGTAGTGCAATACCATCTAATCTCCTCCAAATCTTTACTCTTAGGATTGGTTGAAGACGAACATTTTTCATCAGGGTGTGTTTTTGTGTTGTTGTGTTTAAGGGGTGATTTTTTTTCAGTAAAATTCTTGTGCACTTAATCTTAGCAAAATCCTCATCCTTAGCAGTGAGTTGCGGATTGTTTAGTTAACAAATGATCAAGGTGGACTACGTCATTAGACTCATAGGCTAGTTGTAGACAATATCCGGGATGAGCATGCATAACCTTTACTCAAATTTGTATTCCTCTTTAAATTAACACGCACCCCCTTTTCTCAGCTAAGACTCCTAATCACTTGTACCTTAGCCCCCCTTTTTTTTACAATTTCCGGTATGGCTATGGTAATTTACCACGGAGTGAAACATTACTCAATTGCTGGATGTTCCCTATTTTTTAGAATAAAACGCTTACCATGCCGTTGGTCTTT
The DNA here is from genome assembly GCA_901482245.1 of Timema douglasi. Lineage (NCBI taxonomy): Eukaryota > Metazoa > Arthropoda > Insecta > Phasmatodea > Timematidae > Timema > Timema douglasi. The sequence goes on from CABEEJ010000283.1 coordinate 114,373, forward strand.
AGGCCCTTTTGTGGTCCCTATTTTCGGGTATGACAATGGTAATCGAGCCTTGGTATAGTGCATTACATATTTTACCGATATTTTTACAGTTCGCGAGAAACCGCCTATCGTGCATTAGTCCCTTAGTTTTTTCTTGTTCCGTGCAGGTTCTGTTCTAGTAATGGTAACTGAGGCTTTGTTTAGTAAAGTAACCATTTACTCTCGTTATGTATTGACGAGAAATCACTCACCTCGCAGTTATCCTTGGACACATTTGCTCACATTTGAGTATGTTATGGAATCTGAACCTTGAAATAAAACCACGGTGACTTAACCGATTGTTTTTTTACTTGGGACATGGCACAAATAGAATGCAATGGGAATTGAACTAACTTGTAACATTTCAAATGTTTTGTTGCGACATCAGTTCGAGGGATTCATAAAAGGGAATCACAAGGAAAAAAATCAATTAAGGTAATTAGATAGTACAAACAGTAAACTTGGGAAGACGTATTGGAACATTGTTCAAGGTTTGTGAGATGTAAACAAAACCAAATGAAGTAATTAAGATACAAGAACAACAGGTAAACATGTCTATATCGCCTGTGGGGTGTATGTAGAATTACATCGAGAACACTACTGCTATGTTCGGGATTTTTCTGCGTTATAAATAACATGATATATGGGTCGACGCGGTGGAAAACACCAAATTATATTATTAAGATATACGACTAATAGGTAAAAAGGTTTATATCGCCTGAAGCTTGTTGAATTACGCCGAGAACACTACTGATGAGTTTGATATTTGTCTGAGTTGTAAAGTACATAATACATGTAGGATAGATGATAAAATCCCAAATAAAAGATTAAATAATTACTAAAAGTTTTCCAAATGTGCTTATTGATTTGAAAATTTATATTTCAATAATTCTACTAAGTGTGGAAAAAATATTATTTTATAAGCTTGAGTATATCTAACTGTATGCGATCAACCATGAGTAAATATCGCTGATCGTATTTGATTCTTAGGAGAATTAAAAGTGATACAACTTGTATTTTTCATCATTTCGATTGGTTGATTATTTATTTATATATAATATGCATATATTTATTACATATATACTAAATATACTATACTAAATAAATATATTTGGTATTTGTGTTAGTATATATATAGTATAGATATATAGTATATCTGCTTATATATCTAATTAGGTATACAATATATTTAATATATATTAGTATATATAGAATACATATGTTATATTGAGTGATAGGTTTGGATGTATAATGATTTGTTAGAGTGACCCAAACTATGACACCCAAATAATGTTTTGATGCATAAATTTAAACTATTCTATACATTTATAATTAACCTTTTAACGAGCAGAAACAAACCAAGCAAAGTATTAAAATCCAGCTATACTTTCAAATAAATGCCGGCAGGTTTCCAATCTTGTAAAATAATGATCAAAACATCAAACGCAGGAAACTCTCGTCCTCAAATTTTTGTACTAAAATCTTCCTTACAATTTCATTAAGCTGTAAACAAAAAAATAAAAAAGAGCCCTTATCATTATTGATTATCTTTTACAAAGGAAGCTTGTGTATTCTGTCACTATCTAATGAAATATCTATATTTTTTTAAATATGCTTTAATTTGTAACAAAAAATTGTTTTGCTTTTGATGAATAAATGCTCTGCTAGACTCTGTAGGATCATAATCAAACCAGTTTTTTTTATATCCATAGCAATCTAATATATATTCACCTATGAAAGGTAAAATAAAGAAAATAAAACAATATCACAAATCAAAGAACTCTTCTGCATTGAACACACAAATTATTATTAAAATTACTATTTGTATCCTGCCTCTCCCTGAACAGAATTAACATCTACTGTAAGTGGCATATTTGTTCAATGCTTCATGATAGTGAAATTATGATAATTGAAAAATGACACCTGGACACGAGAATCGAACCCAGGTGTCATTTTTCAATTTTCAGTATACGATATCTAGATTTAGTAATTCTCAATAAAATCATAAATAATAGCCTTAGCTATTTGATTCATGATAGTAAAAGTATAGTTTGTTATCCAGGAGAACACCTATGTATTTAATATAAAGGGAGCAAATTATGCTATCACTGACCCGTTTAAGTATATAAATAGAATTAATTTTCCTAGTAAAGTAAGTGGATTTAGTCTCTGATTTGTTAATAGACATTTCACTTTAAAGAAACCACTTACAAAATAACATAATTGATTTTATAACTTTAAATATTTTGAAATCATACTCAAGGAATAAATAACTATATGAGTTTTAAGTTTACCAATACCATCAATAAACACAATAAATGGAAGTGGACCTAATTAGAACCCTGAAATGTACCACAAGGGGCTGAAAACCTTTTGGATTTGTATGAATCTATTTTAACAGCAAATTATCTATAATGTAAATAGTTGCTAAGCCAATTTACATGTGTGTGAGATAAGCCAAAATTAAAGTTTCGAAAGAAAAATACTTTGATGATAGATAAAATAAATCAAATTAAATAATATCAACCTAATCTTGAGTTGAAAATTCAGTGGCAACATATACCAGCAGCTATACTAAATTTGTGAAAGTAGATATTTTAACAAAGCCTTGATGATTGCCAAGAGTTTTTTTAATGTGTTGAAAAGTTTGATCATGTATTATTTTCTCAAATGTTTTAGAAATAGTGAAGAGAGGAATAATTTTATAAATTATTTACAAACATTTGTTCATGAACCCTGTTTTTTAATAAAAAGTTTGTTTTCAACTTACGGTAAAAGTTTCATTTGATAGGCTAATGTTAAAAACATATGATAACAATTGACTGAGAATGTTGGTGCAGCCTTTAACAAGAAAACTTATTATTCCATCTGTACCGTCACATAATATATTTAGACTTTCTTGTTAGTAAAATTATTGATATCTTACTGGTGTAGGGTGGCATGGATACAAGGACACATTAGTTTCAATAATATAACAGGTCATTACAGGTAAGGCGGAGCTCTACACGGATTGAAAGTAGGTCCCAAACTCATTTGCAATTACCAAAGAATATGATATACGGTTAGTAATACGTGGTGATGATAATAATAATAATAATGATAATATAAACATTATAGTTAGGAGGAAAGTAATTTAAATTTATACATTCACTAGAAAGCCAAGTTTCAAACAAATGAATAATAGTTAATTCATTCAATCAAACATTAATAAATAGTTCATTGGATTTAGTTTAAATACCACGAACATTTTAATAAAATAAGATCACTAGTATTTACAAGGAGTAGGATTTTGTGGTATCTTCCAAAATTCCGTTGACGATTACTGGCTGGGTTCTATATTCAATCTCTTGTGAATCAAGGTCAGATGCGAGAGTGACTTTCACAGGGGCAGACACGTAGGGAGGGAGACTCCTCATTGATGGTCTACTCTCGCGGCAAGCTCCCGTTGAAAGGAGCACTCAGGCCACCAGAAGGTCAAATATGTGCATTGTTTATAGAGCAAAAATCATTATCTTCAACAGAAATATGGAAGGAAGATTATGGGATGAATTTCGTTTCCAAATTTGACCAAAATAGTTATTTGAGATTAAGTTTGTTAAGCAATAAGCCTTGTTTTCAAGAGAAGAAACATCAGGAGAAAAATGGGTGGCAAATAGGGATTTTTTTTTAGAGATTTTGTTGATCGTTTATATGCCAGTGACTGTCTTGTTATCGGTGAGACAATTAAGCGCAAGATAACGTTGAACTGGTGGATACTCGCATGATCTGGAATTAGTGGACTTGTTTATCCGACGCGACACAACCGTAAATCCATCTTCAGCTCTTAGTGACGTGGGCAGTGGCTCAGATAGTGGCTGCGCAACAATCTTGGTGTGAAAATCAGAGATTGTATAATTGAAATTTAGAGCTTGGCCGAAGGTCAATTTAGTAGTTTTTATGATTTAGAGGGGTGAGAGTAGATTAGAGAAGAATTAGATGGAGGGGAATATATTTCAGTATAAGAAGATAGAATAGAGTGAGAAGATAACGAGCATTAATTTACAACTGAAATGAGTCATGTTGGGGACCTATAAGCTAAAAACTCCCAAGTTTGGAATTTCAAAACAGCATTGCTCAATAAATTTACCTGAGAAGACAAATAATCAATCATGCTAATCAGGGACTTCAACAACTTCCAGATTAACTGATGAAGTATTTAGTATTTCCTCATAAGATCGCCTTACTTGTGGAATATTCTTGTCTTCAGGCTTAACAGGCCTCTCTGGAAGAGAGGGTGTGGATGTAGATTTGGTGAAGGTATAACTTTTTTTACCATGTCCTGAACTGTCCTTAACTATCTCTCTAAGCCACTAACTTCTTATCTCATCCATTATGTTCACTTCCATATTAATTCTCCTTCTTTCCTGCTTCTTCATTAACTACTTTTCTGCCGCATATGTCAATATTGGTACATAATACGTCTTGTAGTTAACTCCTTTGCACTTCCTTGGCACATGCCTGTTCCAAATTAGACTTCTCAATTGCTGAAGGAAAAAACTTCTGCTAGTCTCCCTCTCTCACAGAATTTTCTTATGTATCTTCACCTTTCCTCTGTTACATTTCCCAAGTATTTAAACCTTTTAACTATTTTTAATTGCTCCCCTCATACTGTCACACCAGTCGCGCAACTGTTTCTCTTCCTTTTCGTAATCACCAACTTACACTTCCTCATGTTAAACCTCATTCTATACCACACAACCACTTCATAATAGGCAACCAATTACTTCTGAACTTCTATCTCCTCATTGACACACACCATTAGGCCATACATAAACACAATTGATTTCATACTTCCCTTTGCAATTCTTTCTACTACTTCTTTTATTATAACCTACTTTGGTCTATCATTACAATGAACAGTAGTGGTGTAGGTGACCTGGTGGTCTAGGGGTTAAGGTGTCAAACTTCTATGCTGGCGGCCGGGGTTCAATCCTCGGTCCCGGCAAAGATTTATCTGATTACCAAACAGCCAGGTCTCCACCGTGGTTCGGATTCCACGTTAAACTGTAGGTCCTCCATTTCATTTCACAATCACCCTATCATTACACAATAGCTTAAGTGCGTATAACCCGAACGGGTAGTAAGACGCGGTGCTAATAATAATAATAACAGTAGTGGTGATAGCACACTTGTATATGATTTAAAATTATAATATATTATTATTTTATAATTTATTAATACTCAGAAATGCCATATCTGAGATATCATACATTTTTTTTAACAGTTCAATGGGATAATCTATACTAGCTCAATTTATTATAAAACCTACTTTAACAGAAATATGCCTATAGCAAAGAAAGAAGTTAAGCCGCCCACATGGTCATATAAACTTTCTCGATGATTTTTGCCTGTTCCTGAAATGGGTAAGATACTTTTCTTTCTTAGTTATTGTCATCTTTCTGCTCTAGTAATTTTTTTTAACAATTTGAGATATTAAATATTAAAACAAATTATGCTGAGATTAAATTGTTCACAGATAATGCTTGATAACTCATGAATTTCATTTTATAATCTTATCTATTTATCTTCTATCTATATAAATAAAAATTAATGGCTAAATATGTTGCTAAGCGCCAAAGTCGAGCACGGCTGGACCAATTTGGCTAAATTATTTTCTAATATTTGTTGAGGTCCGAGGAAGGTTCTTATAAAGAGAAAATTTGGAAAAATTGCACTGAAAAACGTAAAATCTACATTTTTCTTTTTCCCATTCAAACTGTTCCTAGCTGTTAATTCTATGGATGGCTATGTGAGATAGATTAATCGAAGAATTGATTTTTTGGGGTCGTAAATATAGAATTGAGCAATGCATCGATTAAGTGAATCGATCTCAGACACCCTAAAATCGACTTTCGATTAATTTACTTACTGTTTCGTTTTATTCAAATGAAACAAAAAAGTACCAAACCATAATATAAAGAAAAACATTTGAAATTTAATTAGTAGCTTTATTACTATGAACGTAACACCTTAAAATTATTATAAACTACTTGAATGCATCCGTAGATTTGTCACTTTTTCTTTCTACGATATACAGTTTGACTTTGATAGATTTTCAGTAGACTCTCAATTAGTGCGTGTTATTTTCTTGGTTGTTTTTAAATCTTCGCTTCTCAATCGACAAACAAGTTCCTTGATTTATCTTTGGTAGTTGGTTTATTCTGTGTGTGTTTCCATTTATACTCAGTTCCAGACTCATGCCGCCTATAAGACGCGGGTGGATCAATTTGGGTCGAAGAACTCGAAATGCTAGAAACCAAGCTAATTTTCACTCTAATCGGACTGTACAGCAACGTGAAGACCGAAATGAAATTGAAAGGATTCGGATAAAACAAACCCGTGCAGCACGTCATTCATCTAATAATATTGCAGGTTTGAAACAAGCTGCTTTCAGTTACAATGTTTCAATAGACTACAGTACCTGCCAATGCGTTGCTATTGGATCTATGAACTCAATTTGCCCACATTGTAAGGCATTGAAATACAAAAATGAAGCCACTGGATTGTGTTGCGCAAATGGCAAAGTGAAATTAGTGCCATTGGTTCCACCACCAGAGCCATTGTACTAATTGGTTTCAGGAACACGAGCGGATTCCATACATTTCCTTACTAATATCAAAAAATATAACAACTGCTTCCAAATGACTTCATTTGGGGCAAAAAATGTAGTTAGGGACAATTTTATGCCAACTTTCAAGGCAATACAGAACAAACAGACTTATCTCCCATATTGTTTTGTTTATTTTATTTTATAGTTTTTGTAACAAAAGTAATAAACCTGTCTTTTTAATTCACAGCTACAAATCCAAATATATCACGAGCAGGTTCATTGTTGCCGATGTCAGATGGCGACTACAAATTCCTGCAAACTTATTTCATGGGCAATTCAACACAAAAAATTGATCTGTGTTTTGCACAAAAAGTTCAGTGAAGAGGTATATTGTAGAAGAATTACAAAATTTTTTCGTCAACACAATCAGTTGATTACATTGTTCAAAACTGCACTTGATCTTATGCCATATGATAATCACAAAATTGAAATCAGAGCTGATTAAACTCTTGTGGGCCAACATGCAAGACGTTTCAATGCACCAACAGATGATGTTGTTGCCATTGTTATAGTTGGAGAAAATTTGGAAGCCCATGATATTGTTTTACATCGCCAGAATGATCAGTTACAGCGTATGTATGAAACACACCACTTTTATGATGCGCTACAATATCCTATCATATTTTGGCAAGGGGAAGATGGTTATCACTTCTCAATCAAGATGATAAATCCCCTTACACGTAATGAAAAATTTTGTTTAGCAATGGAGATTTTGTATCAGCTACTATATGTATTATATGCAAGTTCAATCACTGTCATTAAAACAATAATTTATTTACAAATGCCGAAACCAACTAAAACGTAAGTTCAATGAACTATTATTCATACCGCTTGATGGTTCGTGAAAATGAAGACAATTACAGTTTGAAATGTCGGCGATTATTTCACCAATATGCTGTTGATATGTATGTCAAAATTGAAACAGAGTAATTGTCATTCATCAGGTTGAACCAGACCAAACTCCGTTCTGAAAAGTATACTCACCATCGAGATGCGATTAGTACTGATGGAAATTAAGAGAATATCGGCCGGATGACAATTATTCCAGCAACATACATCGGAAGTCCTCGACATATGCATGAATATGCTCAAGATGCCATGTCATATGCTCGTCATTATGGCACACCAGATTTATTTATCACATTCACGTGCAATCCGAAGTGGATATAAATCAAACTTGAGTTATTACCTGGTCAATCACCCATTGATCGCCATGACATTACGGCAAGAGTCTTCAAACAAAAGTTGAAATCTTTAATGGATTGCATTGTGAAACATAGCGTGTTTGGCGAGACGTGCTGCTGGATGTATTCTGTGGAGTGGCAGAAACGTGGATTGCCTCATGCACATATTCTGATTTGGTTGGTTGAGAAGATAAGAACAAATGAAGTTGATGAAGTGATATCAACTGAAATCCCTGATGTACAAGTAGATCCAGGCTTGCATGAGGTAGTTATTAAAAACATGATTCATGATCCCTGTGGAAAACTTAATCGAAATTCACCATGTATGGTGGATGGTAAATGTTCGAAGCGTTATCCATGGGCATTAGTAGCAGAAACAATTACCGGATATGATGGTTATCCACTGTATCGTCGCCAATAGACTGCAGACAACGGAAGATAAACAATTGTCAAAGTAAATCAACAAGACATTGAAATGGATAATCGTTGGATTGTTCCATATTCACTGATCCTATCAAAGACTTTCAAGGGGCACATCAATGTTGAATCTTTCCATTCCATGAAATCTATCAAATACATTTGTAAATATGTAACCAAAGGAAGTGACATGGCTGTGATTGGAGTCAGTGCAGAGAATTGATTTATGGATCAAATACAAATATGATATGTGTGACGATATCGTGCATCAGATGCGCATTGGAACAAAAAATCCTTATTTACAAGTCAGTGAATAAATTTACAACAAGATGTTAATATCAATTGAGGACATGTGCTTGATGATGTCAAACATAGTATTATCTCAATTTGGCATGGTCGCACCCATTCGCCCGATGCACGACGCTTTTAATCAAGAGTTGCAACGTGAAAAACTGTACAATCTCGAAGCTTTAAGAGAATCAGTTCGAATAAATCTTCCGCTGTTGAACCAACAACAAAAGTATGTATTTGATACTCTTATGAAAGTTGTACATGATGGAACTGGAGGGATTTACTTCTCAGGCGCTCCCGGTGGTACAGGAATAACTTTTTTGATTTCATTGATTTTAGCAACAATTTGCTCACACAATGAAATTGCACTCGCACTTGCTTCATCAGGCATTGCAGCTACATTGTTGGAAAGTGGTCAAACAGCCCATTCAAAGCTAAAATGGTCGTTTAATATGCAAAGCAACGAAACTCCAATCTGCAACATTTCGAAGAACTCTGCAATGGCAAAGGTTTTGCAGCAATGTAAATTGATAGTGTGGGATTAATGCACGATGGCACATAAAAAGTCTTTGGAGGCATTAGACAAATCAGTTGATTCTGCTACTAACAAAGATGATGTCATCAACTATCCACCCAAATTTTTGAACTGGCTGGATTTGCCAGGATTGCCGCCTCACAATCTTCAATTAAAGGTCGGATCGCTGTTCATAATGTTGCGAAATATCAACCAACCGCGTCTTTGCAACGGCTCACGGCTAGTGGTGAAAAAATGGCTGAACAACGTGATCGAAGCAACCATTCTAAAGGGTAAAGTATAAATGAGAAGACGTTTTGATACCACGTATCCCAATGATTCCAACTGGATACCATTTGAATTTAAACGACTGCAGTTTCCAGTGTGGCTTGCTTTCGCTATGGCCATAAATAAATTACAGGGGCAGTCATTGAGTATTTGCGGCATTAATCTTGAAAACCCATGTTTATCGCATGGCAAATTGTATGTTGCCTGTTCCCGTGTTGGAAAACCATCAGCTTTGTTTGTTTACGCACCAGGTAATCAAACAAAAAATATCGTATACCACTAAGCATTACAATGAAAATATCATTTAACACAATATTACTAAAGTATTGCAGTGTACGAAATTGAAAACTGAATTTTGTTAGTGGCTGTTTATGATTATGACATTAAAAATACATAGAAAGGTATATTAATATTATGCAAATTTATTGTTGATATCACGGTAATTATTTTAGTCAATAAATAAAGGGATCACTCTGAAGTACGTTTATATTCAATGTTTTGTTTAAATTACACATTTGTGACTGTATAGTATCACAAACATATTTGTTCTGGTGACCATTACTGAAAACAAAAGATGTAATCATGACATGTACACTTTATAAGCGACGCCGTCACCAGAACTTGACCATAAAAGATAAGTTTGTGGGACTGCCACAGTCCAATAGCTTTTGACAGAACGACGTCTGTCGGGTGAGCTAGTTAGATATAAAAAAATATCATATTCATGAGTCATTTCTGTTTGAAGTAGCCAGTTTAATATAAATAATATATTACGCTAAATATTTGTAATAATTATTAGCTGATTATGTATGATATAATTTTGTTATGTTATCAAGTTTGTTTTAGATAAATATCAAGAGTATGTAGCCTTTGTATTGTTATAATGTATTGTGCCTAAGAAATATAATACCTAACGTTGTCGACTCGTAGTTGATAGTTGGTCGTAGAAAGACGGACATTATTTATGACTGGTAGAATAAGAAAAATATAGGAGTAAACCACACAAAGTAAAATAGGGTTAACTCGTGGAATTCTAGGTAGCGAAACATAGATAGTCAAGCGTGGCCCGACACTCGAATGATAAAACCGGTAGAGTGAAGATGTGTGTATTTGATTGGGGGCACAGTACTAAGATAATTAATACATTATATTAATTAAAGGTTGCATACTATCAGTATATGGTAGAATCCGATTCTTTTTAAACTATAGTAAAAAGTTTCAGTTTGTTTTTAATAACGATAGTATTATCGATCACATACAGTACACATTAAATAAAATATAACGGGTTACAGTAGCATACCCTGGCGTTTAATTTAAAATAAAGTTGTTACGCAATAGGTTCTTTCTTTTGATAAGACCTCTCTCTACGTGTAGACACAAGTTAATTTGCGGTGCTTAGTGATTAATAATTTATACTTAATACATCTAGAAATGGTAGGGCTTCATTGGATGTATGAACTGGTCGAATGTGATATATCTGAAGCAAGACATGTGTGTGCGGGACTGCTTTCATAGTATATATCTGTCAAAGAATATGATTTTTAAAATGCTCCAAAGATTACGTGAGTACATAGAATATAATAATAATAATAATTATTATTATTATTTAGCACCGCGTCTTACTAACCGTTCGGGTTATACGCTTTAGGTGCTAATTACGCTAATGATTTGGGATTAGGAAGGTTGAATTGGATGAAGTGAACCCGCGTTTGCGTGGAGGGAGAGTGGAAAACCATTTAGGGAAAACCACCCCCAGTTCATCCGACCGAGATTCGAACCTCGATCTCCCCGTCTTCAGCAGTCGAGCTTAACACGACTAGCGCGTTAGCCAACTACCCCACCGAGGCGGGTAATATACTTGTTTATTTTCAAGAACCGAGTGCAAACGGTGTTAAACCAATCAATACTAGAATATTCAATTTCGTAGAGCTAATTCTAAACCACACTAAACCGGGGGGAATTATATTAAAATTAATAGGTGTGCTGTACTCTAAAAGCTGCAGTGGGATTTGGGGGCCGAAGACATTTAACCACAGTTGGCCAAGAAGGCCAAGGAATTCTTCCCAGGGAAATATTTGAACAGGAGTGCCTCTAGTCTAAATCAGTGGTTCTCAAAAAGTTACGATTTTCCCGTACTCGTATGCTATCTTGCAAAAGTTCATGGCCTACTTTAATTTTATCATTTTCAACTTATCCATCAATATTATTGATCGAATATTCACCTTTACAGCCGACTACATATTCTGAATTCATGGAGTTACAGCCGAACTATGTACAAAACACACCAAAATGTGAAACTACCGATGATTACTAATTCACTTAAATTTTAATAGAATACTAAAAGACAGCGTTCTGCATATAATCGCAGTACCCACATAATATATTTGAGTAATAATGTCGGGTATAGGAGTGGTATGAGCACATTACTCACTGAATTAGAGTGACAGATCCTAATCAATAGGCCGAATGTAGTTAAATGTATGTAGTCAACACAAGTAACATTTTAACTTTTAATTTATTTGAGGTATTTAAAGTGCACTTTTTGATCCGAGTAAATAACCACACCAATTATAAACAAACTTAAGGGTCTGCTCAATTGTCTTTGGAAGTGAAGAGTCGCATTAGCGCCAGCCCCTAATTTACGCTATCAGAAGAAACCCATTGTCTTCGGCGACTCAGTCAGCCCACAGTGTTGACAGAACTATCAACACTTTAGATCTCACCCTCCTTCCAATCCCCCCCTCCCTTCCCCTAACCAAAGAGTGAGACTGAGTTAGCAAGAAAACAAAACCAAGTTATAATCCCCTGAAACCTTTATCGAAGGTAGCAACCACCTCGGATTTGAAGGGAGGTAGAGTCTAAAGTTGTACATAGACTTGATGAGGGCTAAAATAAAAGGCAATGCCTTTGTTAACTAGTCTGGCCTTTCATTGAAATTAAACTGGCCGTAGCATACAGGAATTGTAAGATTTATAGGTTTCAGATATGTTCATTCGTAATCAAATTGGGGTAGGGTCTAGTTTTCCAGTGATGGGGATGTCAGGCATCAAAAATTGCCCGGGTGTGTCTACAAATAGTATTTTTTTTATGTTTCCCACCCTACCTTCACGCAAATGTGGTTTACAATGTATCTAAATTTTACCTTACAATTTCCCATATCCAATTAGTGCATTTAAATAAAACAAGTGGCTATACACAATGGAAAAAATGATAATATTAAAACGCGGTGCTAAGAATAAATATTATTCTAAAACAATTTTTTTTAGATCAATCATTATACAAATATTTAAATTTTTCATTACTAAAATATTACTTACGACACATAATGAAAAATTACAATATATTGGTAATAATAGTAAAATGCAAATACAATTAAAATCATAAATTACACAAATGAAATACCTATATTATTGTTATTATTATTATTATTGGGATTATTATTATTATTATTATTATTATTATTATTATTATCATCACCACGTCATACTAACCGTTCATGCTATACACACTTAGGCTAATGTGTAATGGTAGGGTGATTGTGAGATGAAATGGAGGACCTACAGTTTAAGGTGAGATCCGAACCACGGTGGAGGCCTGGCATTCCACACATTCACAAGTTGTGATTAATAAACGTCTTGTCAGAGGTGAAGGAAGGGTTTGGCAATCAGAAAAATCTGTGCCAGGACCTAGGATTAAACCCCTGACCCCAGCACAGAAGTCTGACACCTTACCCCTAAACCACCAGGTCACCAGATAAGTATATTATTATTTACTGAATAATTAGGGTCTACTAGAAACAAGTGTTGGTATTTAATGTATTTATCAACACCAGTACGCTCAGAGGGGCATTTGGACTATGGAACTGACAAGGAAATCCTGGATAGTTCAATAGCTACAGAAGTTAGAGAGTAGAGCTGAATGACCAGGGTTCAAATACATATTCATTAGTAATTTTTCTATTCTTACTCAATCGCTCAATCAGAATGTCATTTGAAAATACGTATTGGTTTAATTTAAAATAGTTTAAAAAATGCTATAGTGTGACTCATCATACGCATCATTGGGTACGCAGACTGAACGTCAAGTTCCGATAGTCCGATTTACTCTTAACGGGAAGGTTCGCATTCGTATCCCAGGAAGATTTAATGATAGTATTTTCCTAAACGGATTATAACTCTTCCTCCAAACAAATATAAGTACACTTTCTCTAATCTATATCTTCACCATCTTTACACACCCTTTGAATATTAATTACAAGTGTGTATAGCCCGGACAGGTCTTAAGACATGGGGGGCAGTGGGGAGGGTGGAGATATAGACCTACGCATACATTCCAAAATTGGAGTTTAGGCAAGGAAATATGTCTTTGTAATATCGTGGGTCACTCGAATATAAAAGCTACCATCTGTATCAACAGTAAGTAATTACTAAATTAAGTACGCAAGACATTTGTATAAACACGAAATAAGTTATGACTGGAATTCAAACCCCGATCTCTCCGTCATCGGAAGTCCAGTCTCATGCGAGAGTGACGCCTAACCTTTCATGCTTCTACAAATTAAAGGTTCTATGTTGTTAGGTTGGGTAATATTGATATAGGTTTGTCATAGACAGGATTAAAAACTGAAAGTGCAAAAGATTGCTAAAAGAATTGGAAATACTTTACAATCATTATTTAAATCAGTGTTATCTGTGTATGAGAACAAAATACTACTCATATTTAATACAAAATACTTTATCAATAAATGTTTCATTTTGGTATTTTTTATCACCGAGTTTTACTATCCATTTGGATTGGTAACATTTTTGTTATTGAATAGCAAAATAAAATAACTATTTTAATCCTAATAATATAATTGTTTTTTAAATAGGACTAAGTAATGTTTATTACTTTCTAATACTTATTTAGTCTATAGTATTAGGAATTCTAGAATTCATGAACGCACTTACTAAAGTACGCCACCTATTATTATCTTGAGCTAGGCTTATCCAGTTCACCTCATTACTCATGAGGATGACATATAAACATGTATACTTGTTTAGAGGGAGAAATTCCGCCAGTAGTTTAGTGATGAGATTTTTTTCGAAATATTAATATTTTAAAAGATGGCTCTAGTAATTTGGTTCAAATTGGGTAGCTTTTTGCATTATAATTAGTTTTATATATGTATATATTTGTTTTTATAAAAACAAAATCATTTAGTAATAGTAGTTAACTAATTACTGAGTTTTGTAACGTTAGTTATTATTTTAAATGGCACTAACGTTTAGGATCAAAACTGAAAACTAGAGACTATTTTGCATTATCAATATTAATATATCTTTATTTATCTCAAATAAATTAATTTAATTGTTGTTTAGCTACGATGAATGATATAATTTTTTTTTAATTGATCTTGAAAAACGAATTCAAATTAATAGTTTTTCATGATAACAAATAATTTTAGGGTAGTTTACAAATAATTTATTTTTGAGAATTTAAATTGTGTTAAATAGCCATATTTTAACAATTTTGTTTAATATTTTTTGATAAAGAGGGTTTATTGTGAGTTTACTCAAAACCAATTTTTGAAAACTTTGAAATTTATCTTTGAAGCTATAATAAATACTTGCAAAATATGAGAAAGATTGTAAGATTTTCTCGTACCATTTCTTTACTCTACTAAGTACTATCTCATGTATTTATTTTAATTTCATAGTTATATTTATTTTATTTTAATTGTTTACCTGTAGCTAAAAAAGATAAATGGAAGTTATAATAGTATAATGTTCGAGTGGCCCATTTAATTTCATGTCACCCCCTTCGGTGACCACATGGTTTAAAGCGCTACTCTCACAGTAGACTAGTTTGATAATGACGGTGTGACGTAATTTTCCACCCTACCTTGTATTTCCCTAAGTTTTCTACTTTTTTTTTAACAATTTCCAATTTATTTTCGCGTGAATTAAGCACTTCGAAGTGAGGCCACAAGCTGGTTACCGGCCTGACTAATAATACTATTTACATCTATTAAATAAAATAAAAGGACCGAAGGAAACGTAAAACATTGTTTTAAATAATCTAAATAAGGAATTTTGATTTAAGGAAGAACACTTACCTTTTATTAAACACACTAATTATCCTTCTAAGAAGTGTGTTTGACTCTTGTAGTTATTTTCAACGTCGGCCATGTTCGTTTTAACGCATGCGCAATTCTATCAGACAAGTGAGTAGCGGACCTCGTGATTGTAAAAGAAGAAGAAAAGAAAAAAACGAAAACGATGTTTAATTTTGACAGAAGGAAATAGACATTTAATTCTTTATAAAACTTTGTTCACATTCATTTGGATATATTTTAATATTTATATTAAACCTGCATTTCATTTGATTTTATCCCTAGTCCATAGCCAACATTTCATCTTTTGTTTTTATTATATATTAGTTTTCTCTTTGGACTTGGAAGTATGAATAGAACATTTTTAAATTTGATTATTGGAAGGTTTTTGATTAGTAGAGAGGTCTTCTTCCTCGGTGTTGATCCGACATGGAGCCAAATCTGTGGAGCTCCTAATTAAAATTATTTTAAAATGAATTAAAGGTTGTGAAGTAAAGTACAAGTAGCAAAAATGGAAATCTAAGTGTGTGTGCAAGAATTATACTATTTATTTTCGTTTGAATTGTGGAAATATTCGAATTATTAAATTGAAACAAATCTATGAATATGGTGTTTCAATATGGACTAATTATTCATGGGTGAGGTCAAACCAACTCTTCAACTTTAAATTATTATTATCATTTTTTTCTTTCTCCTATAAAAATCAGAACTCATTTACTTTCAGAAAGACAGACTAATGCAGAGAATTAATTAACATTTTATTTTATGTCTAATTATTAATTTTATTGATTGTATTTTTTTCTCTCTTCTTTTTGGTTTCAACAATACTGTTCTATACTTTGTTAAATTAGAATTATAACTAACCGGAATTCCACAGGTAGGATTGGGATGAGATAAAAAGGTAAACAACAATAAATCCACAAAAGTGCCAACAATTGTTATTTTATGCATTTATTTTATTGTAGT
Organism: Timema douglasi; assembly: GCA_901482245.1. Lineage (NCBI taxonomy): Eukaryota > Metazoa > Arthropoda > Insecta > Phasmatodea > Timematidae > Timema > Timema douglasi. The sequence continues at coordinate 130,794 of CABEEJ010000283.1, forward strand.
ATAGATTACATTTTGTTCCAACAATCCATTTTATCTAAATTGTTCATGTTTTAGTTTTAAGTTCACACAGTGGTCTCGAGTTTGAGAGTCATCGTGCCATTGAGTTGATAGCCGAGGTACATTGTTTTTCTTTCTATTAATTATTTTTTTTCTCCTAGATACTAGGAGTGGTGCCCAACAAAAACACGATATTTATACATCATGATGTTAACTATTGTTGTTACAACATAAGATGTCAGAAGACATTTGATACTAGACAAAGTAAAATTAAATATATAAAAAAATATATATACAGTTCATAGTTCTCTAGGCGAAGTAAAATTTATTTTTATTTAATTTTTTTTTTTCTTTTAATAATTTTTTTAATTACAACGGGGAGATTGAGGTTAGAATCTCGGTTGATTCTACTGAAGGGTTTTTCCAAAATGATTTCCCCACTCTCCCAAATCGAAGATGCGAGTACACTTCCTATAAATATAACCTTTATAAACCCTAAAACCACGAGCGTAATTATTACATAAGCTTATAGCCCGAATGGGTAGTAAGACACAGTGCTAAAAGAAAAAAAACATATCAAATTAATTATGTTGGCCATTCATGTTTTTTTACACAACATATAGTGTTATTGTCTTCACAATATTTCACAAAATAAAATTTGTTCTTTAAAAATATATTTATGTCCATGTAATGTGTATTCCAAATATGTTTTCATATTAGTAAGTAATTTTTCTAAGGGCTGATTGTTTAGTGTATACATTTTTTTATTTTGGATGCGGCTTCTAATATTATATAATGTAAAATCTTTTTATTCAAAGATAGGGGGTCTCTGTATACTTTGGGATCATCTCTAAATCCATCTTACAACTCAATCTTGTATTTGTATAACTAAGCTAAAATTCGCATATGTAAATTTATTGTATTTTACTAGTTTTACTTTGTAAAACCATTTGTATATTTTTCTATTATTATGTCTAAAAAGTTTTACAAGTCAAATGAAAAGATATAAATATGTAAGATCCACTTTAAAAAAAAAATTGGGACCACATAGAACGTTAGAGCCATCATAATATTTAAGTCAAAAATTTCCATGGTTACCATAATTTCTTTAGTCTATGAGAAAGTAAAAAGGCTAATATTTTTAATCAATATTATTCGTCCACGACGTCATGAGAAAACAGACTATTCATAAGTACTAAAAAGGAAGTACTGTACTTGTGGACCTTTAAGACCTTTAAGACTAGGTCCTTATTACCTCTGGAGCTCAAGGCTCCTATATTTAAGCTATGTCATATGGAAATAGGGAGATCTTAGTCACTTGGACTAAGAAGTCTGAAAGACTCGGGAACACATTAGAGTCACGTTGACTACACCAACTAAGTCAGAAGGACATAAAACCAAAATCTAGTCACTTTGACTGAAATAAGACAAATATAAAAATAGTCACCTCGTCTATATAAACTAAGTCAAAAGGACATGATAAACAATATAGTCGCGTCAACTATACAAACTAATTTTGAAGGACATGACAATCATTATAATCGCCTTGATATTTAGAAGATCGAAGAGGATTTACCTCGACGACGTGGTGAGACCCACGATCCAAACTTCATGGCGAGCTGGTACGTCTGTAGATGATAGAGCGGTGATTCCTTCTACAATGATACTAAATGGTAAAGTACAATAAGTGAATCTGAGCGGCACTCATTATATAAGATTTCTCTGACCAAACAGAAATAAAAAGAATAAAGCGTAAACACAGGCAAATGGCAGAGATGGTAAAAAGAGGAGAAAGGAAAAAAGATAGAGAGGGGTGAAGGAAAATCCAGAAGTACCAAGCAACGCCGCGAGGGCAGCAGCGCTATAGGATAGTGACTTCGCTTCCAAGCCGGTCTCGTCCATTTCAACTATTGGATGATAGATAACAGCAAGTACATGTGTGAGATTTACCATGCTGGTGTCTCCACCAAACTCGTCGTAATTTCTTTGAAAGCATGGTTATTGTATCCGAGCCCATCCTGTTATGGTGAGTAAGTCTTGAAGGATATTATTACTAAATAAATCAGTTTTAATTATATTCTTTGGATTCAGCTATAGTATTTTTTATAAGGATTCGTCTCATGAGTGTTATTTTACACACTTGTAGTATTTTCTTCTCGTACTAAATACATCAGTTTTAATTATATTATTTGGATTCAGCTATAGTATTTTTATAAGGATTCGTCTCATGAACGTTATTTTACACACTTGTAGTATTTTCTTCTCGGAAGCGTGGTGGCTTTATCTGAGCCCATCCAGTCATGGAGAGTAGATGTTGAAGCATATCATACCTAAATACGTCAAATTTATATCTCTTCTTTGGAATCCGCTATAATAATTATCATAATTTATTACTTTTATGTGGGCTCGTGGTGTAGATGTAGATTTTAAATAATTGACATGCTATATATGTATTCAATTATATATATTGTTTTGTACTAACTAATGTTCATCCATATTTTCGGGTTCGGATCAGACGTTAATATGTTTTTGAATACAATAATATAAACTATTTATTCAAAGTGAACATTTAGTAAGATGAGGTGCTTGGAAAGTACAAAAACATTTTCAATTAATGAATTAAACAAATATATTCAATTATCATGTACCCACCACGTGCAACGAATACATTTTAAAAATGGGTTTGAATCAATACATATTTTCCTGCTCGTAGTTCTACTGTCAACTTTAGGCCTCAACCTAAACTACAGTACCTACTACCTTTCAAAAGGGATTGTGGTTGAGTTAAGCAAATAGAGAGGAAAGGAACAATAAGTTCACTGATCTCATAACCCACCTCTCGTGCAAAAGCGTGCGTACACACACACACACACAAAAGACTATCTCAGCCCATGAATGTTTTAAAATTACAGGAGGTTTGTGGATTTTTATTAGACTATTAGTTATTAATTTATTTAAAATAAATATAACATAAGATAAATATTCTAATCCGAGAAAATGGAAGTAACAATAGTTATGCTTTATATGGTAAAATTCAATTTTGAATATTTAACTTAATGACGTCACTATAAGCAAAATAGTGCGAGGCTAAAAATATGATAACATTGATTGTATAATTTAATTAGTATGATTAATAAAATTTATACAGTATTATTTCTAGATAATCTAAATTCCTTTTCATCGGTGAAAACCTATTTAAAATCCATTTAAAGGTTTTATCACAATCTTTTATTTTGTTAACGCCATGTTTTTATTGGTGAACGAGTGCTGACCGGCCCCTTTAAATATAGACAGAAACAATACCTGGCCGTTAATTTATCATTGTGAGAGTGTAATCCTCTAAATTTTACCAATGATATTTTTTTTCAGCCATGTTGGGTCGAGACTAGATATACGGGCCTCAAGTTTCCCCCATCACTCACGTCACCACCCCATTCGACGCACCCGACCTGAGCATATCTGAGCGCTTGCAATAACATCTCGTTGTCAGCTACGCAACATCTCGAATCGGAACGAAATTTAAAAAAACCTGACGCTATACCAGATCATTCTTCAAATTATGCTGAAATTCCTATCCGGGACATGTTAATTATTAAAGACACAAACACTTTTGGTTGTGGCATTGCTGAAGTTAGAGAAAGCAAGATTTTGAAAATTTACATTTAGAGGTATAAAAGATTCTTATGTCTTAAAACTATGTGTTGGGTATTGTATATATAGGTAGATATATTTGCAATATAATTTTTAAACAGTATGTATGCCATAGTCGCCGTGAGTACTTACTTTTAAGTGAAAATTAACATTAAGAATTTGTTTTATGACAGGAAAATTTTTACTTCAATTTTATTGACTGAGAGTCCCTCAAATAGCCTTACGATTTTGTCATTAAGATTTTAGCTATAAGTTTCAAATATTTCAATGTAGTAATTGATGAGGTATATAAGGGAGTATTTTGAACCGGCAAATCCCAAATAAATAAGTTGATTAATCTGGAAATTGTTGATTTATAAAATGTAAATGTCGATACCTGTAAAACATGTGGAACAACTTTAAGGTTATTATTGAGAAATGTGTTTTAGTAAACTATTGCTACACAGCTACAGCAAAATGATTAAGAAGAAAATGTTAAAGGGCAAACATAAGTCCTCAGGTACAAAAGAGAAGTCATAAAAACCCACCAAAAGTTGAAAAACTTAGTTTCTATTTTTATTGTTTAAAATATGCATTTATATAGGCTTACAAACACAAGTGACTAAATTTATAAGTAATTAAGTAGTATACACACCATATTTATTTGGTTACCAGCCCATTCACTAATTATATTTAATTTAAATGTTATAAGAAACATTGCACTATAACTTTTTATAATCAATCCCTCAACAATCAATGTATCCTCTTGCTTCCCATCATCAAATTTCCATGTCTCCTCAACCGGCTCATGATGTTCCTCAACGAACCCGCCTCCCACTGCATTAAACTTTCAGCCTCCTATGCTTCCTCCTCATGATGTTCCTCAACAGTCACCACCTCCCACCACACTTAACCTTCATCCTCCTATGATTTTTTCTCATGATGTTCCTCAACAGCAAATGCGCCTACCTTTAACTAAGGTATACGAAAAACTTTTTATCGTCGTGGATCAAATCCTCAAACAGTGTAAAATACTCTTCAAACACTTTTCTTTTCTTATTGATATCATGAATTCACTTCTTTTTATCTGGCTCCAACAACATTGCCGCTACCACAATGTCCTCATCAGAGAAAGAAGACAAGGTATCACTCATTATAATCAACAGAACAACAATAAGCTCGCTTATTCTCATTGCGCTGTTCTCAGGTGGTGAAAGAAAATTATTGTAGGTTGTGGTGGGGTTAACAAGATATATATAATACCATACTGCTACCATAATGCTACTGTCCTGGAACCGTACGTATACGATTCAATGCTGATGTGCGAGGACCTTAAGCAGACACGCTACCGACAGAGATAAAGTGTCGAACTCGCAGTTATCATTACGCAAAATAAAAGACATAAATAGAGTAAAATGAATTAGTACATGGATCAAGCGTAGATCAGAATTTGTTGGAAGGAATAAATGAGATTGTCCAACTCACGTTTTAATAATAATTAGGGGCCCAAAAATATTTATTAACGCACGCCGCACATTGCAGTTAGGAAACAAACGAGCCTCTCAGTAATATGAGAAATTATGCTCCCGAATATATTCATGTTCGTAAACTATGATATAAATAATAATAATATTTAGCACCACGTCTTACTACCCGTTCGGGTTATACGCTTTAAGTACTAATTACGTTAATGGATTAGGAATTGGGAAGGTTGAATTAGAGGAAGTGAACCCGCATTTGCGTGGAGGGAGAATGGAAAACCATTTAGGACCCGCCCCCCCCCTCCCAGCTCCCCCGACCGAGATTCGAACCTCGATCTCCCCGTCCTCAGCAGTCGAGCTCAACACGACAAGCGCGTTAGCCAACTACGCCACCGAGGCGGGGGATATAAATAACAAAAGGGAGATTTTCTCTTATGAATACTCTATCACTACTTCATTGATTTATTGCTAAGACACACCTTTTGCTGTAAATAAATCATCTTACCTTTTTCTGTTAAATAATCTTGAAATGGTGAAATTACGCTCCAAACCTTTAGGATTCTTTGATGTATACAGAATGTTTAACGAGGAATCGCAAATATTTTGGGAGGGGGTAGTATTGATTATTTTGAGTAAAATTGTTCGTAAAACATGTGTTCAATTCTCAATGTATAAGGAGATATAGTTGTTTGAAATGGTTTCTTGTACGATGAAGCTACTTTTACCCGTGATGGTATCAAAAATATCTGCAACTCGCATTGGTGGTCCGATGAAAATCCATATGCCATTGTGGAAACAAACTTTCAACGTCATTAGTCTGTAAACGTGTGGCGTGGTATGATTGGCAATAAGGTTCTTGGTCTTATTGTGTTACAAAATCGTTATACAGGGCCCATTTGCCTATAATTTCTGCAAAATGAACTTTCACTATTATTGGAGGAGGTTACCTTGGCCACAAGAATCGGAGTGATTCTTCAGCATGACGTAACTACTGCACATTACCTTGGTCAGTTGACACAATATCTAAACCTATCTTTCCGTGAACGATGGATCGGCCTTGGTGGTCACATTCATTGGCCAACAAGGTCTCCAGACCCTACTCTCTGGATTATGATTTGTATAAATGGATGAAAACGAAGTATACAAAGAAAAAGTAAATACAAGAGGCGAATTATTTCTTGCTTGCATTATGGATAGTGTTTCCCTAATAAAAGAACGCCAAGACGACCTCAGACGAACAACATGTCGTCACCCGAGAATGCAAGTGTTCTATGTCCAATTTTTAACTTTTGTGTAAAAGAGCATTGAAGTTTGACCTTGTGTATAAAACCAATGTTAATAGATGACAACTCGAGCTTGTATCTCCTTTAGTAATTATTTAATAGTCTCAATTTCAACGCAGGTGTATCATATGCATTCTAAATAAACGTAAACACCAAATATCTCAAATTTAACAATTTCGGAGATAGAACACTTGCATTCTCGGGTGACGATGTACTTTTACCACAAGAGTTGCAAAGTGTATTTAGGTTTGTGATGGGGTTTTCGAACATTTTGTGTGGACTGTAAATTATTTGTCGATTAATTGTGTTGTATATTATCACTAAAACAGTCATTATACACAAGTAAGTCATTTATCTTTCTTTTTACGTGCCAGCTTCAAACAGCTGTATACCCGCATCCATCAAGAATTGGACACATTTTTATAAAAACATTTTTACTCAGAATAATCAATACTTTAACCTGTCCAAATATTTTCTATTCCTCCTAAACCACTATGTATATTATATAAAATCACAATGACTTCTTATTTGATAATGTATTCTGCAAAAAACTATATACTAAAAATCAACATCTAAAATAACACTTTTTAAGCTCCATAGATACTTCATACATTGTCTACTATAGTTAAATGTGTCTTCATTCCCCCACTCCTCACCCTCACTCCACCTGTGTATACTCTAAGATGGTGGTAAATATGCTTGCCAAATACATTATGTTACATGTCCCTAGAATGCATAGACATAATTAAATATATTTTTAATTAGTGTATAGTTATTTAAAGTTTTAAAATTAATAATCTATAAATAAACTAAGAATGTATATCCATTCACAATTTAAACATTAATATCTATACAATTTACACAGACAGCATTGAATGAAGTAAAAGTCCATTTTATCATGGCTATGCGTTGCAGGACCAGCATATCCAGAGAATACGCCAATATAAGCTATATGATAGTATGATTATAAGCTTTCATTTGTGTGCAAGACTGTCATTTTGAGCACATTTTATAAAACCATACATCAATGGAAAGAAACAGATGATTATAACTTGGAAACCAGTTCAAACGAGACACAAGGTTTAATTAATTCTTTACATTGTATTTGTGTCCCTATTCCACCACTGAATTAGCTCCCACATGTTAAGGTACAGGCTCTATATTAAAGCTAGGAAGTAATGTTCGGTGTTCTTTCTGCCATCTCCCACTTTGATACTTTGACCACTTAAATTAAATCCCCACCAGTCGGCACGAGGACGAAGGTTCTATCTCGTTTAATATGATTTTGCCCGTGAAGGGAGTTTAGGGCTCGATTAGAATCCCGGCTGGATGGAATAAGGAAATTCCCCACACACACACCTCATACTATTCACTCACGTAAATACTGGTATATTTCCATTAACTTTGACCTTCTAAGTTCCAAATCTTTTGTTGAAAATTTTCTGATACGCTGGTCAGATGACACAAGTGGTGCATGTAAGAAACCACAACAACAACAACAACAACAACAAAATGTGTTTTAAATTAATCTGGACACTTTCTAGTACTGAATTTTGTAAAAAATATGAATAAAGGATTAGTCTATTTACCATAAAGATATTCCTTGCATACACATTCCTTGCATACACATTCATATTTTCATTGGTAGAACCCTATCTGACAGCTAGATGAGCTACGTACTCTATATATTTTGTGTGTTCATACGTTAGTTAATTTTATCTAGATCATTCTCCATTGTACTTGAGCGTAGTGTAATTTTAATTCAGAGAACACGTCTTATCAATAATATCGCAGCAATATCCCTTGAGTTATTTTGAAATGAAAGCTTAGCATAACTTTGTATTTCATTATAACGTAGCTCTACTAAATTCAATCATATATTAAATGGACTTGAATTCTAGCCTGTACAGCTAGTATTATGCACAGTACAATTCATACCCACTCCTAGCTCGTTTCGTGACCACTGACCTTGATTCAAGTGAAGATTTGCTTTGTCAAGCTGTTCCAGAATCTCCATTCAAATTTACCAAGTACAGCAAGCTACCATTTACTAGAGCGTGGTCTATCCAATTAGCGGCTTATTCATGAGTACAACCATGATTTGTTTTTAACTTAGTTTTCAGCTACGCATAAAGTTATCTTCAGATATAAAAATGCGTTTTTTCTGAAGGATCTCTTTTGACTCTGCTCTGTCTTAAATCTACTTCCTTTTAGTTTGTAAATACATGCATTGGGGATGATATAAAATGTGATGTGGTGAAAATTGAATTAAAATAAATAAATAAAGGGACTACCCCTTTTATATAATATCCATACAACTACCCCCTTCACATTAACGCTAGTAGTTGATAGTATACTATATAAATAAAAGCTAAGCTGATACTAAAAACAGTTTCTTATTTTCATGCTTTGCAAATTGCAAATGTGATTTCATGAATTTGACAGTCACTATACGCCACTTGTCAAACTGACAACACCTCTTAACGAGATGTATGGATATGGCGGGGTGTCAGTAGATTCAATTTTTTTTAGATGTTTTTATAAATAGTATAACAGATGATTGAGAGGTTCTAAAACCAGATGGGAGGATATTATTAGAATGGGCCTGAAAGAGATAGGGTGTAATGAGGTGAACTGGATATAACTATCTCAATATAGGGATAGGTGTCATTAGTTAAGCCTTAGTGTGTCTGCCTTCTAAGTTAAGGTTCCCTGGTTCGAATGAAGCTTAGGCCAAAAGATCTATCATTCGTTTATTGGGTCCCTTTCACACTGATGAATTGATGGCTAGGAAATTGGTTGTTATGCCAGTTATATATTTATGTTAGTTCATAAGACGTGGGGTGACATAATCAGTCAGTTCAAATAGTGCTTCTTAAATTCTTCAAATAAAGAAAATAAACAATCCGCAATGCCATAAAGATAGAAATTGTAGTGTCGACACAAAAAGTACAAACTTAGTAGATCTTCTTTTCAAATATCGTAAATGTTTTATCATCAACCTTCTTCATAGTAAAGTCTGGGTCTTTGACCCTACCATATGGGTTTTACTTATTCACATTGAATGCTTTATCCTTTAAACATATATATTTAAATGATAAAACGTTCAATGTGAATAAGTAAAACACATATGGTAGGGTCAAGGAACCAAACTTTACTATGAAGAAGGTTGCTGATAAAACATTTACGATATTTGAAAAGGAGATCTACTAAGTTTGTACTTTTTGTGTCGACATTACAATTTATATCTTTATGGCATTGCAGATTATTTATTTCCTTTATTTGTAAAATTTAAGATGCACTTTAGGGTGTTTGCATGAATCGTAATTAAATAGAATACATCTACATTCCGATTAAAATAAGAACTTACCTTTTCGACAGTAACAAAAATTTAATAAAACCATTTTAATAATATTTATACTTGATATGTGACTGTAACTTTTTGTAAATCATAACATAATTTATTAATTAATACTAATAATAAAGTAAAAAATTATCAATAATACTGAACCGTTACGCCTAATTAGGCGTGTCCAAATACAAAAAAAATTACAATAAGCTAGAAGAAAAATTTTAGAGTGTGCTGGGTGAGTGAAAAGGCAAAGTAAAACTGGGCAAGACCTAACTGGAGCCCAGCACACGCAATAAGCACTATTGCGGGACTCGTCCCTGTGGTCACCCTCAAACTCAATAATACAAGTCATTTACCAGAAACGTGACTGCTCCTCTGTTTTGAATATTAGATAACATATTGAAGTTGAAGTAACCTACCTAAGGATGAGTATATAAAAAGGTAAAATACAAATATAATAGTCTAGAGAACTTTAATTTAGATTCAACAAGATATGGATAACAATTTGTTTAAAGCTATAGTTTCAAACAATTTATAGAATACAATATACGCAACCTTGCGTCATGGCCTCTTAGGGAGGTCGCAGTACGTATAGGCAAAAAGCTTCGCTAAAAACTTGGTTAAGCCAAAAAAAAAACAATGACTGACTCTAGACAATAACTTTAATATAAACGTCAATGTTCAACCTAAAAATATTGAGTTATTTCCTGTCAGTCGTCCATTATCTCCTTTTCCCATAAACAAAAATATATATATCTATATATATATAATATTCCAAATTACAGAAAGCAAGGTTGACCTTAGTAAAATAAACCCATAATAACTCGCCAGCTCTAAACAAGTATTTACCTAACACTTAGTCGTCATGGCGGCTATCACTAATTTCTCATACGCGCTGATGGCGCCCAATATCCTAAGTTCAAGAGAGAACGATTAAACATTAAATATAAACAGAGCAATTAAAGACGTTATATTACAGTAAGCCCAAGGCCAAAACCTAACGTCTAACATGGATTAATATAAAGTAAAGTCCCTAATGCTTAAAAAAGGGTATAATTAAAGTAAATATATATACCGCTAGATATTCTATTATTGCCCAATTCTTAAACTTAATATTCAAAACAAACATCATGGGCAAAGTTAACAGTTACAGTATGTCGATATTAAAAATAATCTTAAGTGAGAAAAGTATATTCTAGAAACAATGTCTTTTCATTAGAGTTCGTTATTATCAAAAATAAATACAAGTCCAAAAGATATCTTATAGAAAACGACACCATATCTCAGCCCATTTAAGAGAAAAAAGCTTAAATCTGCAATACTCATCAAAAATAAATACAAGTCCAAAAAAGACGCAATATCTCAGCCCATATAAAAGATAAAAGCTTAAGTCCGCAATACTTGATGCAAATAATACGTGTAAATATTAAAGTTAGAGTTTTTGAAGATGAAGAGTCGAAAATGAATTTAGAATAATAAATGTAACGCCGAAAAAGAATTTGTCTTACATTGTTGATATTCGAAGCCGTAGCTTAGCACAAGCTACTTCCAAAGCCAGTCCCAGAATGGCGCTTATTCCACACGGTCACACTTATATACAAAAAGCACAGTTTACGGCACACGGAGTGAATGGAAGGTAAGGGGGGGTATTCCAAAGAATATAGAGAGCCGTGGAATGTTCTACTACCCTCTAGGTGGCAGACTTGAGCATAGGTGGAGTGTCTCTTCTTCCTTGTTGAAGATCTTTGTTGCGGGAAGGTCGTCGCAGAATGTTGGACAGGCGTGGCTTTCAGTACGTTGTATTCAGTCGTGTCGTTCGTGTGTGTAGTCGTGTAGACGATCCGACCGCCGGCGGACTTGGTAAAATTGGTGAGTTGATTGTTATTGTTTGTTTTCGGCTAGTTTGTGGCAAACAATGCTACAATACTGATAGAAATATGTACTTGCATTTTATAAAATTACTAATTTAGTCATTAATAAATCATTCACAAGATTTAGATGTCTTATGTTTTTTTTAGAATAGGCTAAAAAACACATATTATAGTATGTAATCTTTTCTTTGTATATCATTCTTGAAATTGGGTATCACTAAGGATGGGCTTAAAACATTCATATTTTAAAATGAGGTGTTTCCCTTTATTATCATGAGGAAATTAAAGTATCAGGCTATATTTATCCAGGTATAACAGGATTTCCTCAACATCTCCAATGCATCTACTTGTTTTCAACTTTCTTTATGGTCTCAGTAACCGCTCACAAAATAAACAAGCTTTTTTTATCCTTCTTCACGAATATAACTTTTATTTTTATCTTTAGTAGAAGTTCACTAATACATCTTGAGAAAAAATATTATAAGCCATTAATGTAATATATTTTATACTTAATCCACCACCATAGACTGAGGGCTATCTCTCAGTCTTCATTTCGACGGTACATTAAGAATATATTATGATATCCTTCTCTCTTTTGTTTAATTAATTAAAAGAAACNTCTCTCTTTTGTTTAATTAATTAAAAAAAACACTCTTTAAATAACCTTTCTTTTCTCTCTATTTTGTCTTGTTTATTTGTGTATCATCTCGTTCTGTCTGTATAGAGGTTTACTCTCGCTCTAGTCTATTTTATATTGTGGTGGGTGTATTAATGTGACCCTCTACCCCTAACTCCCCCCCCCCTGCCCCTAATAAAAAGGATAGAATTACATTAAACTTGCTTATTATGAATATCATAATTTTCTAAAGGCCGAGGCTTGTTTCTGACGCCTTATCTTTCGGTCCTCTGCAATCCAATTCATGTCAGTATTAAAAAATTAAGGTATCCTATTTTACTGATCGTGTTTTTTAAACCTTGGTCTTCTCCTCAATATTTTAACTAAAATATTGCCCCAAAAAATGTTTTGGATAAAATTGTCATGTCTCAATATGTGCTTGAAGCTTTGTTTTCCTCTTTCCAATTGTGTTGAAAATTTTCCCCTTCTCGTTTATTTTGTTTGGAATTTATTCATTATTCATCCTGTCTGTCCTCCAGCTTGTTCCTGTTAGCTTTCTCCAAAACTACATTTATGCGTCTTTAAATCATCATCATCATCATCATCATCATAATCATCATCATGAACTGTTTCCAGCCTGTGGCCGGGTCTGTTTAGTAAAATGCCTCCATCTCCCTCTGTACTTCCACCATTCTTCCTCCTGCACTATTTTCCAATCTCATCCTCTCACTTGCATACTAGCTGTTATCTGCTCATCCCTTTTCTTCCTTGGTATCCCTTACGGTCTCATCCCTACATACTTAATATCCATTAATCTTGTTGGAATCGTCTCCACTTCCATCCTCCTTCCGTGTTCATACCATCTCATACTAGCTTCCTCTACTATCTCATGTACCCTCTGAACCCCGACTTTAGACCTTACATCTTCACTCCTAATCCTATCTCCTCTGGTGACAGATAGCATGCTCCTCAAAAACTTCATTCCCATGACCTCCACTTTTCTTGTTGCTCTTATTTTTTCCTATTGTCATAAGTTTTAGGTTTCGCATCCATATGTCAACACATTTCAATCAAAGTCTTTAGCAAATTTCCTCGTAGTCTCTATACTGATGTGTCTATTTAATAATAGGTTCCTCATATTTTGAAAGGCTTGCTTTGTCATCTCTATCAGTTTTTTGACCTTAGTAAGCATATATTTTACATGTCAAACACACTACTTAGATAGCAGAATTCCTGACTTGTCCTAATCTTCTTTCGCCTTTTCTTATATTAGCCTTCATTCTATATTTATTTTTGTCTACTATCGTGAATTTTGTCTTCTTTTTTATCTTAAACTTTTCAAGGATATTGTTTAGTATTACAAAAATTCTGTTCATATCACGTTCTATATTTGTTAACATTGCAATGTTTTCTGCAAATAGGATACTTTAATCCTCTTTTCCAAGAATTTTGAATACTTTTTTTTCTCTTCTATTGTTGTTATTGGAACATTTACGAATAAGTTAAACATAAAGGGTGGCAGAGAGTAAACCTGTTTCACTCCTATTATTATTTATGCTTCTCTTCCGCATTCTTTATATTCCGTTCACGATAAGTTTTTACCTGGATGACAGTTCGAAAATCATATGTTTAGGTTTTGGGTTGCCAACACTTGTAAAAGATCACAGTTTTGTTATATATGTAAAGATCTTTAATTACTTGTTATATACTACATTTAAAATAACGTAAACTTAAGTTTTCTCATTCTATTTAATTTTTTTAAATAATTTATTTTTATCCAATTCGAAACAATATTTTAAACATAATTAAAAGTACTTAATTTTCGTTTTGGATTGTTACTGATTTAGTGTAATATAGTGCACACATCAATACCTTTTAATACAAGCTTCGTATTTACTTGAAAAAGAGAAAATTGTTGTCATTTATTTACATACAATAAATGAGTTTAGGATTATTTTATCGTATTTTCAAGTATTTAACTGAATAAAATATTTTCATCAACTGCGTGTCTTCATCATGGTAAAAAAAAATTGTTTACCTTTATGTTCAATAATATGGTTTAGATTCGACAGTCGCCATTTTGAAGCTATGTTCGTTAGGAGTGTTTGTGAAAGTGGTGTTAATATTTTTTTAAGGGGAAAAACTATAAATAAACTTTGTGTCTGAACTCACATAAATATATAAAAAATATTGGCCAAAATTACTGTGGTTAACTATCACATGAACATATTACCATCTGTTTTCATTACAGTCATCCAAATTGATAGGTGTCAACTGTAGGCGTAGTGATATATTAGGGATTACTTCTAGTAACATTTTGAGCTATCATCCAGGTAAACTTAGCTCGTGAATGACTTATAGCATCTATTTATGTTTTTTGGGATTTACGTAAGCTCAGAAGCAAAGGCCTGTCTTACCAATCAAGTCCCATCTTGCTCATTGTTTGAATATATAAGTAAATAAGGTAAAATCTTAAAATATTACAAAGTGCAAACAGTTAATCACACAGATGACGTGTAATAAAGGATGTTGGCAATTACCAGGAATTTTCTCCGAGGGGGAATCGCAAAAGGTATTAAATAAAAGTTACGTAGAAGACTACATGCAACAATGATGGCTCTCAAAGAACAGCCAATATAAAATATATATATTGGCCATAGGCCTTAAAAAATGTTAGGTCCAAGCGTAAGTAGGGAGGACAAGGAAAACCAACCAAAGTCAAAACAAAATTTCTCTCAAGAAATGGCTATACACGAGTCTTTGTTAGGTTAAATATTTTATCAAAGAACCACAACAGTTTGCCATCCCAAAAACGTCGGATTCTCACTAACATTAACACTTTAAAGAACAATCAGTTTGACATAATATACATTATCAAACAGATACGGTTCCTTTCTGTAGTTTATTATTAAATTCAACCAACTAAGTACACTGCCTTTTAGTAAGGTCATTCGACCATCAGCATTTTATTGCACAATTTTAACGGTTAATATATATTTATTTTAATTTTTTAGCACCGCGTCTTAAAAGTATTACACATATGTACTAATTAGCTAGTAAGCTTGGGATGAGTAAGGTAGAATTCGGAGGACGTCTACCCGTTTAACACATATGTACTAACTTAGCTAGTAAGCTTGGGATGAGTAAGGTAGAATTCGGAGGACGTCTACCCGTTTTACACATATGTACTAATTAGCTAGTAAGCTTGAGATGAGTACGGTAGAATTTAGAAATTGTCTACCCGCATTTACGTGGAGGAAGAGTGGATAATCATCTTGTAAAAATCACCGTCAGTACAACCATATCCGATCTCCCTGTCATAGTTAGACCATTCTATTGTGAGAATGCCGCCTTAAACCATGCGGCCACTGAAGCAGGTAGTGAGTGTATAATTATAATCTAGAATATGTGATTCAATTATTTCAAATCATAGTAGTTCACGAGTTAAAAAGGGGCATACTTGCTATTTTATACTTTTTGCGTATCAATGTTAAGGTAACGTATTTAATGTATGGGGTTGAAATTTAGCATATCTATACATTCATATGAGATATACATAATGGCATATATGATAAAAAAATAATGATAATATTAATATAAATGGTAGTAACAATAAAGATATTTCAATGAAATATTTATATTGTAATTAATATTACTATATTTAATATTAATATTATAAATATTTCATTCTGTACACCTCTTATGAATGTATAGTGATACTAAATTTCAGCCCCATACGTTAATTACTTTACCTTAACAATTGTACGCAAAAAGCATAAAACAGCAAGTTTTCCCCCTTGTATCTCGTGAAATACTATGATTTGAAATCATTGAATCACTATCTATATTTTATTATTATATACACTTGTTAAATTTTGCATTAAAATTTCGATTGTCGTACGTCCGTAACATGCGCTGATTTCTTGTGTTTGGTGATTTAGACTCGTCGTGCCATCCAGGTACATAATATGGGAAGACTGGGTGGACACCTAGCAATATATCTTTCGTTATTCACGCTTTATACGTTGAACTTAAACACTGAATGAATACCAACTTCTGTAGCGTGTTCAAAAATCAAGTCTCTGCACCTATACATTTGGTGGGAGGGGAACTAATACAATCATGGCCATGACGTCACACTGTAAATATTGTCAGTGCATTTGTAATAACAGCAGTATAAAGCAACTCCCGAGTCACCAGTGTATGTGGTATCAATGAGAGTAGCTGATGATTTCCACGAATCCATCACAGATTCTACCTTTAAAATTGAGTGAACAATGACCCTGAGCTAAAGATTAATTCTTTATAGCTCATTCAATTTCGGCTGTTGTATTGCAAAATTCTTTTTCGGCAAATTAATAGATCACAAAATTTATGGATTACGTAATACTTTAACCTTTTTGGTATATTATGGGTTAATACTCATCTGGTGCACGGCGCCATATTGTTTGTATTCATTATTAGGTTGTCGAGGTTACTATGATATCAACTTATAGCCCATCTGGTTTGGAAACTTGTCTGGTAATTTTGGTATATTATGGCTTACTCATCTGGTGCGTGGTGCCATATTGTTTGTAATCATTCTTGAGTTGTCAATGTTACTATGATATCAACTTATAGTCCGTCTGGCTTGGAAACTTGTCTTGCAAATTTTGTAATATTTACGCCAATTGATAAATGTTTTAGAAATATCTGTTTAACATTATTGACGGCTTATCAGAATATAACGTTCTTATATTTTAAATTTTGTAAGGGTTATAAATATTCCGAGTAACAAATTGTAAACTATGCCTAGCTGTGGACTTTGTTGTTTCATAACTATATATATATATAGTTGTATTGTTCATGTTTAATATCTATTCATTTATATCACTAAATAATCTCCTGTTTATCTTATGCTATTTCTTAACACGTCACGTTCATATTTGAAATCCTACTCTGATTGTCGACTATCCTGGTAATATTTAAAATAATTAAATATTTGAGGAGTGGGTTCGGGGAAACAGAAGACAAATGGGCCAAAGACTGGTCTAATTAGCTTGTGATTATCCTATTGGCTCCTCTGCAAATATTGTAACTTTATCTTTTGGATTTTTTAATGTTGTGCACCGGCCTTTATTCAGTTGCTAATAAGGGCGGTGTTACAGAATATATGTTTTAAATTACCTCATATTCTCTTTCGTTTCTAGAAGGATGGTTATTTTGGTCGTAAACTTTTTATTAAAATCCTTTGTTGGGGGTAAATGAGCTATTGAGGTTTTTGCACTCGGAACATGTTTTCACAGACCTTCCGGTCCGATGTTTTGTATGTAGAGGACAGGAAAGGTAGAACAATTAGATTGGCAAGGAAATAATTGTCTTTGTCTGGGAATGGACTTAGCCTTATGTGATTCTTCGATGGTGTGCGCTCACTTGTTTTTCTAGTCATGTTCTATGAGAGAGGATTACTCTGATGTTACTTTCTCGGGACTGTTGGTTTTTAAACTAATAGTTGCTAGTGGTAGTGTGAATATAACTCTCCCTCAGTTAACTGCAGCCGTGGGAGGACTTGTACAGATATTCACGGTCACTAAAATCTCGGTTTCCTGTATTCAATTATTGCGGTACCGTATCTGAAGCTAGAAATACTTATGTGAAGACACAGTTAAAGTTATAGGTCCACCAACGTTTATTTAAGCTTTAAGCTGTACAGTATGCAATAATTTAAATGTTTAGAATATTCTAAAACTGTTCAATTCCCTGACGGGTATGCTGAGTCCCCCCCCTCCCCTAAATTTATACCCAATCTCACCTAATCTAATTGATGCAGGTACCTCTACTTATATTTCTAATTTACTCACCTCTACTCTATCGTTGTTTATCTATTTAGCATCACGCACGTCTTATTGCCCGTTTGGGTTATAGCCTACACTTGAAAACTAATTATACTAATGGATTAGGAATTGGGAAAGTTGAATTCAGAGAAATTTAACCCAAATTTACGTGGAGGGAGAATGGAAAAACATTTAGAAAACAACCACCCTAGTTCACCCAACCTAGTTTTGAAACTCGATATCCCCGTTCTCAGAAGTCTAGCTAAACATGAAACTAGCCCGTTAACCAACTACGCCACCGAGGCGTGTTCGCATTGTTGTTATGAATATAAATGGGTAATTATAACCTAAACGGCTTCAAACAAGTGTCAATTATAAAATAAGTTCAAAACCTGCACCAGTGGCTATGCAGAATAAACGTCTAGCTCGTCTATTATGGCTTGGTGATGAAAGGGAGATCAGATGTTTAATCAATGTGGTGTGTATTAATGAAGGTTTCTACTAAATATTATCTTCCCTTCCTTCCAATAAGATGTGACTATATTTCCTATAATATCTACCTCTAACACCTCAGCCCAATAGTGTAGCTAAAAGTGAGATTCATCCGAAAGAACAATAAGATGAAGGAAAAAATAATATCTTAAAACACTATCAATTCCATGAATAAAAAAGGTTAAATAAAATAAATGTTTCAAATTAAATATTATTTTTAATCACTGTAAAATAGATAATATCGACTGACAAAATGTGGGGTATTTGCATTTTATACTATATACGTGAGTGGAATTTAAAAATAATAAATTATAAGCTAGCTTATCAATAAAAACATTTTATAGATCAAGCTCCCTCAAGTCATGTCTCACACGATTTAAATACTACCAATAGTTTGTCCTGGAGTATAGCAGCCCTACCTCGATTTATCATACTACTGTCTAATATGGCAAGCTGCACCTAAGTGGAACCAAGATAGGAAAGCTTACTGCTACATTTCAGGGTGAAATTATTTTATAATTTATTTTACACGTGGATAATTCTACTCTCAAAGTGATCTCGTTAAATTAGTGGCTAATTTTAATATTGTGAATATCTCGTATTGACCATAGAGCCTACGGATAATTCAAGTGGCTTTAGTTTTAAAAATAGCACTTTTAAGGCGGGGATGTATAGCCCATGAGAAAAGGTTAATATTATTTTTAAGATTTTGTATGAACACTTTTTTTTGTCAAAATTAATAAAACATTTTCAGCACAAACATGTAATTTAATTTTCTTCTCATAGTGACCTCAACAGTTCTTGAATATTTGTCAGAAATGTCCTGGATTTTAATTACTTTTATTCTTAATTTTAAAAGTTCGTCATCTAATACTGTTGTGCTAATGACAAATATTAATGTACTGTTGATATCACCATGCGATATTATTACTGAAGCAATATTTGATTTATTTTGACCAAAAATGTTTTTATATAAAAACTGCATCGACATTGGCTTTTTCTCGCTTTCCCAACATTTCCACCTTAAAGTACCATTGAGGTTTGTTTATTCAGACCTTCAAAATCTTTCTTAAAAATATAAGCCCTTTCTGTTCATTAGTTTAGTTCAAAGGTGGTTTAAATATGTCTATTCACTAATTTTCCAACATTTTTTTTATAGGAACACCTTTTCCAATACAACATTAGCCTAAGATTTAGAGGGCTGTATTTTGAGTTTTATACGATTAAACGTATTAAAGCTTTTAACATATTAAAAAGAACTATTTTAAATTTTTATTTGCTTTAAAGTAGATTTTAGTACCTGTACACTGATCTATGAGCTCGTAGAGTTTCTTAAATAAAGCGGTAGGATTTAATGAATTTCACCATTCATTATCATTTTTGAAAGAACATCATATATCAAACTATCAACATTTTATCTAAGATATTAATACTATGCCCGATCAAATTTTAATCAAGTGTTTTCATCTCACTTTATGATCAATACATGACTTACAAACTAACTTGGTGAATAATACTACCGTTGAGGTTAAAATTCAAAACATTTATTCCAGGGACAGGTAGAATCAACCTATGTACAAGTACTACTATATTTTTGGCAACATTAGGGATCAACCAGGGAACTTGGGATCCATACCAAGCTTCCTTGACCACTCGGCCACCAAGACTGGTTAGTTTGATTTATAATAATGAATAAATGGACTCTACGAAACATCCCGACAGCTCACTGGAGCTAGCTGACGTCAGTCAGAGATTTGGGAATCGTACACTTTGCATTCGTGGGACGCACGCTACGGTTGGTTACGCTCTGCGCTGTATCATTCCTTCATCCGTCATCACTCTTGGGCCTGTGGGCTGTGGGTGCTCACTATTGCTGCATCCGTTACAAAGAAGACCTTCATTTTACAAAATTACCATAACTGAAACAGATATCAAGGGAATACGAACCATAAAAGGAGAAATACGTCTATTTCAGGACAGAGAACACTTTTTAGTAGAATCAAAATGACTCTTTTAGTTTTTGTTATAGGCTTGAGGATTTTTTTTTATTCCCCTGGACGGGACTTGAGCCCCGATATTGTTTTACTAAAGTACCGATATTTACCAACTCTACCAACAGAAATATGTGTTTGTCTTAGATAGCTATATAATATATTAGGTATATAACATTCCAAACCACTACCACATATGCTAAAATTCAACCTAAATTCTCTAAGCGGGATTCGAGCAAGGATCGTTAGGAAAGTCTCAGTGATGGAGGTTGGTAGCTAATAATAGTGCTAAAACATTCTTGACTTTGATTACTTAGTTTAAATTTGTGTTTACGGCTAGTTATATTTTAGCCATAAGTCCTAATACCCGTTTGGGCTATACGCATATGTACTAATTACACCAAAGTATTAGGGGTAAAGAATCTAGAATTTGAGGGATATGTATCAGCATTTTCGTGGGGGGAAAAAGTAAAGCCTTTTTAGGAAAAACCTTCAGTATACCCAACCAGGATTCGAATCCAAATCTTCCCATCAATGGCAGGCCAGTGTTTTGCGAGAGTGATGGCTTAGACAAGGGGTCCTGAGACTTATTGGGTGGAGGGCCACATTAGAATGTTATCAATGCCAGGTGGGCTGGATCTAAAAATATGAATTCATTATTTTATAGTAAGTATTTATAAATATGTAAAGCGAATAGCCAGGCCTGGATTAAAAATTTTGGGGGCCCTGTGCCAAGTATTTTATTATTTGATATCAGAAATTATTGTCAATAGAAAATCAATGTTTATTTTTCTGTCAAAAGCCAGCAATACCTAACCGTATACAGTTATGTAGTATTTCAAGTTTGCCAAATGTAAAGGTTGCGTCAATTTATAAGCACGGACAGTCGGACTCCACGTAATACCAGGCTACCAGCACCTCTAATGGCGCATATCGGGCATAATTAATGAACAAACAAGGATTCGATTAGGGAATTTCGAGTTAAGTTTAGGATAAAATTTACGAAACAACATAAAAATAATGAAATATTGAAATTTAATATTATTATAAAATAAATATGACATGTTTAAGTGATTTATTTAAAGGGAAGACGGGAGCCCCTAGCCACAGGTGCCCTTATGCATGGCTCACTTGGCACATGCCTGAATCTGGGCTTGCGAATAACCATAAATTAAACATTAATAAATGTAAGTTTATATTCACAAGGGAATAATGGAGAACAAACAAGTTTAATAAATAGACACAACAATTATTATTAGTTTGAGAAAGTTATAATTATTTTATTTTTTACCACCACGCCTTAATATCCGTTTATGTTATACGCCTATGTGCTAAATACTCCAATGGTTTTATGGATTAGTAAGGTTATATTTATAAGAAGTTTACCAGCGTTTGTGCGGAGAATAATTGGAAAACCATATTTTGTGTACAGCAAACAGAAGCACCACTTCGGTTTTCGTCATTAAAATTATTTACTAAAAATTTGTTGTTAATTTATGTCAAAACATTCGCGGGCCGAATAAGCCCGTAGTTTGGAAACCCCTTAATTAAATCACCAAAGTGTTTTTATGGTTACCTATTTTACCTTAGGTAATTATATAATACTCTACAATTTGCATTTAAGTATCGCCTTAAGCAGATTGCTTCCAGTAGAGTGAAAATTAATGTGTCGTAGTTTCGTCAATACCTATACAACTTCTTGTTTTAAAAAATATACACAGGATGTACATAAATTATTCATCCCTTTATGAGCCATATTGCATTCGTTATTTTAGGAGATATGTGGTTTACTGAAGTATTGATTCAACTGGAGTGGTTTACTTAACTAAAGCAAAAGTATATAAAGTTATGCTATTAATTGCCGCTAGCCACTTTAAATTAAATCCTCAAATAACATGTTTATTAAGACTTGTAATCAGATGAATAATTTCTTGATACTCGCTATAGAGTAATAGGATGAAAAGGTGAAAAAAAGATACAGCCATTTGTGTACAAAGTTCAGTAAAGCCATTTGAGAATAAGCCCCGGTCTCCCGGAAAAACCCTTTAGTCACCCTCGCCATTCTGTGGGTCCACAATTTTGGACCCAAGGTATTATTTTTTTACCTGGCGCAGATAATGATAGTAGTGATATTGCCCTGTCGTCCTCGCCTTTTTATTGGACGAAACTGGTCACGTGACCACGCCTCCTGCTCTCTGATTGGCTGCTATAAATAGCCCCTCCTTTCCCCTCCTCCTGACCCTCCCCTCCTCCCTTTCTCCTGACCTCCCCCCTACGACTCCCAATCCCTTACATGTTGGTTCTTGATGATGGTTAATTGTTAATTGATTATTAATTAATTAATTATTGTTAATTGGTCATTGTTAATTAATTAATTGGTAGGATAGAGGTGTTGGAGTTTTTATTCATTGATTAGGGTGTTGTTGTTTACTTATGAGCATACGGTCCTTGACGTTTCGGCAGGAGGGCTCGGCACGAAGCTTGCGCTACGGCTGACAGGCCTAGAATGAACATCTGTTGTTCCACCACAATGGACTGTCCCGGAACAAGCAGCACGAACCTCGCGCTATGGCTGTCGGTGGTAGAGTGTGATAAATGGTTCCCCCCGCCTTGAGACCCCCTTGCTCCTTCGCAACCCTGGCGGACCTGCAAGACAAGTCAGGACAAGAATAGATCGTGACTTCTGCAACCTGGGTTTTCCCAATGACGTCATCGCGACCCCTGGGTTTTTTTCACCGCTAGAGAGCACTGACACAGCTCTAATTATGGACAATCAGGGGCCACGGAATCCTCAGTTAGGAGCAGCTATCCCCGTCACAAAAGTCTACTAAAATTGTTTGTTTGGTATCGTATTTCACAATCCACGAATGTGTGTATCCGTCATGGACCGGAGGAGTAAGGTAGAATTGTTCCAGAGTTTATGTGCTGTGAGGGAGAGTATAAAACCACCACCCTTCCCCCCGAGCGTGATATGAATCCACGACCTCCAACCGCCATAACATGTACCAAACCCTCAATGCCTCTTAAACAACAAAGAAATTTAATGTTTCCGTATATACAAATTCATAAGTAATACAATTATTTAATGGGCGTAAATATATTTTGACGAAATAATATATAACAGAGCTGAATACATGGCGACTGTTTGGCGGGTCGTCAAGACAAGAATAGATCGAATGATGGCGCATTGGTTTTCCCTGGCGCCAGGTTGGCGGACAGACAAGCAAGTCAGGAGAAAAATAGGTCGTGACCTCGGCAACCCGGGTTTTCCCTGGCACTAGCATGGCGGTCCTACAAGACGAGTTGAGACAAGAATAGATATTGAGGTTACTGACCCGGGAAATGGGTTTTCCCTGGCACCAGGTTGGCGGGAAGACAAGTCGAGACAAGAATAGACCGTAGCCCTGTTCTTCTCGTGACATCGAACGAGGGAGGGAGGATATAAAGGGGGGTGCCCACTTGGTTGTCTATTTATAAGCGTTTGTAGAGCAGCTCAAGTTGGACAAGTTACAGCAGCTGGTAAATATTGTTGACGCCGTGCAGAGCGTAAAATTGTGTAATCTGACCGTAGATCAAAGGTACTCAGTGGATAAATTAAAAGCGGTCAATACAAAGTTCGGGAGACGCCTAATAGCCTATCCAGATGGAGAGTTTTGTGTATTTTTACCCTGTCGTTTTGTTACTCTAACAGATGAAGACGTGTGTGAGCTTAATAAAGAAAAACTGGGATTTACCTGCATCGGAGTAAAACCCGGTTCACCTACCATTGTGAACTTTGAACGCGTTTAAGAGACGCGGCAGTTAACAACAACATCGGGCAGCGGAGCAATTAATACATGTGCGTAGTGGACCCTACAGAACGTTTAGCTCAGAGGTACACTCACCATGTCTAGATCCGGCTATATAAATTTAATGTTTGTGGGTCATACGATTGAGGGGCGTGCCTATATGACTGTAGAGAATGTTCACAGTGTGCCGGTGAGTGATAGACATGTAATTTACAAAGTAGAGGAGCGAGGCTACATAGAGTTTTGCGACTCTACCTGTCACACTATAAGAGCGATGGAAGTACTACCCTACGAGAGAATCAAGGAAACGTACATGTGTGATATGACGTGCACAGTGTATAATTTCCACAAGGGGGACGTTGTGGCTGTGTTGCCCCGACCGCCACCGCCACCCTTCCGAGCTCCACACCACCCGCCACCTTCCTTCACGACGCCACCACCTCCGCCCCCAGAGACACAGGCGTACACACCCCCAAAGTCACAGGCGTACCCAACCCCAGAGTCAACCGAGTACACGCCACCAGAGTCATCTACCTACCAGACGTCAGATCCACGGGCGTACCAACCGTCAGAGTCGTTTGTCTACCAGTCAGTAGAGTCACCTGCTTTCCCACCACAACCAGAGGAGGTAAAGTCCGAAGAACCCGTAAGTCTCGAGGATTTGACAATTTACAAAAATTATTCAAATGTTAAAATTATAGGTGAAACGCCCGCCGACTACATACTCGGTCTGGGCAGTTTCGGTAAAGTTTCCCTACCAAAGTCAATCTGTTATTTGGATTGTAAGCGCTTTAAATCTAAAGCACGCTTTATAATATATCTTGGAGGACAAAGTGTGATGTTTAAAAGTGAATTAATAAACTAAACGTACTTATGTGCTTGCAGCACACTGCTGCCGTCATCGGAGCTAGCGGTGACATTTTGAAAAAAACGTTAGAGTTTGTGAGTAGAGCGAGTGTTTATTTATTTTGCTGCATCTCCAATTGACATTATGCCATTTAAATGCTGCATTTGTGATGGAAACTACGCAAAGCTCTCCAATCTTATTCGGCAAAAAATTCAATGTCATCAAACATCTCAAAATGCTGATCACCAGGATACCTGTTGGGACGAGGAGGTATTATGCAGGGCGGTAGACCTGATCGAGAAATAGGAATACAATCGTGTCAAGTGCTTAAACGAACTTGAGAAAAACAAAAGTCATAACGTTGTGCTATCGGAAGAGACCACCAACGAACCTAATGTTATTGTGCTTGAGTTTGTTGGAAGAGTAAGATTGCCAGGTAAAAACTGTGGAGACATTGTCAATATACGCCCTAGCACCTCTCAACGTGTCTTGAACTATTTTGGAAGGGGCCCCTACTCTTTTTATAGATGGTAGATGTATTTTATATGTATTGGTCAAAAGACCTAAATAATATTGCTGCTTGTTATGTTGCTATGAATGTTTTAAATTAATCAATTGCTGATTGTCAATAAAAAAACTAGCAATAAAATGACTCCTACTCATTTTTTAGATGGTAGATGTCTTTTATATGTATTGGTCAAAAGACCTAAATAATATTGCTGCTTGTTGTTGTTGTTATGAATGTTTTAAATCAATCAATTACTGATTGCCAATAAAAAAATGTCGTTATTATTTTTTAAATCCTTAAAATAAGTTGTTTGGAGAATCAAAGACCTGAAAGGAGACGACAACATTGTTGTGACTTATATTGCTAGCTAAAGAGAAATTAAAAGGGTTGAATTGTTCATCTTATTCATAATAAAATTATAGTTTTATAATATATATATTTACGGGTATATCTTACCCCCCTTAATGTGAACAACCAAGTACACGTACTAAGATACATAGGTAATAAATATATGTAAGCCAAAGGTTTCAGTGTTCGATTCCCGTGTCCAGGTGTCTTTTTTTTTCAGAATATGATATGTAAAAATATGATATAACTTTATTTTGTTCTCTCATCGATGATTATAAGAAAGATAAATCTTTAAAATTATTTCTGAAAATGTATTCATCATCATCAATATTTGGAATCAAATCTTGAAGTTAAATTGTAGGAAAAGATTTAATTATCTCATCAGCACACAATTGACTTAATGCTATGTGTGAAGTGGAGATACGTTGAGTTTTAAAACATTTATATCAGCTTAGGAAATAACCTCAAGTGTAGTGATTGAGGAGACATTTGCTATTGGAAGAAAGGTTTTACTGTTGGGTGCTCACCCAATATTTTTTTTTTAACAAATCATCTTAGGTCTGACTAATAACAAAGCTGCTAGGTTAAATTATGAAATTATTTATTAATTTATAAAAGAAGTTTATTGTTGATTGTTTTGGATTCTATCAATTGTGAGGATGAGCAGAAAAAGATCAACTATCTATTAGAGTTTTTAAATACTCTTAGTTCTACACACTTAGGAATGTTGCATCACAAGTTTAACTTAAAAATAGGAGATATAATAATACTATTTGGAATTAAATACCAAACAAGTCCCATGTAAATGAACCCACCTAGACGTGAATTAATTGAATTTAAATACAACCAATGCAAACATTTTAATGATTTCCCTTCATGTGAATGTACATTTGATACCAATCGTCGATTTTGCACTTGTAACGACAGTTTATAACTAAATTGTTGTTCTTGGTGGCTATTAATAAGCCACAGGGTCAAACATAGGATAGGTTTTGTATTTATCTGTGCTAGACCGTTTTCAAACATGGCCAATTGTGTGTGACATTTTCTAAAGTGCGCGGCTCAAAATACTTAAAGTAAATATTACAGTAGATGAAGAATCAAACCAAGCGACAGTGGATATGAAAATGTTTACAGAATTTTCAAAAACATAGTGAATAAATACATTTTGTATCTTATTTAATAAAAATAGAATGATTTTAGTTCATTATAATTTATCTCCTAAATCTCAATATACTTAATTGAAAGAAATATACATTTTGCTTTCTTGCTATCTTACAGGTAGAGAAAGTATTGTGATCGCCAAAAAAATTGAACCCAAGATTTTGATTAATCTCAAATTTGCATGACCTCCTGAATCCGAAAATTGTGTTTTTTTAATTTCTGTCTGTCTGTATGTTTGTAACTCCGAATAAAGCCTAAATTATTTTACCGATCAGGCTAAAACTTGGTATATAGGGTTTTAATAAAGTTTCCTCCAAGAATTTTTAGAATTTTATATCTAATCCCTACAATTAAGGGTACCTCACTGAAGGGTAAAATGAGAAAAATTCGATTTTCTCAAAATTAGCTTTAGCAATCTTTATTAGATTTCATTTATAAACATTTTTATATATTCCAAACAAAATGGCTACTCTCATTATTTCGGAAAATAGACTCTTAAGGCTCTGGTCAAATGAGTAAATTCTCATTTTTATTATCATATCTTCGAAACTATTTGAGATATGAAACTACTTATCATTGCAAACATGTAGATATATTTATAATACATATATTTTATTCGAAACTTATTTTTATAAACCAATAACTTTCAAGCTATACGCAAATATATATATTTTTTTATTTTTTCGAACATTAAAGATTAAGTATTGAGATAGTGAAAAAAAATCTAACACGATATGTTAATAAATGTCGACTTATTATGAAGCTACTCTTCAGAAAAAGCTCATCCTTATTGAACAAACAACTCAATCGTCTAATCAAATTTTAGTTAATACTTTAAAGCGTTTACCTAAACACACTATAATTATCTAACCCATTTTCCTGATCTACCCTCCATCGTAGCTTAATGGCCCGTCCGAGCCGGAGCCGAGAAGACTTAGACCATTTTTCTTCCTTAATCCTATCCAATTTTTTTCCATTCTCCGTTCATCACATATACACCTTTTCCCTTTTTTTTATAATTCTTACACTCACTCATCTATTTACATTCCCCATTAGATTGGCTGCATTGCTCTCTCCACTTTATATAATATCTGCAACACTCCACACATTTCAGCCCACAACCTTTGTTAGTTCTCATCGTGTCTCAACACCTATTCGGAGTAAGTCTGCTTGTTTTCACTTTAAGTCATTTTTCATAGAAACTTTTCTTTTCTCAATCTAACATTATATTTTTCCATGACTTTATAGCAAGGTTCTTAATTTTAATTTCAGCTTCATGATTATGGTGCGTCTACTGTAGCACCGAAACATGTCGGGATAATAGAGCACCTGTAAACAACATCATTACAGAAACACCAAAAAAAAGGAGTAAGGGAAGTTTAATCCTTATGACAGGACTTAGATAATTGGTTCTACGACCTCCCTTGTGTTTCATGTAATCTTATAAACTATTAAGTGTTTTTTATATTTTTCTCATTTAACTCCTACACTATTGTTTATTTTATAACCAAAAAATTATCCATTAACTTGTCATGTAACCTGTCAGGTCTACCTAACTTTATCAACATCATTTGACTATCTCTAAACTTAAAATCTTTTCAATTATGTTCACAATTCATGTTATTTTTTCAAGTTTGAATTCATTTTAATTCATTTTACACTGTTTACATTCAACGTTTAGTTATTACTTTTTATTTAAATTCTACTTTATTCAATTTAATTCTATTTTTTAGATTTACAATTGGTTAAATTTTCATTCATATTTCTGTAATTTACTTTAAAAAGTAAGTTAACCCATTTCTATTCAACTTGTATTCTTACTAAATTTAATTTTAAGGTTATTTCTGGTTATTAACGCCTGTTATTTTAATTACTACTGTGTACATTATTTTATTATTCTCCTGACTTGCGGCTTACTGTTAAATATTTAACCATTTATATAACAACACTCCACTGTTTAACCTTTTTACTCATATCATTGTATGTTTTATCTAATGCTTTGACTTTAATTAAAAATGCTATGACGCATTAACCATCACTTCTTATATTCAAATTTTTGCATTCTATTTATCTGTATTATCAAGCATTATCTAAGTTTGTATTATTTTATCTAAAAAGTTGTATTTGTAATGCCGTCTGTCTGTGTCTTTAACCCCAAAATTAAGAGTAGTTTAATAAAGGATGAAACGAGATAAAAACCTATTTGATCAAAATTGGCTCTAACGATTTTGATTAAAATACGTATCTAGACGTTGATTAAGATTATAAATAAAACTTGCCATTTTCACATGAAAATGACTTTTAGGATACTTTACAAAGCATAAATTACTGTATGTCCGCAACTATTTGAGATACTAAATAACTTATCATTGCAAATTGTATAACTATTAAAAATAAAAATAAACTTTATATGAAATAATTTTTTTAAGACCAACAGTTTCTGAGATATTGGAATATATAATAATACAATTTCGTGAGCTTAGCTGTAGAGAAATACTACTTAAGTTTTAACCCAATACTTCTTTAATTCCATAGAGTAAGAAATTAGTAAGTATTTCAAATGTGTATGTTCTTTTTCTTTCAACCTCTTAGGGGAAAAGTTTGTACAGCGATGATCTACCTCTATCATTTCAGATTAAATAGTCAATATTTACCTATTTTATCTGTAGAAATTGATAAACAAGGAATTTAATAGCAATGCAATAACCATAAGATGTGCATCCCCTAATGAAATGTCAAAAATATTTAATCAGAAGTCTATATTTTAACACGAAGTTGTAATAATCCTGTTTTATTGCATTTCTTTCTGGAATATTTAAATTTAGGTTGTGTCGATTTTATTAGTCTATGACTGTATTGTTGTTGATTTACTTCCGTACACGTGCAGCAGGTGACGGGTCAAGAATCTTCAGTTTGCTTGTTTCCAGCGCTTGCTATAATTCAAGGTAAAACCTCGCAGTGTAGGTGCGAAAGAGAGAAATATGCTTCACCTTTAAACTTTAATGATTTTATTTTCTTTTTCTAAAAGTTATTTTGCTTGTATTCGCAAGACCTCAGCAGTTCTTGGTCACAAATTGAGATTTAAGCCAGTCAGATTATTGATGTTGTTTTCTTCTTTTCTGATACTGAGTTGTTGACTGTCGATTCGGGGTAAGATTTGTGAAGGAACGCGTGTGCCAACATGGCAATTTCTGTATTATATATAATGTAAATACCTATTCGAACTGAAGTAAATACAACTTCAAAGCAAAGACTTTTTCGACTATTAAATAACACATGAGTCCTGTAATTTCGAAATAAAATAATATGTAATAATATGCATAAAATGTTTAAATTATCAATCTCAAATTACTGTTTAAAGGATCGTATGCGACAAAGTGTTAACCCTTGGGGACCCAATATCAATATTTCTATTTTCCCACTACCTCACAGGTAGAGCAGGTATTATGATCATAAAAAAAATCAAAATCGAGATTTTGGTGGATGTTGACGTCTAATGACACCACGAACCCTAAAAAGTGGTTTTCGCAATGCCATTTGTTTGTCCATTTCTGTCAGTCTGTACCTCGAGCTAGAGCCTAAACTATTTTACCAATTGGGCTAAAACTAGGTAATGAGGGTTTTCTTAAGGCTACCCTGAACATTTTTTAAAATTTGGATATCCAACCCTATAATTAAAGGTAGTTTCCTTAAGGGCGGATAAAGAAAAAAAAAATTTAACAAAATCGGCTTTAACGATTTTGATTAAGTTTCATTTTTAAGCTTTGATCAATATTACAAAACATATGACAGCTCTCAAATATTCGTCAAAATGAATTTAAGGGTTCCGGTCTGCTGCGTAAATTGTAATTTTTAATCTTATAGCAGTAAGTCTTTGAGATATGAAATTATTTATCATTACATACATGTAGATCTATTTATAATAACTATCTTTTACTTGAAATATATTTTTATAAAACCAATAGCTTTCAAGCTACACGTAAATATATATATATATATATATATATATTCAAGCTACACGTAAATATATATATATATTTATGTTTAACTTTTCCAACACTTTAAGGTAAGGTATTACGACCGCCAAAAAAAATCTAACCCGAGATGTTGATGGATGTCAACATTTAATGACCCCCTGAACCCTAAAAGTATTTTTTGCAACGCCGTCTCTCTGTGTGTCTGTCTAACCCTAAAATAAAGAGCAGTTTACTAAAGGGAGAAAAGAGAAAAATTCAATTTTCTCAAAATCGTCTATAAAGATTTTGATTAAAATTCGTATCCAGGTGGTGATTAAGATTATAAACAAAAAGTCTTTTTTTCACTTTCTCATAAACATGACTTTTAAGGTTCTTTACAGACGTAAAAATTTCTATATCTCCGCAAATATTTGTAATACTAAATAATTTATCATTGTAAAATTTTAGTACTATTAAAAATAAAATACTTTTATTTGAAATATATTTTTATAAATCCAATAGTTTCGGATATATTGGTAAATATATTAATACAATTTTTTAAGCTTTAGTTGTGGAGAGATACTACTTTAGTTTAAACGCAATAATTCTTGAATTCCATAGAGTAGGCAAATAAGTAAGTATTTCAAGAAGTTGATGTTATTTTCCCCTTAACCTCTTAGGGAAAATGTTTGTACAGCACAGGGGCAAATCCAGGATTTTCGTGACTACAGTTGGATTATTCGAAAACATCCGCAAGCTGAAGGTCAATTTTTCTACTAATGGGAAAGATAGTTTTTAAATAAAGTAGTAGGCATGACCGCTATTAAGACGGGAATGTAGAGTATCCAAGAAAGGCTAAGTGTTTTCGAAATTTATATATCAAAACATGCTTTATGCCTAGATAAATCAAATATTTACCCAGTAGAAACAGTTTGTTAATTTTTTTACTCATATTGATAGCAACAGTTCTTGAATAACTATCATTAAAATGTTAAACTATGAAGAGAAACATTTAAATCAAAAGAAAAGGTTTTCATTAAATTAAAGGATACTCTTGAAATATATTCAAGAATTGTTTACATCACAAAGGGAAGAAAATTAAAGTCTATGCTTTTACTGGAGAAATGTTTGATTCATTTTAGCCATCAAAAAAATATCTTGACCTAAAAAACTGAAAAAAAAAACATTTACATTTTATCACGTCCCTTACACTCCCACCTTAAGGTGGGGATGTAGGAAATGTGAGAAAAAGCAAGAGTGTTTACATTTTTTTATGGTTAAACTTTTTTTCCAAAATAAATAAAATTCGTTTTAAGTATAATCATATAGTTTAATTCTTTACACATGATAATGTGAACAGTTGATGCGTATTGGTAGCGGCATTAGATGAATTAATTTTTATATGAAAAAAAAATTCATTAAATTTCAGGACACCCTTAGAGATATTCAAGAACAGTTGAGGTCATCATGTGAATAAAATTAAATTCTCTGCTTGTATTTAAGCCATATTTAATTATTATTTTTTGACCGAAACAATGTTTCACCCCAAAAACTAACAAAACTGACCTTTTCTCGCGTCCCCTACATCCATACATTAAGAAGGCTAACTTCTGCCCAGTAGATACCCCTGGCATGAACACTTCTCTTTTATTTTTCTAATAACGTTGCAATTATATCATTTTATCCATCCCTTATTAAAATGAATACATTGTTAATATATCCAGTAAATTATATTCAAGGTTAAATATTATTTTTCTCTTCTATCTGGACTGTGAGATTTCATTGTTATTGCAAAACACCATTGTCTCTTTCTTACTATAGACAGTCTGGACTCTTCTTCGGAATCAAGGTGGAGTAGACGAAGAAAGGATGCGGTACCGAATCTTCTCGAATATTCAGGTACAATATAATATTGTTTGAGTTACGTACTATCGAACGATACCTTGCCTCAGTGTCCAAGGAGACCTCGTTAAATTCATACGGGAAACCTGCGTCAGGCGTGTCGAGCAGAGTTTAATTAATATAATTAACCCCCAGTCTCCAGAGAGACTCTGTACTGTTAGCACGGGAAACTGCCTCTTCAATTACGTCAATTATGTTAATTATATTAAGTGTTATATCAGATAACGCAACAAATTTAATAATGTCTCC
Source organism: Timema douglasi (assembly GCA_901482245.1). NCBI lineage: Eukaryota > Metazoa > Arthropoda > Insecta > Phasmatodea > Timematidae > Timema > Timema douglasi. Next base: position 164,082 of record CABEEJ010000283.1, read on the forward strand.
TACTTTTCATTTAACTTACACGTGGGCTTAGAATCTGTCAGCATGTGCTATAACCTAGGTTACGAGGAAGTTGATTGATTATACATTGTGGGTTCATGATTGATGTTAGACTTGGTTTTTAAAGAGTTTTATTAGTATTACTATGCTATTAGAATGTGATGTTGGTAGTGACATTAGAATGGCAGAACTTAGAGAACACCTGGAAGCTTGTGACAAAATGAGGTGTTGCTAGGAATTATCCATGGCCTAACTGACTCCTAGATGATCCCTGCATGGTCCCCAAAGCTTGCTACCCTGGTTTATGATTAAGGTATGCTAACACTCTTTTTGTGGTCAGATCCTCTATTCTATTTGTTTATAGGCTAATCAAAACAACCTGCAACGTAAGTTTTGTCATTCGCAACTAATAACATAAAATATTACACAAACACGCCTTCCAATTAAAGCCGTGTTGTTAAATAATATGTTAATAATAAAGGAATCAAAAATCATATTTGATTTTAACTAAATTATTCAGTAAATTTATCAAACACTCACTCCCGAGAATTCAATCTACCATCAAGACCCTACAGCATGGGGCATGATTTGATAATTAATGATCACTAAACCCTTAATGAAATAATTTTAACCTAACAAAAACCGTTATAAATGTTTATGTTAGTTTGACACTCCCACCAGGCCCATCAAAAATAAAATAGAAGCGCAATTATTTTTTAATTACACCCATCACAATGTAAAAGGCAATATTTTGTTATATATTCGACGTCAAAACTATGCTTCTACAGTATAATTCTTCGTTATTCATGTCAAATATACCTGATGTACGGAAACCTATGCATAGTTTTCTTTTAACCACAGTCTTCACCTTTTATGTTCTTGCTCTTTACATCTCGGAGAGCCAACTTTTCACAGTAAAAACATCTGGATGTATGTTTATTGTGTCAATGTCCTCTGCGAAAAATATACGAAAGGGCGTTTTTCATTTCAGCCTAGGCTCGGCCAGCAAACAAAACACAAATGAAAGCAAAGAGCTAACTTCTGTGAATATATCCTCCCACACTTTGTTATCTTTAAAATTAATTTTAACAAGAATATGTTTAAATACATGTTTAGACCAATACTTGTGTGGTTTTTATTTGCAAAGAAACACTATTTACCAACCAATATGAATAGGACCAACCAAAATATAAAACAGGTTTCTTATTAGGCGTTTAACAATAAATCTACAATATTGTTGTAAGACACTGGGGAGTATTTGGATGTAGCTGTCTAGCAATAGTTTACTAAAACTAAAACACATTGCTCAATAAAAACCTCATTGCTTGTTCAACAAGTTTTACAGGACTCGACAATTACATTTTCTAAATCACCAATTAACAGTTTAATCAAACTATTTATTTGGGATCATCAGGTTAAGCACACTGCATCGTGTATCTCACCAATTACTACATCGAAATATTTAAATCCAATAGATAAAATCTTAGTCACAAATTCGTGAGGCTATTTGAAGTATTCTCAACCAATAACATTGAAGCAACAATTTACCTGTCATAAAATAACTTCTGAGTGTAAAGTTTCACTTAAAATTAAGTACCCAATGCAACTATGGCATATACACATTTTAAAATTTCTATTGAAAATAGGCTAATCCACCCAAGACTCAACAAATTATTTAAAAAAATATATAAATCCTTTCTTCTTCTAAATGTAAATTTTCTAAACTCATGAATTTGTTAACTTCAGCGGTATCACAATCAGACTTTCGTGTTCACCAATAAACATGTCCCTGATAGCAATTTAAGTCTGTTTTATAGAGTGAGCTTTTATAATACTAATGATTTTTAAGTTTTTGTTCCAGTTTGAGAAATTTACTAGCTGAGATGTGGTAGGTAGCAAGCGCTCAAATATTCTCGGGGGTTGGGCGCGTCGACTGACGTAATGGCGAGGGTGGTGGGGAAGCCTTAAGGCCTTTATATCAAGTGTGACCTTGATTAATCCCGATAAACATAGCTATTAAAGTCACACATCTCAAACAAGACAGGAAATCAATAAAATACGTCGTAGCTATTATTATTATTAGCACCGCGTCTTACTACCCGTTCGGGTTATACGTACTTACGCTAATGTGTAATGGTAGGGTGATTGTGAGATGAAATGGAGGACCTACAGTTTAACGTGGAATTCGAAACATGGTGGAGGCCTGGCATTCCCCACATTCACAAGATGTCTTGTCAGAGGTGAAGGAGGGGTTTGGTAGTTAAGGATGTATCACATTACATGAATATATGTTTAATATTTTAGAAATAAGCAATAATTTACGTACTTTAATTAGCACATAAAAAGGGTTTCTTTACTATCTAAATTCTATAAAACGATAATTTATACTAAAACACAACATATCTTTCTTTTGTACTTCTCAAGGTTTAGAAATGTTTTTAAATAAAATTTAAAAAATCTCGCATTTGGACTTTTGCAATAAAATTCCAACAAACCTATCAAAATAAATCGAAATGATGAAGAAACCCCCCCCCCTCTTCTTTTTTAACCACTTGCCGATAAAAATCCTCAGAAGAAAACTTTTCTTTTAATCGACTCACTAAAAGGCAATTACTTGTAATTGACAGTCCACCTTATTCAATTAAAGCCTTGATACCTTCGCACACACTCGCAATAAAAAGTACGAGTATGTGTACTAATGTTGAAAATACTAGAACTCGGAAAGGGTTTAGTTAGTTTTAAATTAAATATAGTGTAATGTTAAAGGAAAGATAGTGCAATTTTTTATCAACAATATACAGTTTATTGAACAGTGTAATATACTATTTGTTAATTTCTACCTCCATCAGTGGGCCCGTAGACTAAATGTCAAGCTCCTTTAGTGAGATTTATTAGTGACGTAGAGGTTGGGGCTTTGATCTCAGCTGGGTGTATTAAGAGTAGGGTTTTTTTCTAAATTATTTTCTATTTTACCACCACGCAAATAGGGGCTCATTTTCTTTAAATTATGATCTTTTTAAATACTATCCCATCAACATTGACTAAATAATCACAAATGGGCTGGACGGATTGTAAAATGTTTCGAAACACTAAATTGCTAAATTAAAACTGGTATTAATATATTTATAAGGTCAAATTTCCTAGCTACAGATCCAGATGTCCCGGGTTCGATACTGGGTGTTTCCAAAATTTATCTTTGAATCATTGGTTAGGGGATTGGGTCAAACTAAGCTTCGTGAGGACAAATGAGTAGCTACTTGAATAAAGAAGATGTATTGTGAGAAGTTATGATAAGTCTTGTATGACTGGGAATAATATATTATTTTAATTTATAGATGTGTTTATTATAAAATTACCATTGAAAGAGATAACTCAAACCCGTTTTAAATCTTAAGAATAAAGGAGTAATTACACAAGTCTATGCAATATAAGTTTTGGAATATTTATATTAAACGTATGTATCTTTCTTACTTTAAACTTTTTAATTTATGTGTAGGCCTTATATTTATTACTTTGAAAATGAATATTCAAGTACAACGTATTTCCTATTTGAACATTCAAATTTAAATACATATTTATCACTTACTCCATGGAATTAGGAACCCAATTTCATTTCTATTCTTATAAAAGCAAGCCACCTATCCATTTCCTAAGCTAGCTCTATCCAGTCCACCTCATTACACCCTATTTCGTTCAGGTTCATTCTATTACTATCCTCCCATCTGCTTCTATATCTTCCCACTGGGCTCTTCCCATCATAATTACCAGTCAACACATGGAACGTGGATATTTTTTTTTATTCCATTCACGCTGCATCTCCTGCCCACCGTAATCTGCGAGATTTGAATATTCTAATAATGCCTGGTTAGGAGTACAAGGTATGAAACTCATCACTATGTATTCTACTTTATTCTCCAAATATTCAACCCTTTTTGGATCAAATTTTTTCTTACGTACTATGTTTTTAAACATCTAAAAGGTATTTTCATAATCTTGGGTTAAATACCATCTTTCACAATTAAAAAGAACAACCGGTAAAACTTTTGTTTTGTATGTTCTTAATTTTACATACAACAGGCTAGATATATTTTAACAACTCACTGACCAAGTAGATAGAAGAAAATATTTCATAATACGCACGTTTAAAAAAAAAAGTGTAAGTGTAAAACTACATTCCAGTATCCATGCTAGTGGTCATATGGTCTATGGTGTTAATATCTCAATATACTAGAACATCAGGGACACGAAGGAATTGTTTACAATCTCGGCTGAATGCATGAGCGAGGGAGCGATTCATGGCAAGTGATTTAACACGGTTGTGTTCCCATCCTCTCTCTACACTAATGTGGCTGCATATAAGCCTAATTACTTTCCAAATATCAAGCCCCTAGATTAAGAGATTAATATTCTTGGTGTGGAACGACATAGTAAAAAAAAAAAATCTGAATATATTCTGACTTGTTTCCACAATAAGTATAGCTATTTATTTAACGAATACACATAAATAAAATAAATTTACTGCCATATCTCACAACCCGTTCAGCGTATACACACAGAATACTATAGTACTGTAGCACGATATTTTTTATATCCATGAACAAGAATAAACATATTTTAATTTCGGTAGGTTAATTTGTTTATTCGTATAGTGGATAGTACGTTCTCTAGAATAATAAGTTCAACTTGCTAATTTATAATTTTCATTGATAATTGACTCCAATGCAAATACCTGTTTTGGTTAATTATTAATTACAAACATACACGTGGGGGTTACACTCACACCTCCGCAAGAAAAATACTACCAATAAAATGCTATAAATTATAAATTATGTATGCGGATGTCACACAAACACACGTATTGGAAAACAACTCTCGGATAAATGCCACGAGATCTGATTTCGGTTTTAAAAACCACTGTCTATTTTTAAACTTTTCCCAGAAACCAATCAGAACATAACTAAGATCACATGAGCCAAAACTGGCCATACGGACGATTTATGTTAACAGCGGGTGTCCTTACCCTGCAAGATGCTGTCACACAGTAGCCTCAGGCTGGCTCTTCACACTTTCTTGTAGGCACCAATATTCCTCTTACCTACATTTTCACTCTCTTACAACACGCTCGATGGCAAATTATTATTATTATTATTATTTAGCACCGCGTCATATCATACGTTCGGGTTATACGCTTTAAGTACTAATTGCGCTAATGGATTAGGAATTGGGAAGTTTGAATTAAAGGAAGTGAACCCGATTTTGCGTGGAGGGAGAGTGGAAAACCATTTAGGAAAAACCACCCCCACTTCACCCGACCGAGATTCGAACCTCGATCTCCCCGTCCTCAGCAGTCGAGCAGCTCAACACGACTAGCGCGTTAGCCAACTACACCACCGAGGCGGGTGATGGCAAATTCTTGTTTATATTATCTTAACGTTAAGATTGTATTTCACAGTACTTACAGTCATTTGATAGGAATAAGGAAGTGTAATCCAAATTTTCTTGAATGGAAAGTGGTAAAATATGAAGGAAAGACTCTCCTTAGTTCATCTTTCTGAGATTCAAACTTAAAACCTCTTCATCACCAGGAAATCAGACTAAAGGAACATAACTTGATGTTGTGAGTAAAAATAGACAATTATTTATATTGTAAAAATTAAATAAGCAATCGAAAACCAACTCAAGTAGGGCCTACACTTTGTCTAAAATATGTATACATTAATTAACTTAAATATAAATCTTATTTATTTAGTCTATCAATTTCTAAACAGTAGGCTAAGTTTCATTACACACATATTCAGCCATCTGACAAAGTTCTTCTAGTCCTAATCAAATTATTATATCTTGAAGAGGACAACTGACACATCTTAATCTAATCAATAAAACATTAGAGAGCAGAAAACTGGTACGAATCTACTTAGGTAGTTCTTTCTTAGTGTGATCTACTGACATCAGCGGACTACTCTAAAGTCCAAGGAATGAAAAAAAAGGTGGAGTGGGGTGTCAAGGATGTCCAAAACATGTAATTTTGTTTTACATGTCTAGTCTCTCGAAGAGTCTTTTGTATCATATTACACAATGGGTGAGGAAAGAGGGAGAAAGTAAAGTTCAACTATTTTATTTAAAACAAAGTTAAATTATAAAACAAGGAACGTACTTAGATGTTACATTAACTTAAATTGATTGTTATAACTTATTTTGGTCAATTAAATCAAGATAAAAATAAGAAAAATAACGTGCAAGATGATTTATTTAAAGAAATACCTAATTTATCATGAATTATAAAGCCAAATAAAACAGATACAACAACACTTTTAAAAAGTCACCAGTAAGATTGTACAATAATAATGCTCTGGAATTATTAAATTAACAGATAAACAAGGAAAGAATAATAATCTGTTATGATTAAAATATTTTAAGCAATAGCACGTTATAGGATTGGCTGATAAGCAAATTGACTAGTGGAAAAATTGGTAGTTTGAATTGCCAATATAAGTTTATTTCCAAGACATAAACTTATTTTCGTCTGTATACCAAATAATAACACAAGTGGTAAGCGTCCACTCAATGGGACTTAAAATATTATGACAGTAAAAATTAAATCATTAAACCTTTGAGAGATTTAATAAATAATTTGTAAAAGTTGAGAACTCTAGAAAATATTACAGCTTAATTGCATCATAATTAAGTAACAATTCCCATAACAGGCCATTAGTATAAAATAGTATTGGAATCTAGCAAGGTGCTTAAAAGGTTAAGGTGATTACCAATCAACATACAAAGGCCACTAGCAGATGACACATGGGGTTGAATAAGAACATTTAAAGTGGCTATCAGGAGGCTCAACCCCAATTAGGAAAGCCTATATCAAGGTAATTGCATAATAGGAATCAAAGTCCATTCAGTGACATACACAGGCCGAATCATAACATTACACTGGGCGCTCAAATCACCCTAAAGCCAAGTTATGGCCAGAAGGGCGCAAAACACGATAAGGGGGAGGTCTAATATTGGCTATAGCTCTATGGGAGTAGACCCTACAGTCTAAAGTCATAAAGGAGGAAAATTTACAAGAAACAATAATGTTAGAACCATCCTGCAATAAAAGTCACGTTCAAAAGACCTCAACAGCCACTTTGAATAACCTCAAATCCCAGTAAATTTATGTACAAAAATAGAATAACTGTCAAACACGCAAGAAGGCTTTTAAAGACGTCTAGTTGTGGTTAACCTGAAGTAACATAAATACACATCCTAGTAGGCCTATAAACAATATAACATGATTATGATACATCTATACGCTCTGTGACCCAGCAACATGAGGCTATACTCATTGAGGCCAAACTATTGTTAACCTAAAAGTACAATAAAATTATTTAAAAAACATAATTAAATATATTGTAGGAGAGCCTGCTAGTCAAAAAATCTAAACCAAGCTCATATAACAAGAAGATAGAGCTGACGCAACCAATATAATCCTTCTCATAATGAGAGTTTACAACACCCTAAAAGTCTATTCTCTCCGCAACGGCGAGACCATCCATAACACCCTCACGGTAGAGCTTCTTGCGATATGTGACTTGTTAGCAGTCTCACTCTTCCAGTCAATGAGATAGTAATAGAGTACAATATTTGTGGGTCAAAAATCCTAACTTGCATGATCAATTTTGCGGATGGAAGGAGGGGCGTGGAAGTCGTTGCTTCTTTGTTCATATGAGGGGGTCAATCCCGTGGTGCTAGCGGCCCGATTTGTTAACAGGTGAAGAGTTTAGGGTGCATGAACTAGATCTCCTTTCCCTCTCTCACATATTTCCAAACGTTTAGTTTAATTGGTAACTTGGTCAAGCCATCGCCTCGGGAGTCGTAATAATTTGGAGCGTGAAACCAAAACTAGTTTGCATCAGCAGAGCACGTGGTGAGCTAAAACATATTGTTGAATGTGCCTTTATAAAGGTTTATAAAAAATATATTTAGAAACAATGAATAAATGTGGCATATCTTATTGTGAAGAGTTAAAGGCTTTTAGCTCGTCACATTTTAATTGCATCTATTCGGTTTGACTAAACTTGTTCTTAGACCTAACGTTGGAGTAAAAGGCTGTTGTTTTAAATTATACCAGAGTACATTTAGTAATATGAACGAATTTAAAAGACTTCGCGATTTGTACTTTCCACACAAAAAATGAGACTTCAGTTTGGGTTGTAAGATGGTAATAACATATACTATATGCTCTGACATTCCTTTCATTTGACCAAATATCTTAAGGTGTCATATAATTTGACCTTAATTTTAATTTTCAAACATTGATATTATTGTTTCCCAAAGAAAAATCGGGGACCCACATATGATGAATGTTACTCTTTTGGCACAATTAATACTATGATAATTGGCAAGATATAATTAACTGTACATATTTTCTCATATATAAATTTCAGCACTCAGTATACTACTATTAAATGAAACACAAGAATACAATTTTATTTATAATGTGAAACTCTCCCTAGTTATAGCCGACACTTTTAACAACATCATATGAGCCATTTTTGAAAAATTTCAAATTTGAAAGAATTTTTTTTACAAACCTCGCATAGTTATATATATAAAAAATATCTGTTTTGCATATTATGTAACATCTAGAAATATAGTTTTATCTAAAAATATTGAACCGTTTGGCCTGTATGTAGCCCCATGAACAGACACACATTCGTAGGGACAAGCAGACTTATTGGAGGCAGAATAATTGTAATAGTTACTATTTGAATTCGGGGGCACATAAAACGGCAAGATTTATAATAATGTATTGGTTTTATTGATTATGATTAAAATACATTCTCTAAATGAGAAGGTAAAAATACTGAATAGCAAACAAGTGTCATTAGCTCATAAAATTTTACTAGTGATTGATGATTCCACTTCAAATTTTACAGTACTACCAAAACAAATCCATTAAAAAGTCAATATTACATTTTCAAGAACAATAACTAGTCAATTGGTAGACCCACATTTACAAATCTAAAATAGGTGGACTTAGGTACTTACTCTATGGCATTAGGAATTTGAAAGCTCATTGCCACACCCACTAAAGCCCACCACATATCCCTATCTTGAGCTAGCTTTATCCAGTCCACCTCATTACACACTATCTCTTTCAGGTCCACTATAATATTATCCTCCCATCTGCTTCTAGATCTTCCCACTGGTCTCTTACCACTAGGTCTAACATTCAATGCCTAGAAAGTAGAATATTTTTACTTCCATCCACGCTGCATCTCCTACCCATCGTAATCTACGAGATTGGATTATCTTAACAATGCCTTGTTATGAGAACAGGTTATGAACATTACCAATATGTGGACTTCTCTATTCTCAAATATATTCATCCCTTTTTGAATCAAATATTTTCCTAAGTACTTTGGTTTCGAACACCTAAAATATATTTTCATAATGTAGGGCTATAAACCATATTTTTCAACTATAAACAACTGGTAAAACTCTTGTTTTCTATATCCCCCTCATTACGGCCTGTCTCTTACTATTGGGTTTGCTAGGCAATACCCTGAAAACTGTTCTAGATTCTTCAAGAATGAGAAAAATCGAGGTCGGGACTATAACATTACGGACATGGAATTTTTGTATTGTCTTGAATCAAGTATTAGTGCCAGTAGTTTTAGTTCACGAGCGGGAGTTTTTTGGTGTTTCCATTTCACGTAATTGTACTATCACATGCCAAAGAATGACTTTCAACAGAATTTGTGTAGTGGAACAAAATATGAGTCTCAGTGAAACTTGCGTGGATCCAGTTACAAAGCTTGTCTGTAATAGAGGGGCCGTGAACTGACGTCACCTGGCACTTCAAACATCCCAGTTCGAAATGGGATATTTACAGTCATCTCGGTGAATGGCATATCTTTTACCATTAGCATAGAAATAACGCAGACTATGCAGAGGTGGCTTCGTCCATTGCCACTTAGGGCAGCGATCTTGTGCTTGAACTCTGTGTAGGTAATGAGTGGTTTCCTTTGCATTTCAAGTTTAATTATATAACTACTAAAAGTAAAAATAAACGTTAAGAATTTACTATTTCAAGAGGAAGTTAAATTTTATTCTATCATCAATGGAAGATTATTTGAGTGAGCTAGTGAAAAAGTGGGAATTAGGAGAATATGTGAAAGTGTTTTATGGCGATTTCATAACCCAAGCTTAACATTTTAAATCATATACTTATAAATTTATTTGATCATTAGGCCTATAAGCAATACAATACTTGCAAATTATCGTGATTGGTGCAGTTACAATTTTGTTAAACCACTGAACAATGTTATATTTAAATAAGCTCAACTAGTCTTTTGAGATAGGCCTATTGTTTTTATAACAGTACAAGCATTAAACCCTTCTAATACCTACATTATGGATTGAGTACCATGTCATTTAGAGAAAATAGCAGTACGTACCTAGCTTAGTTCAACACACGCGGGCTTGCAACATCAAGAAATGGTCTATTTCCATTAATACTTTTAAAACTGATGAAGTCCCTACTGTGACGCGTTAACAAATTCCATTATCGTACTGGAAACACGTAATTACGTGAAAACCATTATGCATCATGGAATAATCCCCACCTGTAAGCGAGATTACCATTTTACAGTCAGGACTGGAAAGACATACGTAATTCCGTGTGTAAAGCCAGTAAATTTCTTTCAGTGCACATTCATGTTGAAAATCCTGCCCACATTGTTCTACAAAAATTGGTTATTATAACATTGTCTTGTGATGAGTACAGGCCACAGGGTATGTGATTTATTGTCATGTAACCGCCCATACTCTCCAGTAGTCTCATTCCTTTTTCCACAAAATATCTTCCTAAACACCTTGTTTTCGAACATCCTAAATTTGCTATCGTCATATTAGGTAAGAAGCTGTTTCACACCCATAGAGAACAGCCAATAAAATTATTGTTTTGTATATTCTGAGTCTTACAATCCTTTATTGCTTCGGCATTTTGATTTTTATATAATCAACGAGGGAAATTGAGGACCTTGCTACTAGAAGGAGGCAGATCCATTTTAACAATGTTTGGGAAATAATCAAACACTGTATATAAAAATCACCCTTTAACTGAGTAAAAGAAAATTTTCGCCAACAGAAAAATAACATGTTTTTATATAAATGAGTGCAGTTTTTCAGCTAATATCTCCTTACTTGAATGATAGATTAGTATTACAAATTTGGAGTGACCTCCCACTTGCACAAAAATATTAAAAAATGGGTTAAGTTTCACATTTATTTAATTATAAATAATTAATGTTTTAATAATCTTGTGTAACACTCTTTGAAAACTATGAATATAATACCTTTCATCATAGTATCGTCCCAATTTTAAACAAATTATTTGCAAATAATGTTTCACCGATCAGTCTGAGCATCGTCATCAGTACATGAGACCCAGGAAACATCATCATCTCCCTCGACTTCACATTTTAGTGCTTGGTAAAACCCTATTTCATTAGAAAGAACAAAGTTAGTAATTAAATGCATCATATCTTTGTATTTAGCCTTTTTAACACATAGAGGAGAGTTGTAAACAAGTTATGGTGGTTCAACCGAGAGGTTATTCTCAACATTCCTCTGAATAGTGTACATGTCCAAAACAGGAAAACCGGTGGTTACACTGACACCAATGCTGACCAGATGGTACTTGCTGTAGTCAAAAATACGGTATTGAGAAATCTTGAATCTCTTCTTCTGTCCATTTACAATCACCTTTTTAAAATGACCTTCATAAAGCTCATTAAAGTTGAGAATCATATTTTAATTGACAAGAATAGGTACAAATCTTTTGGATACTTGTTGAATATATTTGGCATATTATGCTGGAGAGTAAACATAAACTTTCTTTCTCAAAAACTTCTCTATGACTACAAAACAGCGGTCACAGGGAAGAAAACTGTGTCCTCGCACAGGAAATCGATGTACAATCTTCTGAATAGGAGTGGGTTTTACAAGAATATACAAAAACTGCACTATTATACTGTTCTAATTTTTTTTGCAGCATTGTCTGAGAAAAAGTAGAGTACTTTTACTGCTTTTGGGAGCACATTGTTTACATAGTGATATAGGAAAATAATCACTTAGTTTGGAGATTTTCAAGCGATAGTTTCATCGTACATGTAGAAATGAGCAAGGTGGGTTCTGTTGAAGGAATACAAAAATTGTACGTCCACAGTTGACGGTTGTAGAAGGCTTCGCAAGTTGGAACTTTTGGTGAAGGAAGATTTTTTTTTTTTTTGAAAATCGAATGCAAGGACCTTACTTTTAGTCCAGTGAAAAAAATAAGCAGCTTTAATCTCATTTAAAGTCTTCTGATTCTGTAGCTCATTTTTTTCACTGTTATCACATATTTCAGCTTATTGTGTAATATGTCACATTTCTTACAAGTATCTGAACAGGGGGACCCAAAACGGTAGTTAAAATTTTGCTTGAAGTATATAAAATAAAAGTCATATATTACTTTTGGCTTGAAACTAGCATCACTGACACTTTCTGGCTCGTTCCGTTGTAAATATACTTCATACGTCCACTTTATTTTCATATCTGGGAACAAATAAAGGCGTGTACTTTTATTTCTCTGTGGTGTGACTCACGGCGTGGGAAGATTCTAATATGGGAGTCTACTTTTTCAACCAAAGTATCTGGAAGCTTGCCAGGTCTGTTTCGATGCTTGCCTCGTTTACTCATTGGTGGTGCAATATTATGACCACTATGATCTTTAGAAATATTATACACATTTTTTTTATATTCCCTGTATAGGTACAAAAGCAACCCTACAAGCTCTCAAAGTTTCCATGCTCAGCTTAATAGTATATTTGTGAGAAAAACTGCGGCTCTTTCCCTTACCAGTTTTTGCCCAAACTTTTTGAACAGAGTCTGTTTTAATTAACCCTCCCAAGTAGATATTTTAATATTGCTGTTCCCCATTTTATTAAATTTGGATATTACCGTCTTCCTTTTCTCCTCGCATACCCTTTCAAAACAGCTATACTTATAATTACAATCGGGACCAGTATCTCTTGCTTTTACTGCTATACTTAAAAGTTAATATAGTTATTTCCTCCAGCAATATACTTCTTTTTTATGTTTCATTTCCAAATATCTGGATTAGCGCTTTTCTATTCTTTGTTGTAGGCTTAGGCCTAACAATGCCTTCTTCACCTTCCTCGTTGTTTTCTTATTCCCTTCTTCCTTCTTGTGGATCAACTTCCTTAGTACGAGGTTGGTCTGTACATTTTGGTGGCTAGGTTTCTTCTTTATATGCCTTATTTTAGTTGATGGACCTGCCACACCGAGACAAGATTCACTTGAGCTATGCCCCGAGCCGGATGATTCATAAAGATCTGGTGAACCACTACTAAACAGTCTGATACTGCAGCTATAAGAATCTGAAGTGTCATAATTACACGTATTGAAAATAAAATAACACAACACCACTTAAACAATACTAAGTACACTAAAATTACCTGATAAACTATATGTATGTAACCTCAAATAAACAATAGTATCATCTGGAAATTAAAATATCTCAGCAACACATAAACGATACTGACTACACTAATAAATTTACTTAATAAACAATGGTTAGCTGACTAGCCACACTAATAAACGATAGCATAGATCATGCAATCATTCACAACGTTTCCAACAACACCAACCACAGAACGCGAACATTCTTTATAGGTTGGTGCAATTCCAAAACTTGTTATATATTTCGTATTTACTGTCGGATATGCCTCCTTCTTGCACCAATGGATTCCGTTGTTTTTTTTAAGTTTAGTAAACATATTATCTAGAATTCGACCAAAAATGGAGCTGGCCCCTTCTTACTGCAAGCTACTCAATTCTACGTTCACAAACATATATTGTGCGTGAAGAAAGGCCCTATCAAATATTTCTGAATATTCAGGTGATCTTGCGTGAATATTCGATTTATATAGCTGTGAACTTAAATATCTTGTGGTCACTTTAAAATAGCTTTGCACTAGGGAGGGTGACACACCCCTGCTTTCAATTTTCTCATTTGTGGCAATCTTGGTACCATAAGTGTCTAAATACATGTTACACGTGTTATTATTTATGTGAGGCAAAAAAAAAAACTGTCCAACAGGCATTTGCTCGAAATTTCAGTATAATTTTATTTCAGTAGGCTTCAGTAATCTTTCCCATTTCCCTCCAATGTTCACCCCTGTATCAGGCTATCTCCACTATTATCTAACAATAGATTAGTTTTCTATATATTTAGTCCTCACTTGGAGGTCCTGAGCTTAATGATCTTGTATACCCACTTTGAGCTAGCAATAATTCAATCTAATATACAGTGTTGGTACCACTAACAAGGTTTGAAAGTAGGCAGAGTAATTATTAATATTTTCTTTACAGAAAAGTACTCTGAGTGTTTATGTTTCTGAGAATACTTCTATCACGTACAGAGATAAATAAGATTTATTATTAGATAAAAATTGGAAATAAATATTCTTAACTGCGTAAGATCTATATGCGGTCAGACCTTCAGAAATAAATTATGACCAGCCATTTTTTTAATCAAGACTTTATAAAGGTAATACTTTATTCAAAATATTAAAATCAACTTTTCTCATTGAACTGGTGTTGGACCTTCATATGTGTATGAATCTTATTTTTGTATAATAAAGTAAACGCGAAACCTGCTAAAGAAAAAAAAGGTATGTTTTTTTATCAAAATGCAAACCAATCTGATATATAAAGTTAGTTTATCAAACGGTTAAGTATCCAGGAATAATAAAACAGATTGCCTAACATTTACTTTTTATTTTTCTACGCCACAAACTTTTATTTTTCGTTTACTCGACTCGTGCTCACTTTGTAAAGTAACCACATGGATTTTTTTTTATCCACCGCCTTCTCTGGAGACACAAGGACAGTTTGTGTGTGTGTGTGTGTGAACTGGAACTGTTTGGAAAGAAAAGAGAGAAAAAGAGAGATTAAATAGGAAAAAATAAAGGCTTCAAAAGAGTTCAGAAGACAAATTTGTGGTAGAGAAGCAACTGGACTCATCATTGCAAAGTCCACTCAACATAATTTTTGTCGTGTACATGGTTTCTTTAAAGTAGCCTACAAATTCTGGTTAGAAAGTAATTTTGTTTTACGATGAGCTATTTTATTTAATAAAATACAGCTGGGATCCAAATTTCACATTAATTTAATAGTAAACTATGTTTTTGTAACTTACTTAAGGTGCGGCACAACGGGAGCGTGAGTAATTTTAAAGTTTTTATAGTATTAATTTTTTTTGGCCAAAATAAATCAAATATTTCTCCAGTAGCTAAATAGAGTTTAGTTTTCTGCACATGCTAATATCAACAGATCTTGAATATTTGTGAAGGGTGTCCTGGAATGTTGTCAAAACCTTTTCTCTTTATTTAAAAAGTTTTGACAACATTCCAGGACACCCTTTACAAACATTCAAGATCTGTTGATATTAGTATGTGCATAAAACTAAACTCTATTTTGCTACTGGAGAAATATTTGATTTATTTTGGCCCAAATTTTCAATTCTATAAAAACTGTAAAAATACTTGCGCTCCCTTCGGCCACATCGTTGACAGTTCATACTATATATAATTTTCAAACCTACATTTTTAAAATATTATTTTAAGTCAGATTATAATGCCACATAAGGAACTATGAATTATAAGGATGGACACATTTTAGCTGAATGTTTCAAAAATTTAAAATAAAACTATACTTATTTACTTACTTTAGGGCAGTAGGAACTCGAAAGCTCATTGCCACACTCACAAAAGCATGCCATCAATCCCCATCTTGAAATAGCTTTGTCTATCCAGCCCACGTCATTATACCCTATCTATTTCAGGTCCATTCTAATGTTATCCTTCCATCTTCGTCTAAGTCTTCCCAGTGATCGCTTCTCGTGGGTTTGCCAGTCAATACCCTGAAAACGGTTCTAGATTCTTCCATTCGCACTGAATGTCCTTCCCACAGTAGTCTGCGCGATTTGATTATCCTAATAATGTCTTGTGACTATTACAGGTTATGTAACACATCATTATGTAACCACCTCCATTCCCAGTAGCTTCATCTATTTTTGGAATAAATATATTCCTAAGCACCTTGTTTGTGAACAACATGAAAAAAATTGTCATGTAAAGCAAGATATCGCGTGTCACACCCATAAAGAACAGCCGGTAAAGATAATGTTTTATATATATTCTTTGAAAGCAAGTTAATCGAGTAATTAACCAAGTATTTGCATTTCCCAACGGGATTATTTTCTGATAGCTATCATCTTTAAATAAGGTTTGAAAATCTATTTAATATTTATGTGACGTATTTGGGTAATAATTGAAAAGTTGATTCAAAGAATATATCATTTGAAAAAAATAGACTACAGTATTATTAAAGAGGGCCCAACACTTTATCCCAGTCGCTAACTTGTCTGCCTACTGAGATAAGTCTCCCGGGTTCGATCCCTGGCATGACATAAAATTTATCATTGATGAAAATATTAGCTAGTCCCTTCACATTGATCAATTAATGGCCGCGGACTGGATATTGTACCGGCCCTAGACTTAAGATAGATTATAAGGCATATGAGGCTACGACAGGTCTAGCCAGCCGGTAGTGGAAAAATATATGGCTTGAATAAAATACTGACCCAGACCATAGGCTGTAAACAGTAATGAATGTAAAGAATGATTAAAGAGGGTGCATTTAATTCTAGGATTAGAACCAACGTATTTGCCAAACATAATTAGCAAAACGATTTTGTGTGATATTAGAATTACATGAAAATCCAATAGTACTAATGGATGCCATAATATATAAATTTAGCAACTAGCACGTTTCATGTACAAAATATCAAGGAGTCTAATATATACACTTACAATATATAGAAACACTGTAATAGCAACTAATTTGTTAGATCGGACTTCAATATTTTTATTACGATTTTATGTCTATAATTGAAACAAGCAGTGACAAAACATTAATAATAAACCTCCTAGTCCACTGTTATTTCTAAGTTTCAATTTTATAAAATTTTTGTAAAATTTGAAATTTTTTTTGTAGGGTGAGATTAATTATTTGGGTTTGTGATTTTTAAATGATGTTTCTAGCAATAAATTTGTTCATAGATCACTATTTATTAATACAATATTGTATTTGTTTTAATTAAAAATAATTATTTCAGTTGTGATGAGAAGCTCATAATCCATCAAAGTGAATTTTAGAAAATAACTCTACCAATCAGTGTGTCGGATGAATTGTTAAATTATTTCTAGCGTCAATTAGTCCATCTGCCAGCCATCTTTTTTTTCAGGGTTTATATCTGGTAACTTTAAAGAGAATGCATACATAATATATTAAAGGAAAAAAGTTTTCATGGAGCTACCTGAGGTCATACAAGATCAAGGTAGACAAATGTATTCACCAGGAAAACACTCCCACACCTACTTCACCACAAAAACCTCTTCTAACACCTTCAGTTGTAGAGTGACTGGTAATTCTAATTTACATACTGATTATTTCATTTTGTATTACAGATTCACGCAGGGTGAACTTAGCGTTATGGTTAAGTGAGACTACTTTGTCGAGATTACCCGCACACACACACACACACACACGTATACATACATACATACATACATACATACATACATACATACATACATACATACATACATACATACATACATACATACATACAATACTTAACCAAGCTGTTCTTTTAGGGGATTGGCCAGAAACTGTGCAACTAGCTTAAAAAAAACTACTCCGTACTTAGTTACTTAACTCTTATTCCGAATATTTAGATTTGATCCTTGATCGAATAGTTATTTTTTGAGCAACGTGTATCAATATTTTTTTAGGTTTTACGAATATTTACTAACTATGCTAATGAGTTAGGTATGATGAAAGTTCAATTTAGATAAAGTTTACCCGAATTTGCTTGTCGAGATAGTGGAAAACTATCCTGGAAAAAACCTCCCTCGATAAACCCGACTGGGATTCGAAACCCAATCTCCCTATCATCGGAAGTATAGTCTATTGCGAGAGGACGCCTTAGTTCATGTGGACACCTAGGCAGGTAATAATAATGGTATTAATTTTTTTAATGTCCTTTCACATGATGAATACATGTGGTTTGCTTCATTCTGTTTTATTAGATCATACAATTCAAGTCCAGTGCATTCACTATAGACTGGTAATAAAATGTATGTATTGTGATTTTTTTTTTAAGATCATTGATAACCGACATTAAAAAAATACAGTTTTTATAATAAACAGGGGCCGGTTTACATTGAGACTCATACCAAAATTCCGTTTTTTTTCCTTGTGATAGTATTTGTACATTAGAGATTATAATTGTTCTCAAGGCAACAGTTGACCTAACACTCTCGTATAGGACATATTTGTAAACTTTATTTATATTGTAGGAGTAAATGCCACACTTTATATTTTATAGGCATTTATTCATTTAATATTCCCATCCAAACAATACCAATCGTGTGAAAAAACCAACCATTTTCTATGTTTTACTCTATACTTATTTAAATATAGGTAGTATTAAAAAAACAGTTTTTTATTTAATTTATTTTCTCATTTTCTAGCTATGTAATCTTAAAAGGATATGTTTTAATAGATAAGGTAGCTACATACTCAAATTTTCCTAAATAGTTTCCCAATCTTTTTACGTAAATATGGATACATTTCCTCCAAATTAAAACTTCATCATACCTGACCCATTATCGTAATTAGGAAATAAGCGTATAGCCCAAATGGGTGGTAGGAATTGGTTCTAAAATTATAAAGATTTAACAAAAAAGCCTTTATTTCACAATAAACCATTATATTATTAAGTTTAGTTAAAACAAGTATGTAATCAGTGACTAAGGCTATCAGGCAATTTTCTAAAATAAGTGACCGTCAATGGTTGCATGGTGTACCGCATGATATTTCCAGATCAAATTCTACTAGCATATATAGTCACACAAAGCAGGAATATATACAAAGTATCAGAAAATGTCTTATCTCTTATGAAATAGTTTGATTAATTAATGATTATATTAGATGTAATAAAGGTAAATTTTATTTTACTTGATTTATTATATCAAAATAATCCTTTAGATACGGCCTTTAATTAATAAATATATAAATTGTTTATTTAATTTCAATTTTGTTTGTCATTAAATCTTATGTGATAAGTTCGTTCATTTAATTTAATGATCATATTTAATGTATGAAATTCAAATTTTAAAATATAATGAATTTTTAAAAATGTTTAATTTGTTTAAAAAATACGATACTTTTTGCAAGGTGTATAGAAATGAAACGTTTCCTCTTCTCACATATAAAGGCATCAGTCTCGTTTGGTCTTGTATAATGGTCGCGGTGAGGTCAAGAATTTTGAATTCCTGAAGTGTGTAACGAGTAAACATTTGTGTTTCATAAACTGTAACTCAATTTACCTCCTCGTTAATGCATGTACACTTTATTTAAATGAAACCTTAATCCCTATCCAATTTTAGTTAATCCCCTAGAGACTCAGATAACGTTTTTTTTTTCAAAATTTTATATCTGATAAAATCTGCATTCTAGAGAATGTACAATTATAAAGACACTCAAGTAAACTAGGCGCCTACTGGGGCAAGGGGGGTTATTAATAGCTCTTCCACTTGGCGACCCAAGTTACCCAACAACCTAAATCATCTTGTTTCTGTCAGGGGACATGAGACCTAGTATTACTTTTAAATACTTGACATGTCCAGTAATATCCTATGTTAGTGGTAATATGCGTCAAACCATACTAACGCTAACGTGGACATGCACCCTGCACGATACTATTTCAGGTTTTTACCCTTGACTTAGTCCAAGGTTTTTTTCCCCTACTCTTACCTCCACTCAGTGTGGTGGTCCTGGTGGCTTTCCTTTGTCTGCCAGGCCTGCCCTACCCTAATCTAATAGAGTCGTATTTATTTTCTTACCTTACCGCATTTTAAAGTGCATACGCCTTGTCCTGACATACATGTAGTACCCAACCCTAGTTTATATTAGTTGCACATGTGGAGAAAGCAGTAGTAGAGTCGGCTCTTGCACATGGCAGAGCGGGATACGGGGGCCTGCAGTAATTTTTTTTTCTTAAAAACCTGTGAAAGTTCTACAAGCCGAACCCACTCCGGCTGTTCACAGAACAGATCAGATGGGCGAACAGTGTTAAGTGCCTGAGACTTACCCTGGACACCAAACTGACCTGGCGACTACACTCTAATGAGAGACTTAACAAGGCGAGGCAAAGGCTGGGAATCCTAGGCCCACGGCTTAAAAGCCATAGCGCCCTGACTACTAGAAACGGTCTGATATTGTACAAGCAGTTGCTCAGACCGATCCTCAACTATGCGTGTCCCACTTGGGGCCACCTGGCGGACACATATATGAGGAGGATGCAGGCGTTACAGAGAGTGTGTCTGAGCGTCATTGTGGACGCACCTTGGTATGTCTGGAATGAAACTCTTCATCGCACCCTGGATATGCCTACTATCAAGGACCACTTCCAGGAGCTGGTGCAGTCCTTCTACGACAGACTTCCCGGTGCCACCAATCCTCTTATCCAGGAGCTTGAGAATTACATTATCGATCCTGAAGGGTGACATCGACGTCCCAAAGCCCTACTTGGATATGGAGATGAAGATGGAGATGGAGATGTGACAAAAAGGGGATTGGGAGGCTTTCACCCAGCCCCCTCTAGAATAGTGTCTCCGCACGTAACTCTAAAGACCCTTATTCGGTTTCCCATTATACTTTTTGTTTTCCACCATAAATATTAATAATATGTCATTCTTTGTTTCAGAAACCTCGCGAAACGCGACAACCCGTCTGCTAGATTCCGAAACCACACTGTGCGACCAATTGGTCGGTACTTGTTGGAACTTGCTCTTATGATCCCCTTAAGGGTGCATCAGAGCATGATAATGTATGTGACGTGGTGTATGAGAACCTTCGGTGAAGATAAGCAGCCAAACCGACGAAACCAGTGGGGCCTCTCCAACTACTGGAGGTGAGCGTGCCAAAGGCGGCCGCCACCAGGAGTCGCTGGCCCTTTTCAGGGTGAGTGACTATCCGGTCCTTTCCAGGGCCAACATGATGGCCAGTGTGACCTCACCAATTACCGGGGAGGTGGGTGCTGATGGCCAGGGTGAAGTCAGCGGAGCCCCTTCAACTACTGGAAATGTGCGTGCCACTAACGGATTTACAGGGGCATACAGTATTGCATCTTCAAGTTTCAGTTCGTTGTTCAGTGCTGGCCCCCTATAAAGCGTCGGCAGCAATGTGGATGCGGGCGAGTCTAGGGGTTCCCTCCAACTAAAGGTGGTGTGCGTGCCGCTGATAACCTAAAAGAACTAGAGGCTCTTTTCGGGGCCAACAGCCTGAGAATCGGGAAGAATTGTGAAATATACCGCCAGCCAGCACGAGAGGTGGAAACCTAACGTTGCCACCGTAAGCCCTAATCAGGGGGAGCCTAATCATGTTTTAATGGTAAAGACCACTGTAAGCGGCAATTACACGATGAATATCACATGAGCCTCAAAAACCCGCGTCAACTCTGACACCTCCCGCCAATGTGTTTCGGTAGGTAAGAAACTCCTGGCTGAATATTCTTCAGAATCGTAAGACCAGGTCATGTGCTTCACGCGTTTCGACAGCTTGTACGATTCCGTAGACGTGGAGGGACCGGCTTCAGGACAAGGTTGTCAACACCAGGATAGCTAAAAGAAGCATCCAACCAATGGATCAGCTTAGTGTCCTGGGTGAAGACATTACCTTCTGTAACGAATTCAGATATCTTGGTGTCATAATGGACTCCGGTCTCAACTGGAAACCCACCTCGAGAAAAAAGGGCTTTGGTGGTCTTTGTCTGGAATTACAGACTCTTCAAGGGTGAGGTGCTGAATACCGCAACAAAAATTATCCCCTATAAGAGTCTAGCCTTTCCTATTCTCGTCTTCTTCTATGAAACGTGGATTTATGTGCCACCAAATATCTTGAGCCAGCTTTAGGTGGTTCAAAACAAAGTACTCATGTGCATACTGGGAATTACCACAAGAACAAATAATGTATTTATCCACGCTGAGACTGAGAGCAAGACGCTAAGGGAGATATATGAAGAACGAAATAGAAGATTATACACCAAAATCCGAGAGCTGAAAGAAAATGCAATAGTTAGAAATCAAGGGCAGTACAAAGCTCGAGAACTAAGGATGTACAAAAACCTAGACATATATAAGATTCCCTTACTCAGCTCAATAAATTCCAAACCAGCCAGTCCTAGTGTCCTTTCCCTATTTCCTATTTATCCTATACACTTGACCCAATTTGACATCCATCAATAAATAATTTTTCACAAACTCACAATCATTTATCCATCTTTCATTGGGTGTTTAATATGAATATCTGTTTTTCTTTCAGGTAGACATCACACAGACACACCCCATCTTACACATCAGGCCTGACTGCACTTGTGTCTACCATCACAATGTACTAGGGGTCGATATAGATACTTCATGACATAATACTCCCATCATTTCACAACTCCTTCTTCCAATTCTATTTTCCTTCCACAATCAATAAACACGTTCACATAAGATATTATGGTCTGTGACAATAGATCAGTAGTCTTAGGTATTAAAAAACCAAATACCTTCTCTGAGGGTCGCTTCTGACAGTCATAGATGGTAGATAGGTAAGCAAGAGAGATAACAGTTTCAGTTGTGACCCAGCCCTTGTTTACCACCTATTCGAAAGGGCACTAATAAATGGTCGTTTTTTGGAAACAGCAAATTTTGTCTTAACTCCCTCTCCTTCCACCGTCATCCTTTACCTGCCACCACGACTGACGTTGCTGAGAAAATCCCCTTACCTCCCACCACGCCTCACGTTGCCGGGACAATCACCCTACCTTCCCCTTCTCGAGATTTCATCCCTACCTCCCACCATGACACCCGTGTTGCCGGGGTTCCTTACTTCTACCACTGCACACTTCCCACCTAGTTGTCCATTTCACTGCTGATCTCATTGGATGGGCTACACCCACAGCTCCAGCAAGGCCCACAGACAGAAGACTTTGAAGAGGACATCAGTGACCAAGCAGTACCCCACACGTGGGCCCATTTTCTACTATCCCTACCGCAACACCCAGACCCTCAAACGCCTGCACTTCGCTCCAACATCTCCATGAGTCCCTACCCCTGAGTTTTCTTATTCCAATTCTCATCTTCCTCTCTCACCAACCACCTGACCCCTACCTACTCCAAATTCTCCTTTAAGCCCTAAGGGCTGTCATTTGCATACCCTAACCACCCCCAACCCGCTTATGTTTACTCCCCCATCTCCCTTCCTTACCCCCACCCACTAGACCCACAAGACCAGTGCCTAGCGACTAACATCACCCAGAGACTGCATTTTGACTAGACGCCACCAGTTACCACTGAAGCCGCAAGCGAGGAATAACAACGTGTTCCTCTATATTCTATTTATTAAAAAATATGGAAAATTTCTCAATTGATTGTCATTATATCTAGAGTGTCCCACTCGAAATATAGGCCACTTCTTTTTTTAGTACCATGTCATACTATCCTTTCGGGTTGTAATCTTATGTGCTAATCCCACTAATGGGCTAGGGATAAGAAAGGTTGAATTCAAAGATAGTATACCCACATTTGTGTGGATGGATAATAGAACCCCATTTTGAAAGAAAAAAAAACTCAGTGCACCCAACTAGGGTTTTAATACCAATCTTCTTGCCATTATCAGTCTATTCTATTGCGAAAATGACGCCTTAGTACCATGCATCCACCGAAATAGGTTCAAAATCGTTTGTTTAATTATAGAGAGTGTTAAGTATCTCTATTGGCTCTCAATGTAATCGTCTAATAATTTCAAATGAATCAAGTTAAACTATACCAGCATCGTTGGGCATGTGGACTAAAGATCAAGCTCATGTGGTCAAGTTTGAGATGACGGGGAGGTCAGGGTTTAAATCCCTTCTGGATCTACTAGAGATTGTTTATCCAATTCTCATTCCACGTAAAATTGGGTACATTTACTCTAAATTCTACCCTCAATCATTATTACCTTATTATTGTAATTAAATACAGTCAGAAACTTGGCGCAAAAAAAAAATCCCACTTAAATCAAAGTAAAGGTTTAGAGGGCTAGAGGGTTGAAATGTATGTAATATTTGCTCGATGCGAAAAATGGTTTGGTAAGGGTATTTCTTTGAGAGTGGCTCTACACGTTAGGAGGTACAGTTAAAACATGTTTTAAATAAACGGATTCAAAGAATGTTCTGCGCTTGACCATACAAGACGCCTCAGTGAAATGGAACGGGAGATATGTGGGGTTTAAAAGAGAGGCTCCGATGCTTTGCCGAGGAATTTTGTCGCATAGCTTTACTGTTGGAGCTAGGCAGGACTGGGTTCTCTCAGTCTTTAGTTTATTTGACCACATCTTACCCCTTCTCTCCTCCCTTCTAGCCCCCCACCCCCCTAGTGGCCTTTAGAACCTTCATTAAAATAGGATTATATTATATTATAAGACATAAACGTGATTAAATTTAAGACAGGATTGCTCAACATGTGAATTAATAAAATCTACTATGTTTAATTGAAAATGTTTATTAAGAATGAAATTTATAAGGTTTGTTTTTAATTATGAAAGGTGTATAGTTGTTAAATAAATCTACTAAGGATCTAAGAAACCAAGGTTAAATTTTGCGGGCCCCAAACCGGTGGCTTCCCTGCCCAGGATATCAATCTCATAATAAACTAAATAGCTTTTAGTGGGGAGGTCAAGGTTTGAATCTTGATAAGGTGCACTGGAGGTGGTTCTCAAGATGTGATTAACCATTGTAGTTTTTCCATTCCCTCTCTACGCTAATATGGAAGCACTTCCTCTAAGCTACCATCTTAATCAATACTATTTAAGATAAAGGCTTAAATTTAATAAGTATTGATTTTATGATAAAAAAAAGTTTTTTTTAACGAAATCAGCGCTCGCCTATCGATTATCATACTATCCCTCTAATGCCAAGGCATATTTTTTAGTGATATATTGAAATTATTTCTCCCGTTGCCTCCTCCACTTGGACTATGTATATTGAATGGTAATGGGATGAGTAAGATAGAATTGAGGAGAGATGTATCCTCATTTTAAAAAAGGAAAAGTGGGTAGCCATCTAGGATAAACCAATTCCAGTACGCAGTGGCGTATTCTGAGAAAATTAATAGGTATGCTGTAATATATAAGCTGCAGGGAGAATTTGGGGGCCAAAGACTCTTAACCACCGTTGGCCAAGAAGGTCAAGGGATGGTTCTCCTGGAAATATTTTAATATGAGTACCTCTAGCTTAGAACAATGTATATCAAACATATATGTATTTTCGTACTCGCATTCTATCTTGGGAAACTTCGCACCTCCCAACTCCGCTCGTCTCTCTTATTTTGACTTATATATTTGTTTTAATATCCAATTTACAGCCTATTAAATATTATGAATTCATATAAGGGGACCAAAACTATGCTTTAAACACACCCAAACGTGATTATCATCCACTCAAATTGTAATGGAATATCAAAGATCACACACTGCAATTCATCGCAATACCTAATTAATCTAAGATTTATGTAAAAATGTCAAGGCTAAGATCTATGAGCACACTCCTGACTGTATGAGAGTGACATACACTATTAAATTGGTTGAGTGTAATTAAAAGTAAACCCAGATACCATTTTCATGTTTCAATTATTTGAGGTATTTAGCGTGAGCTTTCTGGACCAAGTGATTATATCAGCACACGACTTAGCTTAAATCTAGAACAAACACAACACCCAGCCCCCCGGCCATTAACTAATCACCGTGGGAGGGGAGATCCGAATTTTACCAATAATATTTATTTAGGCAATACCGGAAATAAAACCTGAAACCCTTAGCTCAATGGGAAGGCAAACTGCTGACTGAGTTAAGATATCGGACTCGCAGGTAGCAATTCGCAAAGTTATATATATAGTAAAATGAAGTACAACATGGATCAAGTGTAGATCAGAACTTGGTGGGAGGAATAAGGTGGATTGTCCAACTCACGTTTCAATGATAATTATGAGCTTAAGACTATCTATTAAATCCTAATTACGCTCCAGAAGCTATTTAGATCCGTAAACTATGATAGCAGTAACAAAGGGGGATATTTTCCTGTTGGGGCTATTTCTCTATCGCTACGTCATTGGTTTATTGCTAAGACATTTACATCTGAGAATAAATTTTATTTTACCTTTTTTGATCAAGCATTTTGAAAATGTGAAATTACACTCCTAACTTTTGGGATACCTTGATGTATTATATAAACTCACAATGACTAATAATTAGATAATGTATGCTGCAAAAAATTATAAACTTATAAGCAATAATAAAAAGAACAAAGTTAAAGCTCCATAAATACTTCATACTAAAAAAAACACTGTCTAGCTACTACAGTTAAATTAGCCCCTCATTGCCCACCCTCCCACCCCTACTTCACCGGTGTATACGCTAAAATATTGGTAAATATGCTTGCCAAATACATGGTGATACATGTGCCTAGAATGCATAAACATAATCATATATGTATTAAATTATTGCATAGTTTAAAGCTAGTTACTTATATCTATTTCACATATATTATTTTCATTTATTTTATTTTATTTTATTGAGCTTTACCAGGCTAGTAAATAATCATTGTGATCTTGATTCTTGAATATTTGTTCAACAGTTGGCACAATGTTTTGCTTGCGATAAGTATTCAGGAGGCCTCGGGTTGTAAACACCCTCGTTCATTGGCTAAGGGTGGGTGA
This sequence comes from Timema douglasi, assembly GCA_901482245.1. Taxonomy (NCBI): domain Eukaryota; kingdom Metazoa; phylum Arthropoda; class Insecta; order Phasmatodea; family Timematidae; genus Timema; species Timema douglasi. The sequence goes on from CABEEJ010000283.1 coordinate 191,006, forward strand.
GGGGTAAGGGGGAGTTTTACAACCACATAGACATTGGTCAAGGTCATTATAACTTATCTAGCTTTGCCTGCTGTTTTCAAGCAGCAGGTCCTGGGCTTCATAAGCTGAGTAGGTAGGGAGCCTTTTGGTGGAATAATTACTCAAAACAAAATATTCTCTAAACATGAGCAAATATTAGTTTACAAATTAATAATATATAAGTAAATTTTACATGTATATTAATTCAAAATTTAAACATTACTATTTACACAGTTTTTACAGACAACATTGAATTTAGAAACTAGTCCATATAATCATGGGTATGTGGCGCGTGATTAGTATACCCAGAGAATACGCCACTGCCGCTACGTCTTAAAACAAGACTTAGACATCCATGTCGCCAACAAATCAGAATAAATGAATTAAGGTTTAGTAACCATTAAAAAAACAATTTTAATAGTTTAAAAAGGAACGTTTAAGATGCTTTATAATAGAATTCAAGTTTTAGTAAATTTGTATAAGTTGTATTAATTGAACATGAAAGATATAGGCATATAATGTATAATAATAATAAAGGTATTATAATTTGATTCATATATGAAAGATTGGTAATAATAATTACAAATTACGATAGATTATAATAAGAATATCATAAAAATCATTGAAAATATAACAAACATCTAAAAAGATCAATACAATTTAAAATTTGTTTGTAGACTTTAGAGTCAAATTACATTAAAACTATGTTTGTTAAGAAAGTATGATGTGATCATGCATGAATTACGTATCTTGTAATACATTGAGAATTAAACAGAAATAGTTGTAGGAATTGAAAAATATAAGAATAAAGAAAGATAAATATAATTGAATTCTTTCTTATCTGTAATTCTTTGTTCCTTTTAGAACTGTTGCAATCCCTTCAACGTTATAAAAGCTACGACATGTTTCGATGCTACGACGGCATCATTCTTAGGTCTGGCGAAAAAATAAAACACACCAAATGAAATTATGGTTGAAACACAATGCGTTAGCCAATGTGATGTTACATATAAATCTAATAAAGGTTAATACGTTGTAATATCAAAAGTTGATCATTATGAAACAACATATTTATCAGAGTTAAAAGCTCTATAGTTGAGTGTTCCACGTTTTGTTTGAGAAGGAAAACTGATATGACATTTAAATTAACATGTATACATAAAGTAAGATGAGACCATTATAGAAACGATTATACTACGAAATCAAAGATATTATATATCTAGGTTGATTTTATGTAGTTAGATATTATGGATTGAGATAATAGATTTATAGACTTAGAATTTTATTATAATCAATGTGCTATAAGGATTGGAAAGAGAAATTGACAAAAATGAAATGATATTTAGGGTGCAAGTCTTCTCGATACTGGCCCGAACAGGTCATTTACTAGTATGGAAGGATGGACGGGTGCAGATAGAATTTGAGTGTTTTTTTAAATTTTGGTGTTGAAGGAAATTCCTGAGGGTATTGATAAATATCTGATTCTCGAAATGTTTTTGTTCATTTAGTACATTTTCATTATTTTGTAAAGCAGTTTAATGGAGATATTTTAAGCTATGTTTTCATAGTTGTGCCCTTAGAGGTGTTGTAAATTTGGTTTATACTTTTGTTCACTGGGATCGGTTGATGTCCGAACTGTTTGAGGTGTTCAGAAAATTATAATTTATTTTTCTGAACACCTTAAACAGTACGGACATAATAATAATCAACTTTTGATATTACAACTTATTAAAATTTTTACATTTACTTGTAACATCACATTGGTTAACGCATTGTGTTTCAACCATAATTTCATTTGGTGTGTTTTATTTTTTCATCAGACCTAAGGATGATGCCGTCATAGCATCAAAATATGTTGTAGCTTTAATAATGTTGCAGGGATTGTAGCAGTTCTACAAGGAACAGCGAATTACATATAAGAAATAATTAAATTATATTTATATATATTTATTCTTATATTTTTCAATTCCTGCAACTATTTCTGTTTAATTCTCAATGTAATACAAGACACGTAATTCATGCATGATCACATAATACTTTCTTAACAAACATAGTTTTAATGTAATTTGACTCTAAAGTCTACAAACAATTTTTAAATTTTATTGAAATTTTAGATGTTTGTTATATTGTCAATGATTTTTATGATATTCTTATATAATTTATCGTAACTTGTAATTATTATTACCAATCTTTCATATATGAATCAAATTATAATACCTTTATTATTATATTACATTATATACCTATGTCTTTCATTTAAAATTAACAACTTATACAAATTCAATAAAAATTATTTTTTTAAATTAATAATTTAGTGCGCGTGTTCACCGATACTGGTTTCTTTTGAGAAGGAAAAATAAATATATACTAAAAATATTACTACTGGCATTTACCCACTGAAAATTTGTTTTGTTACTTTTTGGAGTAATTTCAAAAATAACCATCATTTGAATAACCAATCTGCGAATAACCTGAACACTGAACAGGGAATAAGACGTGGTGACAGAAAAAATCAAATAATAAACCATGTGTCCGTAAGATGATTAGTTGAACTGTTTCATTAACATTTATCTTACTTATGGGGTTTCACATTAAAAAATATATATTCAATTTTTATTACCATAGGCCATATGCATTTTCTACGCTAAAACGTAGCACTCCTTCCTTTTTAAAACTAAAATAAAATACTAATACTAATCATGTGGGTAACAGCTTATTATTCCTTACAATATATTGAACTTATTTTATAAAAAGAAACCAGTTATTCCATTTTTGCTTAAGAACACCCCACATTTCAAAATGAATGATTTCACGAATAAAAATACACATGTTTATTATTTACCTTAAGCTAGATATTTTCAATCCCAGATGAGTAGAGCTGAAATTTTCTCTGTATAAAGACAAATTTTATTTAATTTATTTAAAATTTTCTGTGTCTTACAACCCGTTCACGCATTTACAAAATATATATATATATATATAAATAAAGCGCGGGGAGCAATGGAGGAAAAATCTCCTCATTACACCCTGTTGAGATTTGAGTTGTGATTACGACTCTTGCCCGTATCTTTAACAATGCACAAACAAAAACATATTTCCGTTCTTAAATAAACAATCCTATTCCATATTGTTTGGATATAATGGGCTATAAAAATACGCAGTTGCAGCCAACACACAATACATTGTATTACTAGCTCAAACAAGAGCTTAATTTGCATGAGCATGGATGTAATTAATGTTTTAATAATCTCATAGTAATATATGACTCAGATTTATTTATATTTTGCTCAGTGTTTTATAAAACCAATAATATTTTTCTATGATCATGCAATATTAATTTTAACTATAGTGGTAGTTTTGGCTCTCTTTTAGTATGAAAAATAACTTATAATAAACAAACTAACAAAAACTTATTGGAAGGGCATACTATTGAAGTATTTTTAATTTTTACGTCTACTATAATTTCATTATTATTGCAGATCCATCATTACAATATAAATTAAATTGTGGATTCAATTTTAAACATGCATATGTATTATTAATAATTGAGGTTTAAAGGGGTGTAAGTAAAACACAAGCTTTCCTCGTTGTTCACGTGCCTGCGTTCAAATATCCCTAAACTTACATTAATTGTGAAGGTATGCGGAAGGTAGAATTAAGATAAAATAGACCAGCATTTGTGTAGAACAAGGGGAAGTCATTTGGGTAAAAACCATCATTACACTTGTTAGAATGATATTTTAATACTAACCTTCCTCTTCCCGTACATGACAAATAATCCATGCAAGACATACTAACCTTTTATTCTGCACGCCCACAGACTCATTTTATTCTACTGCTACTTCTATTCAAATATATCAAAAGAGTATTTGAAATTTGGCTGAAAATACTATATCATTGATTTATTAAATAGGTTCAACCAATCGTGACTTTAATTCAGTTACCAGATTGGCGCTAACACAAATAATGACATTACATTAATGATTAAAAATATATTTAGTAAATAATTAATTGAATTCCGCACACATATTTATTCATATTTATTCATTGATTTGATAAATTGATTTAATAAATCTTGACGTTAATTCACTTACAAGATTGGTTCCAATACTAATAATAACTTTGCATTAAAGATTTTAAAAATGTTTAGTAAAAAATACATTGAATTCTGTACAAATATTTATCCGTATTAATTAAAATATTTATATTGATATTAGATTAATTATGAAGGGATTTTGATGAATCGGGTATGTTAAATAACTGTAGGCTATAGTAATTAAATGGATATTACGTAATATTTGTATGACTATTTTTTACTTAATTTGACCGATTTAATCTTATATTGTTGAGTTTGTTGATTTTTAGTATTGTTATATGTAAATGTTTACATAAAATCATTCAATAGGCTGTGTGTTAAAAATTTATTATATATTGAGATTTTAAATTAATCTTTGCCAAACCAATACAGTAGGAACATAGGCTATTTATTTATTTACCATTCAAATACAGAATACACAAACGGCTTGCAAATATCCGGACAAACAGTGTGATATGAATGAAAATTCTTCATTTTGCTAAGTTTCATGTATTAATTTTGGAGCAAAAACATTCTATATCACTCACGTCACATTTTAAACATATAGCTATGTAAACTTCTAATAGCAAATCTAAAATATATAGCGTGATAAAACATATGGTACGATCCACCAGTCAGACTTTATATCTCCTTTATATAAAAATGGAGATATTAAGTTAAAATTGTTAAGTTGGTGAAACGAAATAATAACCATTGTTTCAAGAATATTATGAATAAAAATAACATTACATTCTACCAAAGAGTATAATTAAAATAATTTATACTAGTATATAAAGGTATTGAGAAAGAATAACATATTTGTTCATCAAAGAGGATAGTAACCAACTATCGCTTTCAGACACCTTAATTTTGTAAATATATTAGCCAATAGCTTTAAAACTATTGGTTTTATAAATTTATTTATGTACATCCATTACGGTTTACAGACTGTGACTTTGGTCAGTTTCTATTCAAGCCATATATTTTCCACTACCGGATTGCTAGGCCTATCATAACTTCATATGACTTATTATATAGCTTATGATTAGGAAAGGCAAAACATCCAGTCCCCGACCGTTAATTTCTTACTTTAAAAGGGTTAATCCACATTTCAACCCCTATACATTATTTGGCCATGCTGGTAGTCGAACCTGGGACTCTTAGCTCAGCGGACAGACACGCTACAGACTGTACTAAGGTGTCTATTTCAAACAAGAGTGTTTTATTTTTAGTATTGCTACAACTTTACGATGATAATTTATTTCGCATTTCAAATAGTTGCAGAGATCCGCTATGTAAAGTACCCTCGATTTTAATTGGAAAATGAAAACTTAAATTTTGTTTAAAATTTTAAACAGCTCCTAAATATGGATTTTAATTAAATTCGTCAGAGAGAATATAGAGAAAAAATTATTTGTTCTATTTCTGACCTTTAGTAAAATAACCTTAATTTTAGGCATGGATCTTTAATTCCAAAAAATACTCTGGTGATACCTATGAAAACCTCAGATACCTTGTTTTAGGCTGATCGGTAAAATGGTTTCGGCTCTAGACCAAGATACAAACACATATATACAGACGCATCACGTGGATAACTTTTTCAGGTTCAGTAGTTCATGAAAAGTTGATATCCATCACCATATCCGAATTTGATTTATTTTACCAATCACAATAATCGATCTACCCAAGGGGTTGTGAGAAAATAAAAAGTTTGATTCATCTCAATCAGAGCCATGTTATATATAAAATGTGTTCTATATTTTATATCCGTGTTAACGCAACTGACCTTTGACATACTATATATCAATTTAATAAATTTTTTTAATCTAAAATATACCCCTATTACTAAGAAAAGTTCAAAATGATCGAGTTTGGGACAAATTACTGATACTATCCACCCCAAAGAAGAAAGATCAATTCAACTTAACATATAAGAAAGCTAAGAAGAGACTTAGGGCCTTATAGCCCATATTGCCCATTGTAGTTTGAAGAATCAGGGCCGTAACCAGAAATATATTGGGTAGTGGGAATACCCTGCCTTTAATCGCTCGTAGCAAAACCCACCATTTAAAGTTGGTCAGTATAGAATAAGTTTTCTAAGTATATAAAATCTTATAGTTATTTTATAAATCAATTCAATTTTTATAGGAAGGAACTCCAAAAAAGATAAAAACATAGTTAAAATAAAATAATTTATTCAAAATTTTTAAACATCCACATATAGCATACAAACATGGAATGGAACATTGGTTAATAATAGTAAGTTATCCATACCATATCCTTGGGGTACTCGTGATCAAGCGTCTGCCGGATGTATTGGGTAAAATACATGAACGTGTGGAAGATCATCACATTCTATGTGATTGAGTTGGAGGCAAGCGAGTAAGCCTACCACCCTTTTCCCCTCCCCTTCCCATCATAATCCTTAGTGGGCCGACACACGGCCTTAGTGCAAAAAGTCCTCTTAAACTTTTAAACAAACAGTGAGAGTCCACCCCTTCTCCCCAATTAAGAGGGAAACCAAGGTAACTAACAATTTAGAAAGAAAATGAATATTCCTTCCTCTCTATTCAGAGAAGTTTAAATACAATACTAAAAACTCTTTAAAAGAAAATAATCACTATCGTATTAAACCAGGCAACTAGATTTTGCTAGTGCTGTTAAATAGAGACTCAGGGTCAATAGGTCGACCACGAGAGGAGCGAAAGGGAGAGATAGAGAGAGTGCTCTTGTGAACCTTCCAATTAGAAGATCTCGCTTCATTACACGTAACTTTAAAGAGGTCATTATTGAATGCTTGAATGGTCAAGGCGGCCAACTATATGGTTCACTAGTTTCACACCTTGTACCCACGGTCGATTGGTCAGGGAGTTAAGCTACGTGAGCCACAGTTTCACACCTTATATTCATGGTTGATTGGTCAGGGAGGTAAGCTACATGAGTCACTGGTTTCACACCTTTATTCATGGTTGATTGGTCAGGGAGGTAAGCTACACGAGTCACTGGTTTCATACCTTATACCCATGGTTGAAATGTCAGAAAGGTAAGCTACATGAGTGATTGGTTTTATACCTTATACCCATGGTTGATCGATCAGGGAGGTAAGGTATGTAAGTCACTGGTTTCACCTTGTATCCATGGTTGATCGATCAGGTAAACCAACAACAAGAATAGTAGCCACTGGTTTCACCTCGTACCTATGGTTTGTTTATCAAGTGTCCCAACACAATTTATAGTAATCCCTTGTATTACCTTTAACCATAGTTATCATTATTATTAGCACTGTGTCTTACTACCCGTTCGGGTTATACGCACTTACGCTAATGTGTAGTGGTAGGGTGATTGTGAGATGAAATGGAGGACCTACAGTTTAACGTGGAATCCGAACCACGGTGGAGGCCTGGCACTCCCCACATTCACAAGATGTCTTGTCAGAGGTGAAGGAAGGGTTTGGTAATCAGATATATCTGTGCCGGGACCGAGGATTGAACCCCGGCCACCAGCACAGAAGTCTGACACCTTACCCCTAGACCACCAGGTCACCGTTTAGCCATAGTTGATAAGCTATCTAAAGATATAGTGAACATTGATTTAATCTTTTACTGGTGGTTGAATGGTCAGAGAGCCCAAATACAGTCATGGGAAATATTTGTTCCACTTGTACCTAGGATTGAGCAGTGATACCTTTCTTTAGAGTCCTCAAAAACGTTTTTATAACATTGGAAACTCTCTCCCAATAATATCCATACACTAACCGACTAACCTAATATATAGGTATATGTATAGTTTACAGTTTATTTATTGAAAAATGGTAAACTTCTATATGATAACCCTTGTAGTAAGTGTTTTAAATTTTAAAAATAAAACAGTTCTGGCATAACTCTAGAAATTACAGGCGAACTAAATTGTTTAAAGAAAGTGTGACTTTCCATCGAAACATTTTTGAAACTAGACAAATTTGGTTACACTTTCAGTATATGAATATGATCATTATATTTATTTATTGTTCAATTTATTTGGGGTTTTTAACGTGCACTTCCTCAACCGATTGATTATATCAACACGAGAATTTCTATGAGCGAGTGCAAACGGCACACCAAATTTGGAGTCTTTGTCAAAAGGAATCGATTTACCGTTGAAATAGAGTATAAATTATAATTGTAGTTTTTAACACTTTTAATCAAAATTGGATATTGTATTAAGTGTATCATGCAATAATTTAGTAAAATACTTAATGGGCTTTAAGTAAGCTCTTATTCATAAGGAATATATTACTTTTACTTTAACAACAAAATTAGGTGACCTGGTGGTCTAAGAGTAAGGTGTCAGGCTTCTGTGCTGGGAGTCCGGGGTTAAATCCTCGGTCCTTGCACAGATTTATCTGATTGCCAAACCCTTCCTTCACCTCTGACAAGACGTGTATTAATCACAACTTGTGAATGTGAGGAATGCCAGGACTCCACCATAGTTCGGATTCCACGTTACATGGTAGGTCCTCCATTTCATCTCACAATCACCCTACCATTACATATTAGTGTAAGTGCGTATAACCTAAACGGTTAGTAGGACGTGGTGATTATATTAATAATAACAATAACAAAATTATCACACACCTTAAAATTAATTAAAATTCTCATGGAATAACAACTCGAAATATTTAACCATTGGATCAGGAGAATGCAAATGTGTACATGTGATCAAATCAACCAGAACACGAAGAATAGATTATTTTGGCACCCTTCAGGCTCGAATCAGAATCACTGAGGCTGTAGTCTGCCTCTGAGACCGCCAAGCCATGTTGGTAAAATAAATATATACCTAAAAGGAATAAGTGCCCAATTACTACCGGTGGATAATGGCTGCATCAGTTAACCCACACTTGTATTTCAAACCGCAATTCTTGTGGGTTTAAAAACGTGCTGTAATTCTTTACTAACACGGTAGAAAATAAGTTGTTTTTACAACCTAGCAGTAGGCAGTAACAGGGATTGCAAGGTTATCAACCTGCTAGCCAGTTATTAAGGAATATTGTGGTGAGAATCACCGGTACAACAATAGCTTCCTAAAAGCTTTTAAAAAGGGGGTGGTTTTCTTCCCTTGTATGGGAACGCTAAAGGTCTGGTGAACAGTTAGGATACTTCATCCAAGCTGGATCACGAGGACCAATGGGAGTGTTTTCCTGATATTTAAAAAAATATCAATTGAGTCGATTAGGAGACTCGTTACTCTTTTCTAGCCGGGCTTGCGTCTAGGACGCTCCCGGGTCAACTCTGGGGTGTCGTGCTCTTGTAAATCATAACGACACCTCGCGTTAGCCGCTCGGTTAGTCGCCACAGATATAATTGTTTTAATGAAAAGAATCAGTCGTGATAGCAAATAGTAATTGTATTACATCACGGTTAACGCAATTGATATTGTGAATTTATCTTAAATCTGTTGACGGCCACTTTCAACCTAACCAAGACGCGTGAAGTGTATCAAGTGAAATACTAGAAGCCAATCAACATAATAAATATTAATGTAAATATATGATTTCGTTAATTAATTTAACACACTAGCTAAAGAATTGATGCAAGTGAATAGTAAAAGAATTTAAATAAATTAAGTTGTATTATTTTAACCAACAATGCAGCCACTATACAATCACTACAACACTATAGATTGGACAAATAAACATTCATTCTTTGTCGACCTCATTTCATTTTCGAAGCCATTACGATCATCTACAGGCTGGCCACGAAAGCGATTGTTTTAGCTTATGTCCGTTTATATGCGTAGCTAACGGAAACCTATAAAATTATATATATAGGAATATAGGCCTATAGGATTAATATAAACATACACTATTTATTATATATAAAATGCGAAAAAAGTAACATAAAACATCGTTTGATGTTTAGTTTGCGAGATAGATGACACCTAAAGCTTAAGCTGACTAAGCAACTGTAGGTGAAATATCTTAAATCTAGTTTGAAACAACCGCTATACGATATTAAGTTGTAACGAGAATAATAATAAATATGTTCATATATTTTTCCAATCTCTACTAAGAAATTTACATCAGACGTTAAAGAAATGAAAAAAAATATATTTAAAAAATGCGTTAATCTCATTAACTTGTGTTTTTCTGGAGAATCACTAACTATTTATAATGTCTCTTTTATATTGTGTTTAAAAATAGTTTGTATATAATAACTGTGTCAACCATAAATTCGTGCTTTATTTGCGGTCCGTTATTATATTTAAATACTCAATGCGGCACTTCAACCAAAAAAACTTGTCCAGGCCTGAAGGAAATATTACCACTTTAAGGAAACTTTTTACGGTTCTACGCTAAAAATAGTTTTGTCATACACTAATGTATATAGCAAATATATATTATATTTTAGCAACTAAAATAAATATCTCAATTATGAAATCTACCAATATATAAGCTTTTATTACAAATTCTGAAATTTGCCATATTATAAGCATACCATGGGGTAATTTTGACACTAAATATTTAATTTTTTTATTTAATGTTCCTCTTAAAATACACTCAAATATTTACAAAAGTCAATATAGAAAATATATCTAATCAAACAAAATTTTGGTTTGAGAGTTTAAGAAGAAGAAAAGGTGTAAATTTCCCTCATTCAATCTACCACTAAAATGTCTCTTTTTGTATATTCAGTTATCTTAAACATACAACAAATTCTAGATTTAATTTTAACGTCTTGAATCCGGGCAGTGTATATGCATTAATATGACCATAAGTGATAGGCATTGGAGGTAATAAAATAATTCGATGTTTTATAACATACATTAAGCAAATACAAACTATCCCAAGGTGGCAAACAAATATGTATGAATCTGAATATCTGACAGAATATTAGCTCATTTAAAAAAAATACAGAACCCAAAAACTTATAATAAAAAATATAGCTATCATAATATAAAATCAAACCTGCCTTTTTTTAGTTCCATAACCAGTTTGAATACAACTCAACCTTAGTTTAATCAGTAATGCGTCTCATTATAGTTCACGCTATCTTGGTTCTTCTCTATAGACACCCACCAGGTAGTGATAGAACGACGTAGTCTACTTTATATCTATTTATATTTGGTTTGGTAAAATACACCAAACAAGTTCGTTAATGTTACCTAAACTTATTTCATCGCTGGCTATAATTAACTCATCAAGCATATTTGGGTAAATAAACATCATGCAACGTTCGTCGTTTTACATTTTAGACTTGTTTTTAAGTAAATAATAGAGCTATAAATATAAATTTAGTGAACTTATATACACCCTGTATATCTGTCACATCTGTTCTACGTGTCCTAGAAAAGCGCTCTTCCAAACGGACATCCATTTCACGGGACGGTTCCACGATCCGCCACAGAAGTACCACTCTCCTCCGTAACCTAGTTTAGGGGAACGTCGCTCCATACACTCGCTAGGAGTTGTTTACTTCCTAAATAATAAACCGACAAACTTCTCTTTCAGCAATGACTTTAATCTTGGTAGAGAAAGAGAGAGAGAGAGAGATTAGAACCTTTCACGGTATCCTACTCATCAAATAAACTACATGCATGATTGCTTGATAAACCTTCCCTTTCCGTATAATTGGTTTCCCGCTAGTGTTCATATTTACTCCTTTAGAGATATTTGATTTTGTTCAGTATCAAATAACAGGCAATAGAGATAATTTTGAGAGCCCGTTTGGTTCCCGAATAGCTAAGCTTTAAAATATTTATTGCAGTGCTTTTTTCTCTAGTCCTTATCGGAATAGATTGGATTTTAGCACCGCGTCTTACTTCCCGTTCGAGCTATACGCTTATGTACTAATTACGCTGATGGTTTTAGGGATTATGAAGGTTATATTAAGAGGAAGTGTAACCGAATTTACGTGGAGGGAGAGTGGAACACCATTTTGGACAAATAAACCTCAGTACACCCGATCAAGTTTTGAATCTAGATATCCCCATCATCTGCAGTCTAGTGTACTGCGAGAGTAGCACGTTAGACCATGTGCCCATCGAAGCGGGTAGTAGAGTGGAATTGATGTAAGTAATATTAAATAAACAAATTAAAATTTAATTAAAATCCATCAATCGTATTTAAATTTCGCTTTTGTCAGAGGATGAATTCAGAAAATCACTGATCTATGTGATTTCTGGTTAGAGAGCAATCATGTATCTAATTTCACAGTAGTTAGTCGGTGGTGAGGTAGGCTATTAGCATGCTCAGGCTCATATCCAGGACTTGTATTTGCAATGAGGGGTGGGGAACAGAAATAAAAATATGATTATGCATAATTCTATATCACAATAACAGATATTTTTTCAATTATCAAATTTTGCAAACATTATATTACAAAACAAAGTTATCACAATAAGTCGTTGTTTTGTTAAACTTATTTTGACGTATTGTAAGGCAGTAACTATCCCAGTCCTAGCAACCGTTCTTTTATCGTCGAATTGCAAAGGTACACTTTTAGCCTCCTAAGTATTAGACCCTACTGAAAAGGATCGTTCACGGAGTGTAAAAAACATGTGGAGAATTACTTTTAAATTATTAAAAATAATTATCTTTACACTTGGTTAAAGCACCTATATCATTTGTTCGTTTTTGTTTACGTCATACTTTTTCTTCTCGGTTGAGACCTATCCTGGATAAATTGATGCTTTTGCAAGAATAACTCTCCATAAATCCAAGGTAACCCTAAAGGTAATTCTTGTCTAAATTAACACACATATAGGAGTTGGAAAGAATTTTATGAACTGTCAAAACAGGATTTTTGTGTTCTGCAAAACGAGACTTTAACTCGTAAATCATAGGGTCTGAAAAGGGAGTATGCAGTGAGCGTCTGGAATACTATTTTGATCTCGTGGATGGCTGTTTTCTCTTTCTATCTGTCAGCAAGCGCGTCTCGTGACTGGAAATAATTCTTCCGTCCATTCGCTGAATAATGGTCTCAAGCTAGCAGCATCAAATGGCAAATTATCTTTATGTAGAATTTCTAGCTTGACCGGGTTTTGTTTCAGATCCGATTCACAAAGTTAAAAAATGCAAGTATTTATATATATTTTTAAAGGGAATATAATATTAACACAATTCCAATTTTATGAAACCAATTCATAGCTTTACAATATATATTAAGTGATCTACAATTGAAATTGAAATAATGTGTCTTTTAAATGATTGATCGTACATTAAATATTAAAAACACTCTTTCTTAGGTTTAGTCACACACATATTGTAATAAGAATGAAAAAACATATTTTATTGAAATTGTTTGTAATGTTTTAACTGCCGTAATATCAGTATCTACTTACACTAGGGTTTTATTTAGATTTTATACAAGACGAATACGTTAATATTGAGATAAATTCGTTGAGTTTGAGACCAGTAGTGTGTTAATTTACACTCGGTTTACCATGAAAGGTAAGAGTTTATTTCGGAAGATTATACCTCAACCCTATCTTATTAGTTATACCATAGATAAATAATGCAAACTTAACTTTCTACCTTTAAGGATAAATCAATGGTAAATACCAACAGACAACTGCACATAAACAAATGTATTATCCTTTTATTTACATTAAGATGAATTTAAATCTCATCGATATTTTGTTTACGTGAATATCTTAGTCTGCTACTATATAAAATATAAATTTTAATATGATTTTCAAGATGTTTGAGCAGTTTAGGTTCCTTTATTGACCCATATTTTTAATGCATTTAGTGCAAATAAAGCACATCTAGAGAAAATACGGTTTGTTACAAATATAACTCACTAGCTACAGTACGTTCTCGTAAAGTGTTTCGTTATTTACCAGCAGCTTTCATTTGCGTGTCAACCTACTGAGCTAAGGGACCTGTGCTTGATTTATGGCCATGGATGTAATATTATTACTAGTGAAATTTGGTTTTCCCCTTTCACAGTGATGAATCTAATTCCTAGAGCTGGTTGTTGTGTCTATTTTAGATTTAAGTTAGCTTATAAGTCATATGCTGAAATAGTAAGTAATTTCACAAAGTTCACGTTAAATACATAGAATAAATTAAAAATTGTTTCTAATTGAGTCAGTGAGTTTTCAGTAGGGAACAATCTCAACCACACCACGTCCGTTTAGTAACTGCTAGTAAGGGTAGACATGAAAACTTACTGCGCAGGTAGACAGGGATATGCGGGAGGTGGTTTCGTATTAGATATATGTGTGGAGTAGGGTCTCGCAAACTCGACATTAGATAACTGGACATTCCGTGTAACTCGACACGCGCATATGCACACAGGCAAGGATTTTTCCCTCTTTAACTCTATCCATGATTTGGGTTTTTATTTTCTCTCCAATAATAGAATTGTAGCTAATTCTGAAATTACTGAAAGTTATTCTCTCGGTCAATGAAGAAGTGTACGAGTATTACTAACCCATTATCTTTGTAGTGAAGCCATAAACTACAAACAATTCGTCTCATTTTTTGAAGCTCCAGTCTCATCGTGACCTCTTAAGGATATAGATTGCCTCTCACAAAATATTAACGATTCACACACTACATGCAACTTGTACTTGTATTTTATCGAAATAACATTATTACGTACATAATTTAAAATAGATGAACTGGAGCGTTTCATGATAAATCTGCTAGAATCGAAAGTGAATAATATTTGTTGATTTATATTTAGTTTGTTATTGTTGTTCTAGAAACATTGAGGGGGAAGGCAACTTACCCCCCTCGCTCCTCAAATTCCGGGTATGAATTTGTACAATCTCCCTTGTTTACTAGAGTAATCATTAATTGCTGGTTTAAAGTAAATTCGTATAAAACGTAATATTTTTCTTCACGAATAAAGGAAAAATACTTCATTAAATAATTTAAAATACGTTTTTATTTAGTTATTTAATTTGGTAACGTATAAATCATTATTTGTCATTTAATAATAATAATTATTATCATTAACACCGCGTCTTACTACCCGTTCGGGCTATACGCACTTACGCTAATGTGTAATGGTAGGATGATTGTGATATGAAATGGAGGACCTACATTTTAACGTGGGATCTGAGCCACGGTGGAGGCCTGGCATTCCTCACATTCACAAGTTGTGAATAATACATTTAATAATCATTTAAATTAAATACTAGATAATTTTATATTTTTGAAGAGTTGGCAGGACGCAAAAATTGCTACAGTGGGCTGCAAGTGACCTGTGGGCCATGGGTTGAAGAACCCTGTCTTATATCATTAGACCACTCAAGTGGGTGTTTATGCTAAGTGAATCTCTACTACTAAAGAAAATAAATAATATTTACTACTCAAGATTGATAGTGTAAATGCTATCAGTACGCAGAACAAACTGAATTGTTATCAAAGTTTTCTGGGCAGCTATAGATACCGTAAGCTCGGCTATGACTCTCCTACGAACTACTCACACATTCACACATGCTTTTATGCCACAGAACAACAGTAATGTATACACACTGCATTTTCTTATCCATCCGGACGATACGTACTGTTCAAGTGAGAGGTAGAATTTAAAGTGAATTAAAGTATATGTGCCCGAATTTTTGAGGTTAGAGGATGAAAATCATTTAGAAAAACGACAACTCTATACACCCTACCAAGATGGCGAATCAATTAAACGAGATTGACGCCTTAGTCCATGTACATATTAATGCGCGTGCAACCTTTAAAGAGGGTAATAGTGGACGTGATTTAAAACAGTAATTTTTTAATATTCTAAAGCAAAAATTATTTTTGGCCAAAATAAATAAAATAGTTCTTGAGTAGATAGGTTAAGTTTTATTTGATACACCTAGTAGTCACATTAGTTATTGAATATATGGTATGAAAATATATGTTTTTGGTGATAAATTTATAACGTTCTATTGATTTAAAAAGTTTCTGATCAAATGTCAGTAGTCCCATGACAAGTATTTAAGAGATGTTGAAATTACTATACTTAAAAAATCAAATTAAATGTATCTCCTTAACACGTATTTTATTAATTGTGTCCTAAAAATGATTTTAAATAAACTTCAAAATTATTGGCCTTGGCTCACTTTCCCCTCCTTCCAACCTTAAAGTTTCAAGTTTAGCCTCATATCCAAAAGTCCAGGGTTCAAGTATCGTATTCAGGTGCCATTTTACAACTAATTTAAATTAATTGAATTGTGGTCCCCTCCATACGAATAGTGCCGTAGTTACAATAATTTGCAGCCTGTGTTTTGATGTTCATAAATGTAATATCTTATTGACTGAGTAGATGGATATCTTGTTTTAGCTTGTGGATCCGGACAACTGGGTGCCACCAACCGGGTGCCAGTTTAAAAATATAATGAGTTTTTTACGTAAATCTTAATTTTTAGATTTGTTTAAAAAATCATGAGATGAAAGTTAATTTGTTTGTATTTATAAAGTTAGCACGGCCTTAAAAATGTGTATTTTAATTGTAAAAAAGAATTAAATTACGTTAGTTTAGTTAAGGTTGGGTTAGGTTAGGTTATGTATTTCTCATGTTTTCTTATGTGTTTGGTTATTTTTTTAGTTTTTAAAATAGCATGTAGTTTATCTTTATAAATACAAACAAAGGTTCCTCTGTTATGATTTTTTCTAAACTTCTCCAAAAATAAATATTTACGTAAAAAACAATCATTACCTTTTTACACTAGCACCCAGTTATCCTAGACCGTTTATCTTGACCGTTTGGCATTCAATACGTCTGTTTGTCCCATGATGTCTGCTAAATTTGAGAACCAATTTTGTTGAAATTTGAGGCGGGCATTCTTTTAACCTAGCCCACACGACATATTAATATGTTTTTTCTTTTTAATTTTGGAATTTATCGTGTGACCTACATTTTTATCATGCGGTAAACTGTTATTTCTTTATGAATATAGTGTTCATTTTAGTACTATTTAATTTGGTCAGCAAGGAAATAAATCACTTTCAAATATAAGAAGAAATTATAGATGATTTAACCCGCCTCGGTGGCATAGTTGGCTAACACGCTTGTCGTGTTGAGCTCGACTGTTGAGGACGGGGAGATTGAGGTTCGAATCTCGGTCGGGTGAACTGAGGGTGGTTTTTCCTAAATGGTTTTCCACTCTCCCTCCACGCAAATTTGGGTTCACTTCCTCTATTTCAACCTTCCCAATTCCTAATCCACTAGAGTAATTAGTACTTAAAGCGTATAACCCGAACGGGTAGTAAGACGCGGTGCTAAATATAGTTAATATATATAGATGATTTACAAAAATTAATTTTTCCAGGGATACATCTTAAGACTTTAATAGATCTCTAAAATTAAGTTACTTTAAAACTTCTTAGTTATAACAAATACTCTTATGAAACAGTTGATTACTTTTAAGTTATTTTACTATGCGCCCATTAATATACTAAGCACTTTCAAATATAAACCGATACATTCAGAGGAGGCAATAAAGTTCAATTTAGCTTTCATTGTCTTGAAGAGGATGTGGGAAAACTACATTAAAAATCATATAGTTAAAATTATTCCCAATTCACCCGGAATGATTTTGAGCCCCAACGACCTGATATCATTCAACCACCGTTATAGTTACGAATAAATTAAGCACATGTTTTAGTTTATAGTACACTAGTCTACATTTTAAATTATCAACTTAATTACTTTACTATTATTTTAGCTACACATACAACCAAAATGTTACTTTTTATAATTTTGAGGCACATCAACTTAGGCATCTAGGTCACATATGAGAATTTTGCTCATATTCAGTACTAAAATTAGATTAATTTACTTGTTAACACATTAATTAGTCATTAGAGTGGTAAACTATGAATCTAGGTGGCCCTTATAAATTTCATTCAGTGTGGTCTAATACATATACTATAAGCCTTCTAGGTTTAAATTAGTGAATATTTATTATTTAGAGGTAGATGTTTTATTAAGAGCATTTTGTTTTAGTGAAAGTTTGTTTTTGGAGTGGTATTTTAATATAAAGGGTTATATTTTATAAATGTTTTCTTTATTTGTCATAGCACCACGTCTTACTAACCGTTCAGGCTACACACTTATGTACTAATTATTACACAAAAGGTTTTAGAGATTAGGAAGGTTATAAGTTAAAGAAAGTGTATCCTCATTTTCGTTTAGGGAGAGTGAAAAACCACTTTGAAAAAGCCAGCCTCAGTATACACGACCACGATTCGACAGTATAGCCTACTACGATAGTAGCGTATTAGACCATGCGGCCACCGAATCAGGTTTATTTTATAAATATTATCTTATATGTCAAAATATAAACTACTTAAGCTAATGTTATTAATTATAATTATAATTTAAGATGGTTTAAAAGTATACAATATATAAATGATAATTTTAGCGTTGTTTGTATGTGAATTGTTTGATTATTATCGAATGTATTTTAATTTTAATAACACAAAGTGTCATTTGCCAAGTAATGTCTAATAAACCAAATTATAATACTTCGCGTTTAAACTAGAGGTAGTATTTTTTTATTTTATTTGGACCATTTCACTTGTCTGTGATATCAGCATATGTATACTAATGAGTGAGGGATGAGTAAGGTATAACTCAAAGAAAATTAATTCTCATTTACATGGTGGGGAAGTGGGTGTTTATTAAGAAAAAAACTACCCTCAGTAGCCTATACTAGGGATGGTTTTGAACTCTCACTTTTATGTCACGAGTAAATTAGGTTAGAGTTTTATGTTAAAGTTTATCTTGAAGTTTAGTATGCGTGCCTACATATGAGGTTTACTCAATTTGTTGATTAATTAAAATATTATTTCAAATTAAATACTTCATAGTTATCTACTAAAAGACTAGAATATGTTAATTAAGTACTTACAATTTTTTCCCTGTTATGTTTCACAACCCCTTCGGAGGATATCCTTTATATTAAAACGTTATAGGAATGAATAAAGTGGAATTTAGAGGAAATGTTCACGCATTTTCATTGATGAAACGTAGTAAATTATCTTCTTATTAAATCCGGACAGGATATGAACCTCAACCATCTCATCACTGGCAGATCAGGCTAAATAGGCTTGACGTTTAGACTGTGTGCCCCCTACCGTGAATTCGTAGAGGTAAAATGCTGAGAAACTGTATTTATCATCATGGAAACAGTGAGTTAACAAGTATGCTCTCTTGTAAAGGGTCTGTATATTTTATAAAATATGTATATATTTATAATTTAAACTTTTAAAAGCAATCTATTCTCTTGAAACTATTTCACATCTCTGGTTCCGAACTTTCCTTTATATTATTTTAAAGCTATAGTGGGAAAGTGTTAAGGAAAGGAAAATGTAAGAAAATAAATAAAGGAGACTTCAAGGGGAAAATAGATAAATTTCCCAGACTCATTATTCTTTAAGTAATGAGTTTACTTTTGTGTCGCACCACATTTATCTTAACAGAATATATCGTTTCGGGATAAAACTCTTTTGTCCAACTTTAATTTATTTAACAAAATGTAAATTATATACAAGATATTTAAATTTAAAGCCGGAGATTTTTGTATTTAAACCTATAATGAATGGTGGTCAAATTTATGTCATAATAATGTTATTATAAAATTAACTGATCATAAGATTTAAAATAGGCCTTTAATTTATTAGCTATAGTAAATATTTTGTTTAATTTAACGACTGTAAATGATAAAGAATTAATCTTATTCTGCAAATGAAATATAATCTTATATAAATATTTATTTTGCTCACAAATTTAATATTCTAGATAGGTAATTATTTTTTAACCAAAGTTTATAGATATTAAGTCGTAACAAATCAAAAATTGATATAAAGTATTGAATAGTTTCACTTTCTATAGTTGGTATAACCTACTTTCAATAGTTCATGATAAATTTTATCACTCCATAATACATAAGTGGGACATTTGATAAGAATATTTCTTAATGAAACTTGTATTTTGTTTTTATTTGTTCATGGTATATTATGGAAATACAATTTATAAACATATTGATTTTATCATCACTCTACATATAAACTAATGTTGCACTAAAATAGCCCACATAAAGCCCAGAATTAGTACGAGGAAGTTGAATTGTTGGACAAGTTAACTAACCTTCCAAGCATACTAAATTATTTCTGCATTAGTTTGGTTTAGAACAAATCACGTCTTTTTTTATTCTAAATTAAAGTCTCAATTCTCTCGTGTCAGTGAAAACCCGTAAAAAGTCGTCAGGATTTTCTGATCTAGTTCGCAGGTGATGGAAAGGTCGGAATTCAAATTCTTGTCGGATGTAGAGTGGTGTTTTTTACTAATTGATTTTTTATTCTTTCTCCATGCAAATGGGAGTATATTTTCTCTGAAATACCATGTAACTCCTCTTCATACCTTTATAGTAAATATGCGGGTAGCCCAGACGGGTAGTAAGTATTACGATTAGCATGAGATTATTTTAATATGAATAAACATTTTGAATAAATATGAATTTTCGAATACAGATGATGTATATTTTTTAAGTGAACATAATGGATACATTGAAAGTCACTGTGTTTAAAAAACAATACTAAGTACACATTTGTTAATCAAACCACGTACCTTAAAATCACACTCGCGCACACCCAAATTAGTCGGGAGGGTGTATATATATATATATTTTTTTTTTGTGTGTGTTTTCCGAGGCTTACTACCTGTTAGGGCTCTCACCATGTTTACAATAATAGGGTAGGGAAAATTAAGGTTAAATTTGACAGTCATTGTACGCAAATTTGTGAGGAGGGATAGTGTAAAATCACTAAAGGAAAAAACCTGGATGAAATTTGAACCCAGATATCGCATTCACCAGAAAAATAGCCCGGAACGAGGTTGACACTTTAAACCACATGCCCACCGATGTGGACGATATGTATTGTCAAGAAGTGAAATGGAATATCGACTAGTTCAAGTTTTGAATTTCAGATACTCTGAAAATAATTCATGTGGAGAGAGTTTCAAGAATAACTCTTGAAGAACATTCAAGCACTACCTGGGTAGATCCTTATTCTTCTTAGCACTGCTCCTTACTACCCATTTGGATTGAAAGCTTATGTACTAATTACACTCAAGGTTTAGGGATGAGGGTGGTTGAATTTATATTAAGCTTACCCGCATTTGCGGGGAGAGAGTGTGGGAAACCATTTAAGTTAAACCTCCCTCAGTACACCCAACCGGGATAACACCATGACCTCCCCATCGTGGGCAGTCTAGCCTATTGCGAGAGTAGCACCTTAGACCATACGTCCACTAGGGTGATTTACCTGGATAGAGGATGGGAAACTAAAATACGATAAAATGCAACCCTCAATGTTTCCGACTGGTTATAAAACACTGGTCTCTCAGAATTATGTCACGATCGCTTCAAGAGTACTTATTTTCTAAATATATTATTAACTACTTTATTTTTTCTACGAGTTTTAAAGCCCATTTTGACAATACACAACTGACATAAATATAATGATATAGAATGATTAAGGATAATTTTTAAGAAATGTGTCAGACAGGATTCGCTTAGAGAGAGGATAAAATAACTTATTTGGTAATCATAGCGCTGGAAGCTGCCCCAATAATAGTCGATTTCAGTAGCACTGAGCCACCACCCCTGCTGGATTAGGAAGTTATTGAAGGGAAGTGTAGTCATAATATCACCCACACAGCGATTTGTGACATTAGCGCTATGACAATACACGAATATTACAGATACGATGAACAATAGAGTGTATTTATTATGATCATTCCCAAAGATTATTATAGTAGGCAATCCAGTACGGTGGGCTTATAAAATAATCAGATGGTTCGAGGGTATGGATCCAGATCAAAACATAAATTCATTGTTGCCAACGTATTTCTTTTCCCGCTGTATATAGCGTTTTTCAGAATAAGTCTGGCTAAAATAACTAAAAACCGGTTTGCGGGATTTATATATTCTGTTTCATTATAGTATTGTGGATTTTTTTCTAGCAAGAAAAAATACTTTGATATTTTTTTGTATTGTTTTCTTGACTTAAAATTATTCTAGGTAAGATATAGGTAAAGTACAGCTTAGTTTGTCAAGTGACTATATTACTTGTTTTGGAAATATACTCTGAAAGTATTCTCTCTTTATAAATTGAAGTAGTTTAGATTATTAAGTCACAGGTATAATTTTCTTGCATAAGAGGTTTTGCTAGATAAATATATTTCGAGAAAGTACTCACCAAATATATATGAGAAGCAAACAAAGCGAGGAATTGCTTTATAGAGAAGACGTGCAATGTGATTATCGAACTGCAAAGAAAAGGAAGGTATGATCTTATATAACAGAAAGCAAAGGAACTGCAAGGGAATAAAACAAAAGTGTGAGAAAAATACGTATATAAAACCCCAAAGGTCTGATGGTTACGGATCATAGAGATGCTCTTACGTATGGGGAAATATATCTAGAAAAACTGTATGACAAAGAAGTTGACCAGGGAACCAAGAAATTGAAACCGAAGAAGAGGTAGAGGAAGACGAGAAAGGACCCAGCATTTGAAAGAGTGAAGTGGAGAGAGCCATAATGGACACACGAAGAAGTAAGGCTGCTGGAGATGATGATATACCAGCTGACCGTCTGAAGGAACTGGGAAACAATGAATTAATGGATCTGACAAAACTTATAAATTCGATATAAAAAAGAGGTGAATGGCCCAAGACTTTCTAGACGTAGCGATGATGACTCTAAAGAAGAAGAAACAAACCAAGAAATGCATTGACCACAGATCCACTAGCCTCATCTCTCATGTGGGGAAAATCGTGGCAAGAGTACTCAAAAGATAACTATAACAAAAAATGAAAAGTGTTAAGGAAGAAGACAAATTTGGATTTAGAAAAGCAAAAGGAACCAAAGATGCCATCGAGATACTGAGAATAGTTTTAGAGAGTGTTCTAAGAATAAAGAAAGAAATCTACATTGGTTTTGTCAACTGGCAAAAGGCATTCGGCAAAGTTAAATGGAAGCAACTGTTGGAGACACTCAAGAAGATTGGCATCGACTGGAGGGACAGAAAGCTGATTTTAAACCTGTGCATGGGGCAGCGAGGGAAGGTGAGGCTGAATGATGGAGAACCCAACAGCGTAGAGATAAGAAGGGGAGTGAGACAGGTATGCTGTCTGTCACCCAGTCTGTTCAACGTGTATGGAGAGTCGCTGGTCAGGGAAGCCCTAGAGGGGCATAGTAATTTCAGAATTTGAAGACGCGTTATAAACAAAATAAGATAGGCAGATGATCTAGCATTGTTGTCCAAAAATAAAGAAGATTTGCAGGAAATGATGGACTGGCTGGTGGAGATAAGGAGAATATATGGCATTAAGATATAGGTTTATAGGATTAAGAGGGGATAGTGATTTTTAAAAAAATGAAGAGTCACTGAAAATCAAAATTGGAAATCAGGCGTAGAAAACATAGAATAGTTTAATAGGTCTGCTAACAAAGGATTCTTACTGTACCAGGAAACTCAGTCGAGGATCACCATGTTCAATGAAGCTTTCAACAAGAAAGGTTTTTCTTGACCAGCAAGTTTAGTTTGTAACTGAGGAAGAAATTGATAAAATGCTACATTTTGAGTATCACACTGTATGAAACATAAACTTGGACTCAAAGGAAAAAAAAAATTGAAAAAAAATACTTGGAGAGCTTTGAAATTTGGTGCTGAGGAAGATTTGAGAAGAACAAGTTGACAGATATACTGATAAACGAAGAAGGCTTAAGATTAGGGTATGAGAAGATAACCATCGGGAATGTGATGTAACCACGCCCTTATTCTCCTAAGAATAAAGGCGGGTACACAATGTAAATACAAATACCAAAAATAAACAATAATTGCAGAGGAGACAATAGTTTCTCATATGACAAATAGGCCGTACTCCGGCATATAGGTCATTCTGTTTCCATGAACCTACTTTACATATATTATTTAGAGGACTCAAAATTTAGCCAAAATCAGGGGTAGAGGACGGGACAGTTTCATTCATATAGATTCTATATCGGAATAATATAAGAGAAGATAAACATTAACATAAGGTTTTAAATAGTTTATTTTGATAAACAGTAGATAAATGATATTATAACCAAATAAGGTTAAAGTTAAACAGTGAGAAAAATTAATGAACATAAACGTATATTAAAAGGGTAATTCCAATTGTTTACTTTTAACAATCCCTCATGATTTAAAGGAAAAGTATAAATATAAATAATATAAAGTATATTATAGATGTGACAACAATGGGTCTCACTCAACCTCACAAGCTAACTATAAATATATAGCAATTATTAGAAAAGTACTAACAATGGGTCTTTACAATCTCCCAGATTTGAATACTAATATCAATACAAACGTATAGCATTATAAAACTAATCACAACAGGTCTCACTGACCATCCTCAACAGAATTAAAGCTTGTTTATAACAAGTATAGTAATTGTCTTTCTTGTCAACATAAAACACGTTAGCGCAATACAACATATTACAAAAAAGGGAAAAGTCCCAAAACATTAAAGAGTAATTATATAACTTTACAGCCAGATAGGCTCTAAGTTTCATATTTTGCCTAAACCTAACATTTAAAAAAAACCTTGACATCTTACACCACACAGGGTATACATTTCATGCAATAATAGTCCACTCAAAACTTAACAAAGGAATTATCATTTTCCTATCCCTGATATTATATCGCGCAAACACAGCTAAACCCTGAGTTCAAAAATAGAACTTTGCTTTTATTTTGCCAACTTAACAAACTTGCAAATATAATAAACTATACCTAATCCAATTTCTAACCAAATCAAAGTTAAATATACTATCCCTAACCATGATTATATAATTTAATTAAACTAACAATATTTATGGCCGAAAAGGAATTTTGAGAGTATATTATTATTATTATTATTAGCACCGCGTCTTACTACCCGTTCGGGTTATACGCACTTACGCTAATGTGTAATGGTAGGGTGATTGTGAAATGAAAATGAAGGACCTACAGTTTAACGTGGAATCCGAACCACGGTGGAGGCCTGGCATTCCTCACATTCACAAGATGTCTTGTCAGAGGTTAAGGAAGGGTTTGGTAATCAGATAAATCTTTGCCGGGACCTGGGATTGAACCCCGGCCGCCAGCATAGATTGAGAGTATAAAAGCCGAAACGTAATTTATACCTTATGAACATCCTTGACACCAAGATGTGTCCAAGGACGGTATCCTGACAATAGTGGGATACCTATACAAGTTACATGATTATATACGTTTGAAATTAAGGCTCGGAAAGGGAGAAGAGGGGATGACAAAACAGAGGTGAACATACAGCAAGGAGGAGGGGGAAGGGGTAACCATACGGACGTCGAATGTTCGAGCATGTGGTGGATGGAGACGAACCAATAGTTTCCTGGCCACATCATCGCTTTATTACGGAAGTACGTCACGCTTTCCCAGCATACCTCACGCTAATTACTGGTGCGAGCCTACACACTGCTTGCTCGTTTAGTCTGATGTTATTGTTCGCTGCATGTTGTGCGTGAAGTACACTGGGGAGGGGCCACTGATGAATGGGTCTTGGTGAGTTGAATCGTGTTTGTTATTCAGTCTTGTAGGTTTTCACTATTTTTAAAGCTGTATGCCAATAAACGCTACAGTGATTTATCGGTGCAAACAAACTGGATCCGACACATCCTTAGGAGGAACTCTCTTCTGCACGTGATGGAAGGAAAGATTGAGGGAAAGAGGAGCTTAGGAAGGAGGAGAATTAAAATATTGGATGACTTGAAGGAAAAAAGAAAAATCTGGGAGCTGAAGGAGGAAACAGAGGACAAAGCGCATTGGCGGTCTCAGTTCACTGAAAAAAGAAAGGGACCTGTCTTAAGACAGAACACCAAATAATGATATTATTAATAGTAATAATAATTCGCCACAATTTAAAGTTTAATTTCTTTGCTAAGAAACCGAAGATTTACAGAATCCTATAGTAAAATATAAGGCGGCCATACTTTAATCCCTATGTAAAAAAATAACTTTAGATAATATTGCTTTGTTTATCTTAAATATAGTGGGGAAATTAGATGATTTTGATCACTTTTGATGGAATTTTGGTAATATGAGTTGGAAATGCTACTTTAGTCTTTTCTTTTAGATTGCTTCTATTGTACACAGTCGGCTACCACGGTCATCAGTTTCACCTTCTCGGATTCTTCTTACGGTGTCGTCCACGGCAGTCAGTTGTTTCGGTAGAGCATCTCGGGGTTATATAGATAATGGTGGGGGTAGAGGGACGCAGCCGATTAATTAAAGAGATACTATTTAGCGACTTTGAAATTGAAGTTTTATTTTCAAAAATAATTTACATTTTGTCACTACGGATGCTTTTTAGAAAAATGAATTAGTTACAGCATTGCTAAAGAAAATTATTTAGCCACCTAGTCTACCTCTACTTTCCCCCATCTCGAGACTGTTTCTACACGTAGCGATAAGTTAACAATGAGTACCGGTCTTTACTCTTTGAGTGCTAACCGGCCAGTGCCGCGTCTGACGCTTTCCTTCCACCTAAGGTCAAAAACAGACGCTCAACCAGAGGCACTGATTGTCCAGGAGTCCGCGCCAAAACCTCCCCCTCCCCTGAAAGACCACACGCGCAAGCAACAAGTGCATCTCCCAGCTTCCGGGTTCAGCTATTAATACATTGCACGATGCTTAAAATGAAAAATAAAAGTAATAAATTTGGATGACTCTAATATTCCAACAAAGACTTTAAATAATGAAAAACTATTAGATTAAAAGTTCAAAGGCCTGAAAATTAAGTTATTGAATTGAAATTTAAAACATATATTGCTTACAGCTTTGGTTATGATTTACATAACTTATAATTACCATAAAACCTCACACTTTCTTATAATTAACCATTTGATAGTAATAAAGAGAATTAAATTAGGCCTAGATGAATGGAAAAGAACAATGTATTTATCAGTTTAGTACTCTCAGTATCTTGAGGGTATTAATATGTAAACTAAAGGAAAAACTAATATAATTTATAAATGAAATGGTTGAGAGCTAAGGGCCTAAAACCCTGACCACTTTACACTATGCACGCTAGAAACGCTTATATGAGATAAGTCGGGAAAGGAATTCAGTGCGTCTTAGAGCCTATACTGTGCCAAGACTATCGCTAAAAATACTAAGGATGTATTACGCAAGTTTCAAATATAGACCAAATGGAGCTTTATCAACAGTTGTCAATTAGTTCAAAAGCTATAAGAAAAGCTCATAAAGATAACAAATCGAAGAAATAGTATATATATATATTTTTTATCATCTAAGAACATAAATATTTGCCCTCAATTAATCACCATGTAGTAAATAACGACACCCTTCAATTCTATTGGTGATTCTTGAAATGCTGGAGCGAGGAGTAGATAGTGCTCCCATTGAGGTGAAGATAAATATAAAGTAGTAAAATGTGACAAAAACTACGAACTGTTATATTATCTTTACTTGACCAATATTTCTTGGCGAGCAGCACAGCTTATCTTTCAGGTGACTTATTTTGGAAGGTTTCCAAGAAAATGGCGTTCTCGAAATCCATTACAGTATTTACAGCCCTTTTAGACTTTCAAGAAACCATTCAGTGGACTTTTGTGAGAATTCCAAGATAAATGTGTTCTTGACAACAAAGAATGTTATTTCTGAGAGCGTTTTCTGAACGAAAGATAGTGTTAAATATTCCTCAAATTTGGATAGTAACCCAGTGTCCAACAGCTTAACTCATTATGTTGTGTAATTGCCGACTTAGATAAGGGCCACCGAATAGATTCTAAGAAGGACAAAAATTAAATATTTTAGAATAAAAAAACAATCTTTATAAATACGAGGTGTACTTTTTTTCATATCCTTAAAATACCAACCTAGTATAATATAAAATTTCATTATTTATACTATAGAATATATTAAAACAAAGATAATATTGACATTTCCTAAGCCAACCATTATTTAAATTATAATTCATATTAAGAGCTAACTAAAATATAGAGTTGAACTTTGTTTCATGTCAAGAAAGGGGCAAATATAATTACACATTGATTGGAAAAGTAAACTCCTGAATATAGTACAGTTGAATGATTATGATCCAACCCAATTTAATCAGGAGGTTTTAATCAAAATTTATAAGTATTGTGAGTTTTGAGAAAATTAACGGTATTTTTTTGCTATAGTGTTTAGGTAGACTGTTTATTTTTGATTGTCATTTTTTATATGAATAATTTTCTTAGCGAGAATAATAAGCAATAGACCCTATACATTTCATATTCAGAAAATCGGCTAAACCATTAAGCTCTGGATGGTTCTAAAAATCAACATGAATATATTGACTACATAAAATAAGGAGACAATAGATTTTCAGAATTGAAAATATAAAATATAGTTTCATGTTAACCTACAGATATAAATGATTATTTTTGCATATTTATAATAGATGCAGGCTACCTTATAAAATAGATCAATATTTTCTTACAGATTGTGGGATCGAATGTCAGGATACCATGCCAAAGTGATCAGGCAACCAACTCTTCAATATGTAGCCTATTTTTGTCAAGGCTTGGATTGACATGGCGTGACTTTTAAAAAAGGGTTACTATTTTCCTAAAATGTAAGGCATCCTTTTACCCCAAATTAAAAAAAAGAAGGTTATTTTACTTCCAAAAACTATTATCTTTGCTACTTTGTTTCAAATTATACGCATATTAACTAAATATGATAATGTTTAAACCTTGAGGAAGGTTGCATTTTGGAGTAAGTGAGCATTTGTGTTGAGGAAGAGTGGAAAACCATATAACCATTTAAGAAATAAACACCCTCACTACACCCAACAAGGATTGAAAACCTGATTCCCGTCATTGGCAGGTCAATCTTTTGTGAAAGTGACGTCACTGAAGTTGTTATGATAGTTAATATCATCATTTGTAAATTTAAAAACGACTAAATTTTGCCCAATCAATATAATAAAATATTGTGGTATATTTGTATTATATTACATATTACATAGAACACAATTAAATTAAAATAGTTAGGAATTCCTTGTCGGTGGAAGAAAATGGATTTAAAATATAGCCTGACTTGGACACGTGAGGCACAGCAGTGGATGAAAGGGAATAGATTTATTGTACTCTGTGGCTCACATATGCAAAGTATTAACACTTTTGATTGATAGTATACTCTCCTTTTTTTAAATCGAG
Organism: Timema douglasi; assembly: GCA_901482245.1. Taxonomy (NCBI): domain Eukaryota; kingdom Metazoa; phylum Arthropoda; class Insecta; order Phasmatodea; family Timematidae; genus Timema; species Timema douglasi. Next base: position 220,329 of record CABEEJ010000283.1, read on the forward strand.
TGACTCAACGGAAGTGTCAAAATTATGTGCACGCACAATACAAATCTCTACAAATATTTGTTATCCAGTCTCGTTTATGGAAACCTAACTTGATGCGTTTTACTTTGAGATTAATATGAACAGAATAATTCTATGTCGTGAATATACGTCTCAAGAAAAACAGAATAATATATTATTTTATTTTTAACATTTACCAGTAGTAACATTGGATAATAGCACGCCTTACCACTACTGAATTTTAGGTTATCTACACTTGTACTGGCTATAAGCGATTTAAATCATGTAACCTAATGGAACATAGTTTAAGGAAAGGTATCATTTTTATTTTGTTTAGAAAGTGGAAAACCAGTACTCCTGCTCGAGAATAAACCTAGTAATCCCGGGTCAGAACCATAGTCCATGATAGTGTGCCGAGCTAATGGATATTAGCTCACACGATCATGTGACTTTTTCACCTCTCATTAGACATGAGATCGTCTATGTTTCAAGAACTACCCTACTGATTGGTCTTCCCTTGACCTAAATTTATGTGAGTGTGTTTCGAGGTCATCGCCTATAGGCTTAATTTAATTCAAATGCAGTAATCAAACATATCATGAAATTGTAATGTTGGAGCTTCACTCGTCTCGTATTGCCTTGCTTGCACTCATCCCCCCCAACCCCTTATGACCACTCTGGGCTGCGCTGTAGCTGCAAGACGTGATTGGCTGACACCTGTTCTCCCCTTCCTTTTTCCTTCTCAGTCTGGAAGTTGATTTAATATAAGCCTACCACTCGAGCAGAATAAGAGACAGAACTTGTAATGCGCCGCCTGCTCTACCACTGGGGCTACAAAATCGCTGCGTTGACACAGCAGATCTCTACGTTTGAGTTGGGTTTCGCACGAACTGTTTGCTAGCCGGACTGGCTAATTTCCGTCTACGTACGGTTTGTACTGTTGCTCGCCGAGTTGTGTATCTTTTGCTATATAATTCTGAAAGTATAGCGACGAGTAATGGGAAGGTTGCTAAGCACCGGATAAACTTATTTGGGAGTCATGAAGAGCTCATTTCTGTCTAAGTCAACCCCCTGGTAAATTGATGTATACAAGTATTGAACTAATTAGGCTGATATTACAAGAGTTGTCACAAGAGTCAAATAGGACATGTTAGCTCAATGAGCAGATATAGTTTCTTGCCGATATGTACTACTTGTGTTGTTTATTGTGCTAAATGGCATATCCGCATGAGTTTGAGTTATTTAGAATTATGTTTATATATAGAGCACCTCTGACAAGACATCTTGTGAATGTGAGGAATGCCAGGCCTCTACCGTGGTTCGAATTCCCCGTTAAACTGTAGGTCCTTCATTTCATCTCACAATCACCCTACCATTACACATTAGCGTAAGTGCGTATAAGCCCGAACGGGTAGTAAGACGTGGTGCTAATAATAATAATAATAATATATATATATATATATAGAGCCATAACTATGGCTGTGTGGCTAATTAACGTTAGATTGGTTGCTTGGCAATGTTATTTAAATAGCCAAGAAGGGAACGTCTTGAGTCACTAGTGGGGAGTGCTAGATGTGTTTTGATGATCTAATTAGGCCTCTTGGCCCTGGCTAAGTATCTTGTATTGTGTTAATATGGGATCCTGTATTTTACTTCTTATTATTGGCTCTGCCCTCAGGCAGCCTTTATATCATCTTTTACAAGTGTTGGCAACCCAAAACCTAAACATATGATTTTCGAACTGTCATACAGGTAAAAACCTATCGGGAACGGAATATAAATAGCCAAGAAGGGAACGTCTTAAGTCACTAGTGGGGAGTGCTAGATGTGTTTTGATGACCTAATTAGGTCTCTTGGCCCTGGCTAAGTATCTTGTATTGTGTTATTATGGGATCCTGTATTTTACTAATCATTATTGGCTCTGCCCTCGGGCAGCCTTTATATAGTTATTGCAAGCTTATTGGCAGCCGTGTAGACGGCCTCCTTATGTCGTACTCTCGTTGTACTTGGACTAGTTGGGTATACCTTTTAGACAAGTTTTGTTCGTGAGTGTGGCCATTATAGCTCTAGGCTGTAGCTTAAGAGGGACTGGGTTAGCGCCTCCTCATTGTGACTATGATGTTAACTCACTATTAGTTGCCATAGATAGAGCGTTTAAGTGCTTAATTGCTTTTTCTTGAGGTCAGTTCAAGGGATTGTTTTAAATGTTTATAATTATTGACTCGCCACTGTTCACTTTGTTGCAGTGGGCGAGTTGTGGGGATTGTCTTCTCGGGAGCTTGGATATTAATCCCAAACAATAATTTGCCTTAGTTAACAACTATTGGGTCATTTTCCTGTACTCACAAGGCTCATTATAGTAGACGTTTTGTTTTCAGTTTGTTATGTATTTATTTATCTACTTGTTGTGATACTACATGCTACAATCACATTATATTTATTACAGAAGACAACGGAGACCAAATGTACTATCCTTAATGTCACATACTGTACTCTGTTATATGTCTCATTAATAAAACTCTGTATTATTTGTATGTCTTTGTTTATGTGTGTGTTACCTTCTTTAAACCTTTAGGGAGGGTACGCCTAGTCAAAATATTGTGAATTTTGTTTCGTAGTTCTGGCAACAAGAACTATTATTATGTTTGAAATAATAAATTAAAAATTATTGTACTCACAATTTTAGCTACTTAAAACTGGCCGACAAATTAAATGTATATTTTTATAACCAAGAGAAAGAGCCATACAAAATCTTAATATCAAAATAAAACGTTTTATTTTGTAATCACATGCGCATCAACACAATCAAAAACGGTATGACGTCATCAACCACACCGACTTCACCTGGTTCACCCTCTTAATTTTTAAAGAAAAGGCAGCCTTTTTAGAAGCCTTGTTTGTAAAACATTTTTAAATAAACTACAGATTCCGCTTTCACAAAAAAGAAACATCCAAACGGGTCATATTTAAAATGCCATTAATGTAGAAAAAAATATCAAAACCAAATAGATTCTCGTGAAACTTTGATTTCCACACGTGACAGTAACTCACCATGGCCTTGCAAATCATATGGTTTAGTGAACGCATACATGAGAGTAGATCTGGTAACTATTGCTATATGTCAGATTGTCAGTTACTCCTAATCCTACGCTGGATAGCTTAATATATCAACTTTTATGTGTTAATACTTCAGGCCATATCATCTGCAGCTGTCACGTTTGATAAATATCATCAATACCTATGAAATTAAAGAAATATTATAGTAAAATGTTATCGATACTGACTAAAAAAATATTTGTTTTTATTTTCTAAAAGGCCCTATCTATGAAAATTGGATTTAAGCTCTCCGTGTTGGGTCATGTGCTCACACCTGAATGAGGTACATTGCATTGCGTTCCTCCGGCCTGACACCAGGTACTCTCCAGAGGAATATTCCATAAAGTCCTCATCGTTGTCTCAGACTCATCCGAATATTTTCAATAATGGATTAGGAACGAGAAATTTATCAATCTGGAATAAAGGTACCTACGTTTGTGTGGGGGAGGGAAGGAAACAATTTAAAAATGAACATACCAGTACACTTGGAAAGGATTCGAACCCCAACCTTCTCGTTAACGGCAGTCTTCATTTTGATGTAACATTATTTGAAATGTATATTAATGTAAATATTTTAATTGATATTATTATTATTGCCAGATGTTTATTGTCTTAATTTAAACACTACATAATAGTGTTCAACAATGTATCAAAACATACAGATTCGAGTCCTGCACCAGCCCAGTTGGGTTCTTGTGATCCACCATTCTACAATAAAAATGTGTTACAGCTATAAGAACACTGATAATGAGGGACGAAGTGCTGAGTAAACTATATTGCAGGTAGGTTCATTACAATTTAAGTGCAATATGATATTTAAGAGTTTAAAGAATAGAAGAACACGACTGTACGATTCGGTGTATGGATGTTGTTGAAGAGAAGGTAGTATGTAAGGATAAGGAAGTGTGGAGAAATTTAGTGAGGATGGAATAGGTAGAGCTTTGTTTTTTGTGCTATATGCATAGTTTCTTTCCTACCCCTTAAGGGAATGGATTTATTAGGTATGTATGTACTGTATGTATGTGTGTGTATGTATGTAAGTAAGTAAGTGTATGTACTGTATGTATGTACTATATGTATGTATGTATGTATGTATGTATGTATGTATGTATGTATGTATGTATGTATGTATGTGTGTGTGTGTGTATGTGTATGTACTGTATGTAAGTAAGTGTATGTACTGTATGTATGTACTATATGTATATATATATGTATGTGTATGTACTGTATGTATGTACTCTATGTATGTAATCTATGTGTGTATGTATGTACTGTATGCATGTATGTATGTGTATGTTCTGTATGTATATAATCAATGTATGTATGTACTCTATGTATGTATGTATGTGTATGTACTGTATGTACTGTATGTGTGTACTCTATGTATGTTGGTATGTATGTACTGTATGTGTATGTACTGTATGTATGTACTCTATGTATGTAATCTATGTGTGTATGTATGTACTGTATGCATGTATGTATGTGTATGTACTGTATGTATATAATCAATGTATGTATGTATGTACTCTATGTATGTATGTATGTGTATGTACTGTATGTGTGTACTCTATGTATGTTGGTATGTATGTACTGTATGTGTATGTACTGTATGTATGTAAATGTAAAAAAATAAACTTGTATGGCGTGAGCCCACAAGCGAGCTGTGCCGACCGAGCAACCAGCACCCAAAGCGATGATAATGTCAACATTTGCGGATCGAGGGTGTCATATGGTCAGCACAACGAGTAATCGGGCCGTTAATTTCAGTTTTCTAGACCGGAGCTGTCACTTATTTAATCATTTGTCCTCACAATTCTGAGTTTGACCCCATTACAAGCCCACTTCTTCACAAAAAAAATCTGGAAGTGTTGCGTATCGAAGCCGGGACTTCTGGGTCTGTAACCAGGAACTCTGACCACTGTACCAGAGAAAATAGAACGTTTATCAGACTTTAAAATTTAACCAATTTATGTTGATTTCAGATAAAAATTAGACTTTTCCCATCAAATAATATTGACCAGTGAACAAGGCGCCGATCATGATATTTCTCTGAGGACTGTATCGAGAAAAGCAGCAATAGGGAAATGTCAAGGATCTGTACGCTGTTCATTCACGAAGAGATGTACTTTGAGTTCGAATCAATTCTTGGGCATGAAACACGGAGATCTTATGCCATGGCAGCATTGTTGCAACAAATGAAAACAAAAAAAAGGTGTGGCTTAGTTCTTAAATCAGCGGTCGGAAACCTTAAGCCAACGGATCGGATCCGGCCCACCGACTTATTTTACCAAGCCCGCAAAAGATTTAGCAAACAGACAATTGTGCTCATAAAAAATACTCATAAATAACGAACGAAACAGATATTTTGCGAGAGAGTTTTTTACGAACTCTTACTTAGAACATTAAAATGAATTTTTCTGAAGACGGGGAAATCGGAGACTAAATTTTGGTCGGGTTTACTAGGAGTGGCTTTTCCTAAATGGTTTCCCAACTTACTTCCACGCAAATGCGGTTATATTACCTCTAAAATACAGCCTTCCTCGTCCCAACCACACTATAGTAATGATATATATGCGTATAACCTCATGGTGATTGGTTTTAAGTGTAATACAAGGCGATCTAGCCTTAACTTCGCCAAAATGTTTCAAAATAAAGACAACAAATGAATAAACCCTAAATCTTCAATGTTCTCTTCTTCATAATGTCACCTACGCCACTGACAGATTGATGTGGCCCAGACACACCATTATTATTATTATTATTATTATTATTATTATTACAATATTTGATGCAATAAAGTTGTGTGTTGAAACGCAAAAATAATATAAGTCAACAAACCTGTGGCTGTGGCACAATAATTTTTTTCTTCAGGCAAAGCACAAAGGAAATTCACCAAATATTGCATTAACAAGGTCTCAAGCTAAACCTATACTGTGGCATATCCACATAAATAATATAACTCTTGTTTCGTCAGAGAGTAACAAAATATTAGGGCCAACACGCCTAGATGATGTTGAATATTAAAGAATAGACGAAATATATAATATTAGAAATTACATAAAGAAAATATATAATAGGTTTGAGCTGGCAACGTCGCAATGAGCTTTCAAGTTGATAGAATATATATTGCGATACGTGTGATTGCACAAATAGTTTTGGCCCCACGGCCTTAATTAGATTTACATGAGATAAAATTATCTTCAAAACAAAAGGAAATAGAAACTTCGATTTTGCTCTGGCTCCATGCTTAATTAAATTTACATTTAAGACTAAGCTACTATCAAAACAAATGGAGATAGAATACTCAATATTTTACGTAAAAGTTAATCAAATCAAGGTCAAAATGAATGTTGAGTAAGATTTAAGATAAACAATATTAAGCGACATTTGAATGCCCGCTTCCAATAAACGTGCCTTCTGGGCCACCGCGACTGGCACACACCGGCACAATTAGTACATTAACTTCCCAACAGAGTGTAGTTTCTCCAAAGTGAAAAAACTCAAGATTAAAGATAGAAGGATGTAAATAAACCATAAACAATATATAATTATGTTACTGTGGACGTGCTGAATTCGTTATTTTGTAAAATAACCATTGAAAGTATACAATCACCGAAAGCTATGGTTTATTCAACAAATAATAGCATTTATCTAAATTTGCCAGTGATTTGATAAATTTCCCAATGCGGTTTGTAAAAAATATGAAACATGAACTGTATTATCTACATTTACTGGTGATTTATTATATATATATATATATATATATATATATATATATATATATAATGTATGTGGATAAAAATATAGAACCTAAATCCAAACTAACCTAACATAAGGTAAAATAAACTGGTCTAAGAGTGTCTAAACTAACCTAACCAAACATAATCTTGACGTGACTTACATCTCCAATTATGACGAGAAATACATTAAGGAAATGGGGGGAGGGGCACTTCTCAACCACCACCAAAAATCATTGGATGAACTAGCCACGTCACAGCTTAAAGAATCTGTTTATGTTTTAAATTGAATTAACATGATCTTTTCAAGCATGTCACACCTGCTTGGTAAGTCAAACTTGTGTTGTAGCTCTATCTTAGAGAAGTGGCACAGTGTGTCTACTCTAGGCACCGTGTTTAGATAGAAATGGTGCTAGTGAAAACGTATGAGGTGCAGATGTGACAAAATTTGGTATTCTTAGATGATACAGTGGATAGTAAACGGACTGTATCGAAATGGATATGGACGAAATAACCATCACATGTGGGTTACAAAAGGTTATGAGATATTATTCACATAAATACTCTAATAATAGATTATGATTATTTAAAGCAAGTCATGCAACCGACTTAACAGAAATTCACGAAGGAACTTTAATTTATGTAAAACCGAAAATTTTAACACACCCTATAATGTTAAAAGTGTCTAATTTTTGTCCAACACAAAATAAACACTAGAAAATATACTAGCCTAATTGAACCCACTTGTTTATTTTTCTTCGTCTCATTATAACAAGGAAATTGTAAAATGTTAAGCCTTTCTTAGTGTTTTTTTTATATAAACTTGAACATCCCACAATACAACTAATTCTATTTCATATTATGACGCTTTTTATTTGATTAATTGTATCGAAATCAATATAGTTAATAAAGCTTAAACATGTTTGGAACATCAATAAACTAGTGCGTGTTTCAGCAATTACCTTCATTCAAGTGTTTCAAGATTATGCCGCTGCTAGTGCCACATACATCAACGCATCATGCCAATCGACACTAAACCAATGCCATATTCGAATATAATTTCGGTGTTTCCATTAAAGCCTGATAGATGGGAGATTGGCCCAACTATTTAAAAGGGTAGTTAAATTATTTTATAACATGTCTATAATACTTAAATTAAGATCTTCCATTTAATTGATTGAATCTGCAGTATTTCCTTCAATAGCGTTTTGATATGTTAATGTTTGATTCAAGTCTCAGGAAAATTTTTTTTCCCCTTTTATTGTTGATAGCATCACATTTTCTATAGTGGGAATTCATAAGAACACTTATAGGCTAATAGCACATTGAAGCGCAACAAACACAGGAGACACAGAACAGGGCATGGCAGGTTTTGTAAACAGTTGAATCACATGGCGCACATTGAATCAGAAGGAAACGCAGCACAGGCCTGCGTCGAGTTGTGATTTAAGCAGTTGCCCACGTGATTTTTCCCTGCCTTTCACTTGTTGACTGAAACACTGCAATTTTTGTCTTTATTTCCAATAGATATTTGTGTGGCACATGCTTAGGATAATATTTCAATAATATTTTGAACATCCTTGAACTGTTGAATACTAAGGGCCAGTTTCATAGTCAAATTTAGTACGCCTCAAGTGCGGTGCTACACTAAATACAAGACAACACCTACCTAAACCAGAATGGAATGAATGGGCCGTTCTCGCATAGGAAACTGGCCCATTCCATTCTGGCTTAGGTAGGTGTCGTCATGAACTTAGTGTAGCGCCGCACTTGAGGCGTACTAAACTTGACTATGAAACTGGCCCTTAGTCTGAAATAGTTGGTAAATATTGTATCTGAAAATTCGGATGTTAAATGAAATTCACCACGCGCATTTATTTTTTCCATTTATTCGCGTTACTAAAATTACTTTTTTCTATTGTTCATATTGCTCAACAACGTTATAAAATTTGAATTTCTCCAGAATCACTGAATTCAGAGCTCAGGTCCATATATTGCTGGCTAGCCATCCATCCCACAAACATCCCGCGCCTTTCTATTACAATTTACCCACCCCTGCTTTTGACAGTCCTGCATCTACACTGTTCTTTCCTGCGTCTCAATATGTTCCTAGAATCAACCATAAAATCTATCACCATTGTCCTGTTATTTGTGTTTTTCAAAAATCGCAAGGGATATATGAACAATGCTACTGAATGCACACGTAGTTGCTGCCCGAAACAAGAAATGTATGTATATTTGTCTGTCGTGTACTTGGGTTCACCCTTGACAGCATAATTTTTATTAATCGCATTTCACAGGCAAGATTTGAGGGTATAAGTCTACAAGTCAATCCTTGACCTTGATTTACAAACCCCAGAACAAAGAAGGTATTTGTAAGTTACTTATTATAACATACTGTTATCATCCCCAACATGTAAAACTAAATAATAAATAAAAGGCATTAAATATGACCGTGCTATAGTTTCCTAGTTAGAATGCTCATTGAACCAATCACATTCATAGATAATTTCATTTGTCCCTAAGGAGTAGTCAAACATGAAGCTTCTCGAGAGTGCTAAGGAAGTTATTATTACCGATGCTTTATTTGTCAAATACTTTTTATTTATAACTGTTATATGTATATATAACTGATCACTATACAAACAAAACATCGCATATAGCATGGATTATAACTCTTGCTTCTTGCTATATAGCACCGTGTGATCTCTATAAATCATATTTCATTTATTATTGGTGACCACACCTCTTTTATGTTTCTTCATACTCAAAATGATACTACAATGAAACGCACAAAAGCACAAGGATACGTGCTTAAAGATGTATCGGATTCTGAATCTCCTTTATTTGCTCCAATATATATGAATGAATTATATCACTCAACGGTACATGCTTTAATTTTCCCTTCATTTATATCTATGCGTGTTCTTTCTTTAATCTATTTTCTTTACTTGACAGGCGAAAAATCACCATAGAAGTTATTGAAAACAGATAAATATATTTTCTCGCCGGTGTTTGGATACTTAAATAGATGATTTCAATATTTCAGTGGTAGTTCTAATAATGAGTGTTGTTTTAATAAAGTACAACCCTACCTATTATCTGTAAGTAACATCCGGTTTCTATCCTTGTGTGTGTTTTAAAACAAAAAAGTATATATTTTGCGGGTTGCCATGATAGGAAATTGTTATATTGTGAATTTCATTTTCACTTCCCTTGGTTTGATTGTTGATTTTATTCTTATTCTAGGGATGTTAGATCTCACTCTACCAAAAACTCAGCCTCATTCCTTCATATGACCCAATCTTCCGCTCTTATTTTCATTGTTTATTTTCAGATAATCTTTTATTACCATGTGTAAGTGAAATATATATGGATAGTTTCAACAATTTTTTTGTTTTAACATTTTATAAAGAATAAATACTAAAGCGCCATTGTTTTGTCTACTTATATTTAGGAATCATGAAAAACACTCTAACGATTTAAATTTAATCAGCTATTAGTGTTAGTCGATGTTGATGTATAGCAACCATGCTGACCAGATTTTTAAGACTACTGAGACTGAAAGCAAATTTCATAAATAAATAAACAGTAGATAATAAAAATCTCCTTCTTTTATAACACTTCAAGTTTTACGGTACATAGTTTTTAATCATCATCTCAGATCTTTACAACGAAGGTTTGACACGGTCCTTAACTCTTTTTTATTCTAGTGTGGAATATTCCTATGTGGAGTAATTTAGGAGAGTAGAAACATTTTCCATCGGCTTAGGGTTAAAGGAGAAGTTGATTGAAGGTAGGGTGTTGCGGTGGAAGGTTTTCGTGGGGTGTTATTTATCTGTGTATCTGTTTTGTATAAAAAATAGTGGCAAATTCCCATTTCATTTTATCCCATTGGAGGGTTTTAGGGAAAATAGGAACAGATGGGGTGAATTTACATTGATGTAATTCTAGGGGACTTTGGATAGTGGCTTTATGTTTAGCTGTAAGCTGATCTAGGGTCTAAATGGGGGCAGATATTTTTGGGAAGGAAGTGTGAGAGGATGTTTAGGATTTTGATTTTTGGGTCAGGAACAGTGTGACATGATTTTGGGAGAATGGAATAGAGAACTAGAAGTATATTTATAATTTATGGAGGAAAGTTCCGGGTTCCTCTAATTTCGTGGCGTCTAGAGTAGGGCATTGGAGATCCTCTTGTATTGGCGTGTAATCAAAAGCAAAGACTCCTTAGCTCGTCCCTAAGGGTCGTTTTGTCGTGATATTTTTCCTAGATATGAGTGCATGGGTTTTATGGAATCAACTGGTCAGGTGTGTAACATTGGTAAGAAGGGAAGTGGTAACTATTACCCAATATCCACTAAAGTGGAATGTGGAGCATCTGGAAGTGGCCCATACTTTAGAGTAGATCAACAAACACTCTGAGAAGATGTATTTTAATCGCCTTGTATAAAGCTCAAGCCCCTCCTTTTATTCAAATATTCCTTATATTTAGATTTTATAATTTTTGGCCCATGTGGCTTATATTTTCACACTTACCATCGTTAACTATACCTTGTCAAGCTTAAATATAACTAGTGCTAAACATAGTACACAATATACCTTACAAAAGTACATAGTGATGAGAATTTATTTAAATAGGTTCTTATCAGTGATACTTAATTAGTTGGCTCTTCTGTTTGGATTTCTTTTCCATATGCCTGAAGCTTGCATCAGGATCAGGGTAGAAGGCCGATCACTGTGGCTCAGTGAGGATGATATTTACACCTGTTATCGCTAGGGGTGGGACGGTCGGAAAAGGGTTAGAATCTGGTCAAAGGCGTAAAGGTTCGTAACGGGTTGACTTAGGGATCTTTGCCCTAAATATGAATGAATTAATTATACAGTTCATGTTTAAGGAGTTAAGTCTACTCTCGATGAAGATTCAGAGTGGCAAGGAGTTTTAGGCTTTTCTAGACCATTGTTGATCTCATTTACGGGTTTTTCTGAATAAAGGCAATCCCTGACTTCACGCTGCCAGCTCTTTCCTTCCTAGTTTTCAAGATATCAATACACATAAATTTGTGTAGAACCAATCTTTTTCCGTCAATTCCATTTTTTAAATGTTCTGTGAACTCATTTCTCTAGCTGGTAAGAAAGCGTTCGGCATTTACCACGAAGTAAATATGCTTGGACTTAAATCGAGTGCTGATTTACTCTATAATCGTATCAATGACTTCATTGAAAACCTAATGATAGAATTCCTATGAAGAAGCTAATGGAGGAACGTTTCTTGTGATTGTAACACCTAATCGACTAGGATTCCTCCTTCTTCTTGGTAACCTCGGCTGTGCAACATCTAGTTTGATTTTAAATTTTTATCTTCCCAGAAAGATTCATACTGCATTCGGAAATTTCTAAAGAGTCTAAGCAACATAGCAATTCTTAAAATAAGGTGATTTTCCTTCAAGGGCTTTGTTAACCATATCTACATGCCCGATAACTTTTCAAATCAAAGAAATATATAAGATTAAAATAGAAAGTTTCCATCTGAATGATAAAGCCATTGGGTTTGGCACCAACATCAGATTTTTCTTACTTTGTTAATTTATCCATGGAGCTTTCGAGTATGTTGTAATTGGAGAAGACGGACGATAGAGATTTATATCCAACTGGCCAACGATTTGGTAAAGGGAAGGCAGATTTTATATGGTCTGTCACCAACTTGACTTTGATGGTTTTTCAAGATGTCTATCATTTTTGGAGAGTTTTGGACCAAATTGATTATGTCTTGCATTAGTTTAAGTAAGTTATGGCATCCATTAATTAATTTACAATTTCTTGCACAGTAAGACTCAAAGAATGAGCTATACAATGCATGAAGACATTTTTTGGTTCTTCCCTTTTCATTCTGGGCTGTAATCCATGCCATGATTAGACCTACGTAAATACATTGGCCTCTGCAGTTAGTGGCCAATAAATTTAATCTGCGAATGGCATCCAAGCTATTACGGAACAGCGCCTCAGTCTTGGTATTTAATGTCTCATAGAATTACTGAAATATTTATTCTATTTTGAGATTTTCCATGACAGCTCTAGAGCGGATGGAAACTGATTGTTAAACATAAATATAATATGTCTCATCCACAACGATTGCTTCGTGTTTTGCATCAGTGATCCGAGGAGTCAAAGTACGTGTCACGTGATAGCTGATAGTCTCAAAATTTTTGTTGTACTTTCCATCGGAACACCAACGTAAAATAAGTCCCAATTCATCAATTTATTTAAAACTGAGCATTCTTCATACCGCAGACTCAAAAGATTGACAAAGTTGCTTGACTCATCAGTGTGCCCAATAATTACAAGTCCTTGGACAGCCAGAAGCTTGATGGATGACAATATCTTTTTTATTCCATTTCTATTCTTCTAGCATTGGAAAGTTGGCCGTAAACATTCATACCAGCCTTCATGCACTCCAACTACAGTAAGATAGATTTTCGGTGGTATTTCGAGCTTTCATGTTTTTTGAATTTTTCAGGAGCTCTTTTCCAGTTTCCAGTTGATTCAACGAAAGTTTGTTCTAATATTGTTGAAAAGGAAATTAATTTTTGATTGAATACTGGGGATTTGTAGATCTTACAAAAAGCTACGTCTATTCATTTTTCATTTTCCAACCACGGGTAAGTTTTCAGCTAATGAGGTTGGAAGTTTCTTTTATGAACTCTAGGTCCTTGTCCTTCAATATTTTTTGGTTGAGAAGGAGGTCTACTAACAACTAATGATGTCCGTACAAAGGTTTTGCCCTTTTTCTGTAAATTTGTTTTCAGACTCATTAATGACAATAATTAACCCTCTTACAGACTCATTGCTTCATAAATAAATGTTTAAAGTGCTGGGTATTGGTTCCTGGAACTATAGACTAGACCATAGAGGCAGTCATACGCAAATACACCGTTGTAAATTATTGATATTCAACTGAACTCAACTAGTTTGAGTGAAATACGCTGGTATATATATATATATATATATATCCATAAGCTAATAATTAAAATGTTTGATCTTTCTAGATGCTTTCGTATACTCTTGTGTGCAGCGTACCCTTTTACTAGCACTCCCGATGGTGAGTTCTTTTAATTCTCTTTGGCGAATTATTTTAAAATTAAACGCTCTTTTCATCCTGAATTAATTTTGGTTTAGTTTTGTCTAAACACTATTTTATTTATTTGTCTCACTACTCTTAAGTCAATTCTGTATTTATTTTACTTTTTATACGACCCTTTTGGGTGATCTGGGCACCCTTGGTTTTTGGGGGTCCATTGAATTTGAGTTTTTTAGAGTCAACTTTTATGACACAATTAATCATAAATCACCCTCAATCGCTGGCCTTCCATCTAATTTCCCAATCAACTCTCCACTTGTATGCCAACTCGGAGACAAAGTGTTGCCTTACTTTTTAACTTGTTGGTGGCAAATTAAAAAAATAAAATTGATTCTTTTATATTTGTTTTGAGGCTGTAATTTTGCTGTTAATGAAGAGACGCCACTCATTCAACTTTCGAAGGTTTTAGCGTTGCGCATTAAAAGGAGTAAGTTTTTTTAACACTAACTCAACAATATCTGTAACTATAAACGTTTTATAAAAAAGTGTTCTACACAAGTCTAGATTTAAATTCAGAACATTGTAAGAGAGTTCTTTCGCATATTAAGTATTTAATATGTACTGTCTGTACCAGACGTGGCTTCTAAAAATACAATCACACATTAAAACTTTCAAAAGCGTTTTGCAATATTATTGTCAAAGGTTTGTACTCTATATACTTCGTGCTGGGTGAACCATTATACTCATCCAAAACAATAACACACATTTTTGACGCGAGGATACAAGATTAAAATATATTTTCTGCATTTTTCTACATATTTATTTACTCTTTCTGACCACTTAAAACTATGGAGCAAAAACCAAGTAAGTTACCAATTAAGTAACATGTATTTGTTGGTGTATGATTTCCGTAAGGTGCTTAAGAATTTAAAAAAATATTATCAAACAAAACTTCTCAGGTTTATCATTAGAAACTTTGTCAAATGGAGTTTGAAGCATAATTGTGAATTCATATTATAGGTTGGCCAACTCTCAACTGCCCTTTCACAAGATAATCCTGATGAGCAACAGTTACTTTTGAATGATGAATTCAACAATTTTGTTTCGGATAGTGAGTATTTTTTATGTGTGTTTATTTCATGGAGCTTTTATATATATGGAGGGACTATCTTGACGTGCAACTGAAGCCGACCTTGGCTCAGGGAATTTTGGGGTAAGGAGGTATGAATCAGGAGGCGCGTGGTTGCTCACATTTCCTAGCAAACAGTCATGATTATATTATAAACCTATATGTTAAATATTTAATGTACTTAATGACCCAAGAAAGGACACATTAAGTATTTTAATTACTCCCTTCCCAAAAAGAATTATTATATGCATGACAGTTACTATTCATACAATTTACTAAAGTCATTTAAGTTGCAACAAAGCTAATATAGTTTAAAAAAAGACTAGAGTATTAAAAAAATATTATACATAAATAATTCTAACTTGAACATACTGTAATTATAAGCTAATTTATTAATATTAGCAACAACAATCTAGATTTTCGGCTAGTTTGCATTTTCAGACGCTTGTTATTATCCAAATATAAAGTAATATTTTATGTTTTTTAATAAAAATTAAACAAGTTTATTCAAAATGTACACCCTACTTACATGGAGGATACAAAAACTCTCAACCGGGTTGTCTTTTAATTCATGTGAGCGTGTGTCCCCTTTTCCCCTATGCTTTCCATGTTAAACAGGAGGTTGGTTGCCATACTATGCCATACAGTGGCTCGATCCGTTTATCCGTAAGGGGCGTGGCTACGATACCCCTTCATTGAGTTAAACCCTCATATACTTTAATCAAGCCCATTAATCCCCATCAAATTTGAGTATCATTAAAGTGTTCCCACAATAATTTATCATTGCATGGAGTCGGTGTACTTGGGGTAAGGTTTTTGCCTCAGGGCCTGAGATTCGTGGAGTCAAACTCAGCTGGGGTGGACGTATTTTTCTTTGGCGATAAAAACTCATAGCACAACTTCTTTCAGAGGGGAAATAAAACAGTCAGTAGGTACCATGTCCTGTCGCGATGCCCCTTCCTTAAGTAAAGCCCTTAGATGCTTTAATCAAACACATTTATTCCTATCAGATTTAAGTATCTTTAATGTGTTCCCACAATAATTTATCATTGCATGTAGTCGGTGGTCTTGGGGTAAAGTTCTAGACTCAGGACCTGGTATTGGTGGGTTCAAACTCACCTGAGGTATTGAGTGATAAAAATCCGTAGCCCATTACAATTTCTGGCAGAGGGTAAGTAATACAGTCGGTAGGTACCATGTCCGATTGTGGCATATAAGATAAACCTGGAAGGTATGTGAAAATACCTTTCACGATAAAATCGGTAGGTACTTTAGATCTTACTCATAGAAATTATCGTGGGATGACGTAATCAATCGGTTCAGAAAGTGCACGTTAAACATCTCAAACAAAATAAATTTAAAAAAAATCATTTTATGGGTTATAAAATATCCACCATATGCCTTTTTATTCATCTTATTAGGGTGAATTCTTTTATGGAGATCTCCATCTGTGGCAAATACAATCTGGAGAGCTTGATATAAGTAAGATGTTCCAACTAACAAGGAATCAATTTTGTTTGACAGCTTTGGTGGCGTTCCTTATTTTCATTCACTTTCAGCTAGAAGGTAGGCTAATATGAAATCTACCGGCTTAAATATTAGATCCATAGTTTTACATGATAGCTACATTGAGGTTTCATCGGTTGCAAACATATTTTTTGGTACCAAGGCTTTAACTCTTGCCTCTACTTGAGACATTTTCACGTAGTTTCGAAATTACTTGTTCATGGCCCCCTTTAAATTCTTTGTCATGCTTAAGTAGATATCCCAAATCTAGGTATGAGAGCTGGTTTGTTCTAATAGCACGCTCATATAATTGGCTTGAGAAAATGCGTTCATTTCTTGACTTTCCTAAACTTTATTGTTGCTCAGAGTACTTTGATGCCACTGCCAGATTTTAGATGACCAATACTACATGAGTGCGACATCATGAGAGAGAGATAGCCCTCCAAGTTGTACAGTGCCCTCTGAAACATTCTAATCATGCTTTATTGAATGTAGCTTCGACATATTTAAACTCTGATTTACATAGGAGGCTACCTTTAGGCTCTCAACATATATTATAAGTCACAAAATTTGGAATCCTAGGAATATGTCTTATTTGATTTATTAATGACAACATTCATCTAAGAAGTAGTCAAAATCTTCCAATACTTCCATATAGATTTTTTTCTAATTTATCTTTACATTATTAATTAAACGGACTAAGAAGGTAAATACATATTCCAATTTCAATTCTTCCATCCCAACCCCACACCATTGTAACAACATAAGTTTTCAACTTTCAAATAATGGGCTCCCAATTAAAATTTGAGTGTAGCTAACAAAATTTTCTAAGCATTTTTTACCAGCTTATTTTTATCGTTCCTATGTAAACTTGAATAAGATGGAGATTAAGGTAGTGCCACAATGAGTCAATTCATAAAAGAAAGAATTTAGCTTTTTTAACATCATTATTTCTTAGAACTTTGCAAGACGCTTGGCACATAGTCATTATATTCATTCCAGTTGAGAGTTGGTGATTAAGCAGCTATGAATTCAATTAAATATAAAATTGTGACTTTTTGTAGGCCTGTGACTGTTAACCATTGCCTTGAAACAGTGTCACTTCCCGAATTATTACACGTTTTGGCACCATGTACCAACCTTTGGGCAACCATCGCTCATTTGCCTCTCTTATTATTTAAAAGTTATTGAATTTAATTAAAAATATAAAACTAAAAATACGCAAACAAAACAAATAAATTGTGTGCCAATAAATAAGACTTAAAAACGGAATTTATGAGTAGAAATTCAAGAATAAATGTCCTCTGGCTCTTTACACTATAAAAGTTGAGAAATACGTGATGAGGTTGAAGGATGCAAACTACTTCTTTTAAATAACTAGCAGTCCTCACGGGCATTCAAAAACTAAAATAAAGACATAAATATCAAGAAGTGGAAATAATTAAAAATAAGTTATATTTAAGGTGGTACAAAAATTGACCAAGGTAGAAACAACATTATGAACCCAATTAAATATTATTCAGTCCACAGATACACACAAAATGAAGGATAAACATGAAACATACTAAAATATTATTAAGGAAACAGGGAGAGGAGTAAAAAGGCAGTTTAACTATTTTCCAACACACGTGAACAACAGGTAAAACCCAACCAGTGTTCCATTAGACTAATCTTATATTAAACATTTCACAAAGGCTTTTCTTACTCTCAGGAAGTTAGGTACCTATCCATAACTCATCGGATTTAGTAGCATTTGGCATGCCACAGATCTATTTACTCAAGAATTACATGGATACATAGTGAACTCCACCACAAACAATGTATATAAACATATTTGAACGTACTCGCGGTGCCGTGTTGAAGCTTTACAATGTCAAAAATACTTTTTAATTCTCTCAGTATTATTTTTACTGACTAGAACGGGATCGATCCCAATTCAAATAATAATAATAATAATAAAATGAAGAAAAAATAATTTAACACTTATTTTACTCAGAATATTAAAGTAAATATTGTGTGAGTATTTCTTGTTGCTTAATAAAACGATTTAAATAATTTATGGTTACAAATACGCTGAGTGAAAAGAAAAACATTCAACAACCTACAGTCTTACATATATTAAAAACGTAGTTGTAAAGGTTATTTTTACCCAGAAATAAAATAAAAGCTTCGGTTATTTCCGGGCAAAAATAACCTTTGCAAGAAGCTTTTATCAAATACTTTGAGTGTATATTTTTTGTATACCAATTCGAAATGACCACTAACTTTCGGGCCAAAAATTTGTTACAAGTATTATAAAGCTATTTTCAAATTAACAAAAATTTAATTGGTTTCTTAACCATTAAAGTTTTTATTAATTTGAAAACACTTTATTAAATTTTATATCTATCTATTTATTTAGCTATCTTTTTTATTAAATGTTTTCAAGCGCTATTATAAAATTTTATTCAGTTCATGGGACTTTGTCTTTAGGGCTCTATCACCTTGGTTTTGTAATCTAGTGTAATCAATTAAAGAGATATTTTTATTTAGTCATATTCAGGTCAAGAAGGTAGCAATCGATAATAGTAATTAGGTCTCTCGTTTAATACGTAGTATTTTCAAATGTAATTTAACCCGGTTCTTTTTTAAGTGTTTGTAAATTAAAATGTCGTCGGTCCTTCGTTTTAAATTGCGCAGTAAAGCAGTAATATCAAAATGTTTACTAGGAAATGTAAAGTGCCATGCAACTGCTGCAAAACCTGCTGTCAAACATGTAGAAAAAGATGAAAGAGCATCCCACTCTGCAACCAAGGAATCCGAAGCATTTGCAATGAATCTTTTCCGAGGCAATCTAAGAGGTGGCCAGGTATTCCCGTATCCTGAGGTCTTGACAGAGGAGCAGAGTGAATTGACGGCAATGTTGGTAGAATCTATGGACACATTTTTCAATGAAGTGAATGATCCTGTTTTAAACGATGCCAATGAGCAAGTGGAAAGTAAATCTTTGGAAGCACTGTGGGAACTAGGGGCATTCGCTTGTCAAATACCACAGGAGTTCAGTGGATTGGGTCTACTAAACACACAGTATGCGCGTCTTGTTGAAGTGGTTGGTAAACACGATCTTTCTGTAGGTGTAATGCTAGGTGCACACCAGTCCATTGGCTTCAAAGGCATTCTTTTGTTTGGCACGCCTGAACAGAAAGCTAAGTATCTTCCACGAGCAGCCGTGGGAAAAGAGTATGCTGCTTTCTGTCTCACTGAACCATCATCTGGGAGCGATGCTGGCTCCATCAAGAGTCGAGCAGTACTTTCTCCCGATAAAGAACATTACATCCTGAATGGAAGCAAAATTTGGATCTCTAATGGAGGAATTGCAGAAATTATGACAGTTTTTGCTCAAACACCCATCATAGATCCAAAAACTGGTAACCAACGAGACCAAGTGACTGGTTTTATAGTGGAGAGAGGATTTGGTGGTGTAACAAGTGGTCCACCAGAGAAGAAATTGGGTCTCAAATCATCCAATACAACAGACATATTTTTTGAAGATGTGAAAATCCCTGTTGATAATGTTCTGGGAGGTGTTGGAGAAGGTTTCAAAGTTGCGATGAATATTTTAAATAATGGCAGATTTGGTATGGCTGCGGCTATGACTGGGACAATGCGTGCCGTGACCAAGAAAGCTGTCGAACATGCAACCACCCGCATCCAGTTTGGACGGCGCATTGACTCTTTTGGCACAATTCAGGAGAAAATTGCTAAGATGTCTCTTTTACATTATGTTGCAGAATCTATGGCATACATGATTAGTGCTAACATGGATAAGGGTTCAACAGATTTTCAGTTGGAAGCAGCTATATCAAAAGTGTTTTCATCTGAAGCAGCTTGGCATGTTTGTGATGAAGCCATTCAAATTATGGGTGGTATGGGTTATATGAAAGATTGTGGTTTAGAAAGAGTGCTTAGAGATGTTAGAATCTTTCGCATCTTCGAAGGCACAAATGACATTCTTCGTTTGTTTGTTGCTCTAACAGGTATTCAGTATGCAGGCTCACATCTTAGAGAACTACAGAAGGCTTTCAAAAATCCTGCAGCCAACTTAGGCCTCATTTTTGGGGAAGCGACAAAGCGAGCCATCCGCTCAGTGGGTTTAAGCTCATCCCCCTCGCTTACTTCATTGGTTCACCCAAGCTTGGCTTCTTCATCTGCTCTTGCATCAAAGAGCTTTGTGCATTTCGGCCAGACAGTGGAAGGAATGCTAATCAAGTATGGCCGCAGTGTTGTTGATCAACAATTTTTGCTAAATCGTTTGGCTAACGCTGCCATTGATATATATACAATGATGGCTGTCCTCTCGAGAACAACTAGAGCTCTTCAATTAGACCTTCCATCAGCCCCACATGAGCATCTTATGACTCAAACATGGTGTCAAGAGGCATCACAGCGTGCAGCTCAAAACTTAAATATGATCAGTTCAGATCAGTCTTTAAATCACTTTAACAATCTAAGTTTAATCTCTAAGAATGTGTGCGAGCATGGTGGTTTGGTACAGATAAACCCTTTAAATATCTAAAATATTATATGCCTATTCCAATTGGACTATAACTCAGTATATTTTTTTTATAGGCCTACTTGCTTGCCTTAAGCTTTTTCAATTATGTTTTCTCAAACATTTTACACGCAAGTAAGCTAAAATTAGATCTAGGTATTTCAATTGATGTTAGCTACAAATCACTTTTAGGCTTATATTAATGATTTGGATTTTATTGAAATTTCAAATGGTGCGTTATACTAAGACAAACCTTTAACCAAATTAGAAATAGCTCACTCTTGTGCTTGATCGACACTTGGTACTTGAAGCATCCCATACAAATGTTTCTGAAAAAAAAAAAAAAAAAAGGTTGTGGGG
>CABEEJ010000283.1:241778-280861 GCA_901482245.1 Timema douglasi
AAAAAAGGTTGTGGAGTTTTTATACATTACCGGCAGGGTTGTAACTGGGACTGTGGGGAAGATCATCCACCATGGGTGCATTTGGTGCGGGTACGCAGTCAGGCTGAGAGAGTATAGTTATTTAATTTGATTTAATGGGAATGGTGCATGCTGAAAGCAAGATTCCTTAATTTTTGTCTATGGCATACAAAGTAATTATACATTTTATATTTGTAACCATCTATAAATACATTATATGCAAATTTGCAACGATAACAAAATAGTATTTTAGGCTAAAATAATTCTATGTTGTTTAGACACAATTAAGAAAACTCACAACGGGTAGTAAGGCGCGGTGCTAAATAATAATAAAGAAAACTCACCTAATTAATAGAAGAACGTTAATGTATAGAATGCATATATTCAAAAGAATGTCAAAACATTTTTGGTACCATATTCATATTCAGTATTTTAATATGAAAATGTTAACATTTTCTATTAATATTAAGCTATTCCAAACAAAAAAATACCCTTTCAAACGTCAACATTTGCCTAATACTTTTCATTAAACTTTGGGATCCTTTCATATTAGGCCTATGTTCTACTAAAATGCTGTATTCTCAAACATGCTCACAGATCACATTCACACTATTTTGATTCCTGGTCCTATAGATTCATATTATATCAGACTATCTTTATCCTTCAATTATCTCTCATAAAACTATTTTAAAAACAATTACTGGTATAACTCATCACAATTTTAGTTATATACACATGAAAGGTTAGGTTAGGTTAGGTTTGATTGGGATTTTTTAGTTATAAATATTGTCCACCTGAAAAATATCATGTTCCAAAATATATCTGACACAATTGAAATAGCTTTTCCAGTTTTTATCAAAATGTGTGACAGTCTACTTAAGTTTGTTTCGTTAGATTATGTACAAAATGTTTTTATTCAAAATAATAAAACAATACTTAGGCCTATTCTTAGCTTGTTAAGTAAAAACAAAAATGGTTTTAAGTTTGCAAATGGACAATAAATCTAATTGAGGTGTTCTGTCCAATGCCACACAATATGGCCAAGCATTATAAAGTAAATTAGGTGAAGATTTTTTTTTTCATGATACAGAATGATTTTATAATATTAATTTTGCTTTTTTTGGTAATTTGCTTTTGTTGTTGTGTGTATAGATGTTAAAAAATATCAAATTTGTGATTATATGACACAGAAAAAAAAGTTCTAACCCCCGACTATCACCATTCCCATTAAATGTTCACAAGATAACTGATTTATTTTGTGTGATAAAAATTAATATTGCTTTCATTTGATTCAAAAGTGCATCACACTAATTCAAGTAGCTTTTATGTTATTGGATTTTAGCCGAAACTTTGTCATTTTATAATGTATATCATAAATATTTACAATTTTGGCTATCAAAAAGTAACATACCCTGTAGATGGAGTATTGTTGAAGGGAGGCCCAGGTGGGCATGCACAGATCTGTACTGATATAACTCAATTTAATGATTATCAGAATTTGCAATTCCTTGTAGGCCTACCAAACTTTTGAGCAAGCACATTTAGTTCTAACTGAGAGTGACGCCATAGACCATTCAGCCTCTGAAGTGGGTCACATGTTAATGCTGATCATTATACAACCTGTAGCTTTATTTTCCAAAACCAAATATGTAAGTACATTTTCATAAACGATAGAAAATGCCAATACAGGCAATAAAGTCATAAAATGTAAGGATTCTCATATATATGTGTGTTTGTCTATATTATTGTATAGATATATTCTTGATATATTCTTGTGTATGTGTGTGTGTGTGTGCGTGCGCGCGTGCGTGTGTATTTCTCGCTTTCTCTTTAAGTGAATTGTATTCAGATGTTTAGTTTTGTTTAGTAAGTTTTACTTAAAAATGGAATTTATAGCCAGTTATGTTTATAAATGTCTAACTTCCCATACCCCTGGTAATATTTTAAAATCAAAGTTTTCCTTTGCCAATAAAGACTTGAGGTAGAAAAGTGACAGACAAGTAACACACCCATATCAACTAATGTAGTTTTTAAAACAAGATTAAGCAAAAATTATTTTCATTGGTTATAAAACTTTGTAGTTTTATTAACAGAACTAGGCCACTTAAGTAGTTGAGCATTTGTATTGATTTAACATTATTTATTCATATAATTTAAAAATAATATATTGTGTGTGTTATGAATTTTCTATTTTCTTTGCTTAAAGTTTTTCAAAAATTTGGGTTTTTATAGTTCTAATTAAAATTAATATTTTATGTTTGTCATGAATTTCTTTGTTTTATTAAAGTGTTTCATATTGTTGGTAAAATGCGGTTCTAATTGTTTTTAGTGTCATATTGGTTTCATTTTTAAATAGGGTTGGCTATTTTGTTTTTATTAGTAGACTAGTTAGAAAATATTTTAGGGTGATTTCTTGGTCATTTGACACATTAAAATTGATACAGTAGAGTGACCTGGCGGTCTAGGGGTAAGGTGTCAAATTTCTGTGCTGGGGGTCCAGGGTTCAATCCTCTGTTCAGGCACAGATTTATCTGATAGCCAAAACCTTCCTTCATCTCTGGCAAGATGTGTATTAATCACAACTTGTGAATGTGTGGAATGACAGTCTTCTACTGTGGTTTGGATCCCACGTTAAAGTGTAGGTCCTCCATTTAATCTCTTAACCACCCTACCATTACACATTAGCATAAGTGATGATAACCCAAACAGGTAGTAAGATGTGATGCTAATAATAATAATGATACATTAGTTTGACCTCCAGAGCAAGTTTGCCAAAATAAGCAAAATAGGTTTAGGGGGTCAGAGGTCCTAACCTAAAGGATTTGCATACTGAGGCTATCTTGGGAAGTATTATGAATTTAATAGATTCTTAAAACTATTTAGAAATTCTTAAATAGTAAATGAGCCCATGTAGTAAATTTTAAAATAATTGTTATTGTGTTTATAATTAAATAATACTGGTAATAATTATGACTATAAGTTTATAAAAACTACAAAAATTAATATAATTGGTTAGCAATAATTAAAATATTAATTCATACAAATTGGTTCTCTAGTCATGAAACATAAAGCAATTTTAAAGAAACAGTTCTAAGATGTGGGTGAGATATTGATTAAAAATATGAGGCTACTGACAACTCTGCTTTATAGGTTAACAATTTTGTGGACATTACACAATTTCATTTGTGAGTTGTGGCGATTTAAAAAGTGTTACCAGACATTACCCCCCTCTACGAATTTTTAAACATAAATATCCAATTTTAATTTTCAGAAACTTTATTTTCCTAAGAACAAACAATGATATAGAGTGATAGTTTTAAATAAGAATAAAAAAGATTAACAAAAAATTTAAATCTACAATGATAGTGTCAATAGGAGGAATTTTATTTAAAAGGATCTCTTACATGTAGGCTCCTACTGTGTCCAAACATTGTAGCGGTGATATACCTTTTTTTGTCTTTATTATTTTTGTGAGATGTCACAAATGTGCAACATGTTTTAAATGCAGTTTATTTTATGAAGAAAACCAAGACATGTGTCGATTTTGAAATTGTCACGAGTGGGTCTTGTGTACATTCCCATTCTAGGACTTGACTGTCTCATGTTAAAAAAAAATCCTCTTCTTATGTTCAACTTTTCCTATTGATAACACTAAACACTATAATACCTCGCCACTGTTTATTGTTGAATGATTCAAGCCTCTTTATATTGATTTTATAATTTTTGTGAGGTGAAGCAATATAGACACCAATTGTGGTTTGATTAATCCCTTCACAGTGAAGCGATTTCATGGGACAGATTTCACACTTTATTAAATTTTCGTTTTCAAACATAAGTTTATCTGAGTAGAAAAAAATTAATTAGACAATGCCACAGCTTAGCAAAATAGTGAAATTCATTTGATCGGTTATAAGTGGCATTAATCTTAGCAAGTAATACACAATTATATTTATGCATCATTAAACTATAATAATTATATTGATCTTATTTTTAACAAGGTCTTTTTTATGAAAATAATATTGTGTGAAAACAATTCACTAGGAAACAAATTTTCTAAGTCAATTCATTGTGTGTTAGTTACTAAAAATACTATCACTTTCAAAGTTCAATGTTTTAAAAATTGCTCTACAAGTATGAATTTAACTCTTATTTATTATTTGATTGGTTTGTTACACATTGTTATTAGAAAATTTTTGGTACTTCTCATTAATATTTTTTAAATAGAGGGTCAAATCCTATATTTCTCGAATCCAAATCTTAAATTTTCCTTCAAATCTCAAATCTGGATTTAAATCCTCAAAGCTTTAAAAATTCACACTTTTAAGTTAAAATGAAAATATTTAAAATCCAATTGAAAATAAATCTTTAGTGCTTGGTGCTACTGAAATATGATATTTGTTTGTCATGTTTATTATTTCATAAACAACAAAGACTTTGTTTTAGTTAATTAATTTTGTTAATACAATTTGGTCCTTTTTTTGTGACAATTTGTTATTCTCCCAACTACACAAGTCTATAATTCCTTTCATCAATTGCTTGAAATTGTTCAAGTTAAGGTTTTCATAATAATTGTATTTAAAATACTTTTTCATGACATTTTTACAAACTTTGAATATCTCAAATAGAAAAGGATTCGAGGAATTGAGTGTCCTGTATTTAGTTTTAAAGAAACATTTAGACAATCCATAAACTATTTTTATTAGTTTTTATATATTTATATTACAATGTAAAGGAAAATAAAAATAATTTATTTTGTTTTTGACAGTATCTAATTATTTTCACCATATATTGTTCAAATATAATTTCTTCTCTTTATTGCTTTGTTTGATGGATATCAAATTAGCTTTATCCAACTAGATTTTCACCTAGTAGCTTGGGGCCAGATATATTGAGAATTGCTTTTTTTACAATATCTAATTTTTAATTATCCCTAGCGTATAACCCGAACGGGTAGTAAGACGCGGTGCTAAATAATAATAATTATCCTTCCATGAGAATGTTGCTGCATTTAGTATTTACCAAGTTACTGCCTTTTTAAATGAGGAGTCTCATATTAAAGATTTAAGCTGTTTAATTAAACTAAACCTTCATCATCATAAAGGCTTGATTTAAACATACCTTCTTAATATTAGGTATTAAAAAAATATTACTTCACTTTTAACTCCATCCTCAACCTATCCACCCTTGTTGTTCAATTATTTATAAAATTTATTTGCAGTATTTAACTTGCACTTTTTGATACAACTGATTATATCAACACACAAGAATTTCTATGAGTTAAAGCTAAAGGCCCTACCAATTTTACTGGTAAAGGTATTTTTACATAATTTTCAGGATTCTTTAATATACTAAAGTTGACATGTAACTGACAGCTATACTTCCCCCCTTAAGCAAGTTGTGCTATGTTTTATCACTCAAGAAAAATTTGCTGACCCTGGCTAGGTTTGAACCCTTAATCATCTGGTCTTGAGGTGATCAGACTGATAGACAAATGGATGAGAAACATGGTAGACTATATACTTTTTAATTAAATAGTTCAAGTTTAACTGAGATTAAAATAGGCATAGGCCTACAATTGCATAATGAGTGTATGTTCATTATGTTCCTACATCTTCTGCTATGTGTGAGTTAAAAGTCATAGAGTATTTTTTTTTAGAAATATAATAAAAGAATAACCACTAATTTACCTAAGCAAAGACCACGAGGAAAAATAATATTTCCAATACTATAAGTGGATTATTTTAAAACTACTTTTTTGAGCATAGTTTTAGTTTTATGCTCGAGCATAATATTCTTTTTGAATATGTTATTAGATTAAGTATAGTATTTTTTTACTAAGCCATACCTATAATAATCACTAAATATGATAGTAACCAATGTTAATTAGTTTTCAATGATCATTTTGCTGCAGTTTGTCACACAGCCAGTAAATTAAAATGTTTATAAAAAATATTGTAAGTCATATAGTTAAATTGACCAACTAGTAAGGCCTACTTTCACTTGATAGTTAAAAAAGAAGCATGCCTAAGTTTGATTATGATTTCATAAAACATAAATAACAATAGTTAGTAGGCCATAAATATTTATATTTCTTATAAAACTGGTCTTACACATGTACACATGTGCAGGGCACGCTGGGAGGTGTATTAACGCTGCGTTGCAATATCTTCACCAGCCCCCTGCATTACACTACTTCTATAACGCCTGCCAGCATGCTGCTGGCATTTTACTATATATCATTTTATTTTCATAAAATTTTGTCCAAATTATATGATGTTTGAGATATCAAGTTCAGAGTTATCTGTATATTGGATATATATATATGTAAATAAATAAATATAAATATTAAAATATATTAGTAATAATATACTATATTAATAATAGGTCTTGTTTAAATAGTCCATCCAAAGCCCCTTGGAAATTGCATTGACCTAGAGTCAAAGGGCAGGTTATTTTTGATTATGTCTGAATATTCTTTGAAATGGACTGATGCACCTCTTAAATCACACTTGTCTAAAGGGTGAATACACTTTGCCCATTATTGAACACTTTATTTAACAAGTGCAATTTTGCGTATAGCCCGAACGGGTAGTAAGACGCGGTGCTAATAATAATAATAATAATAATAATAATAATAACAAGTGCATTTTAAAGGGAATACATATAATGTGAACTGTTGAACCAAAGGAATTTGCTGTATTTTTCTTTTGAGATATTAACATACACTTTCTAAACCAACTGATTATATCATCATACAACTTATAAACTAACTTAAATCTAGAACATAAACAGCATCCAGCCCCCGGCTGTTAATTCATCACTCAGAAAGGGGAAAACCACATTTCACCACTGAAACATTTTTCGGCCATGCCAGGAATCAAACCCAGGTCACTTAGCCCATTTGCTATATATTCTTTATTAATTTACAAATGCTACTTGGCTAAATTTATTAATGTAAAATAAAATCGTTTGGAAATATATTTTTAGTTTTTTTAAATATTTATAGTAAGACTCGAAAATAATCTGCACTTTTGTCACAATATTATTGTTGAAACACACTAAAAATGAATCTTTTGCCAAGGTAAAAACAGTTATTAGAAGTGGCCGTCAGCGTTGGACTGTAATGATTGAAAAGTAGTATGCACTCTATACACTTAAATGTGCAACTTAGATGAAATGTACCCACACTTGTGAGGATGGGGATGAAAAAACCAATAAATAAAAAAACACCCAGTACACCTGACCATATTTCCAACCCCAATCTCCCTGTCATCGGCAGTCTAGTCTATTGCATGTGTGACGTCTTATACCATGCTGGCACCACAGAAGCTCCATGTAAATTACATTATAGTGTGTCTGAGGAAAGGAAAAAATTGAGCAAACTTTTTAATTTTACACTAATATTATAATTTTAAAGTAAAATACATTTAAAAAAAAGTATAGTACATAAAGCCTTTATGAAAACGCCCATTACAATTCAAACTTTCTTTGCAGATAGTTTTTGGTTTAGCAATTAAACATTTATTCATTATGATCTTGGTACATTTTTCATGCATATGTTGGTAATTCTGTTGATAATATTTGTTCTTGCCTGATATGTATTTAGTTTTTTAGTTCATATTAATAATTCAGTTAATAAAGTACTTTCAATTCGGTAAGTTTGATGTTCGTAGAATAAACATTTCATAAACCTGAGGTGAGGTGAGGTTTTCACAAATATGTCAACAATGTCTTTTATTTCAATTTCATGAAGTATACCATTTCCCTTGCTGAGTAAGAAAGGGTATGTCAGACGATCTTGGTTCATGATTGAATGGAGCTTTTTTTTTTTTAACTTGATTTTTGAAAATGACCTTTCCCCACTACAGTTTTACACCATTAAATGCTAAATATATTCTTAACAGTATTTGTACATCGGAAAATGTTACTCTAAAATGTTGTTCACTCAGGATTTATTAGAATAACATTTACTTTGAAAGAGTCTTTGTAGTTTGCTTTCATATCCACCATTAGTGCTGCAAACTCTATTAGTTCATTCCTTAAAAATGTTTTGAGATAATTTTTGTTAACATTGACCAGAATGGTACAGTGGCAGTGGGACCACGGGAGCAGGGAACACTGCCTCCCTAGAATGAATTTCTCCCTAGAATTAGTTTGCCTCCCCCTAGATACATTTCAAATAATATGTTAATATCGAATATGAAGCTGAAAGATGCCCTTATCTCAAACTTCTAAAAACTACTAGATGCATTCAATTTCCAAAATATGCTGAAGAAGACCACTTTAAATAGCTTCTAGAGTCATCTTAAAAAAAAAAAAAGGCTAAAAGCATTCTAACTAACATCTAGGATCATCCAAACTTCAAAAATTTCTAGGGGAGGACCACTACAAATCTTATAGCTAGGCCACATGTCATTTTGAAGAATTTTTACACAAGAAACACTCCGTATAGTTTCTGAAAGCATTTCATTTTCAAATTCTTGTTGGTGAGAGATCACTTCAAATATATTATTGCAGCATCTGATTTTCAAAAGATTTCCTAAAGAAAAACATTGAAAATAGCTTCTAAAATGAACCCATTTAAAAAAAATATTACCAGACAAAGATCACTTCAAATGGCTTCTAGAGTTATCTGATTTTCAAGAAGAATGTTTGCTAAGAGCAATATAAATACCTTAAGGAACTATCAAAATTAAAAAAAAATCTGCTGATAACTATAATAGCTTCTAGAAACATCCATATTTTAAAAATCTCCTAGCGGCCACGAGAATTGAAATTTCATAACAATTCAGAGGAAGGACTACGCTAAATAGCTTTTAAAAGAGTCCCTTCTCAATACATATTTCACACCTTCTGATATTCTCAAATATAAGGCTGAAGGATTTGAATCAAACTGCAAATAACTTAAATGGCATTCAACTTGTGCTGTGCTAGGTAGGGACCACCCCAAATAAATTCCAGAAGCATCCAAATTTAAAAATTTGCTGGGAGAGGGCGACTCCAAATAGATTCCAGAGACATATTATATATAACATTTCATGTGACAACTACACCATATATCTAATAAAAGCATCCAATTTTCAAAAAATATCCAAGTGAAGATCATTCCAAATATTATCTAAAGGCATTAAAAATAGTTGCTTGAAAAGACTACTTCAAATGGCTTATGGAAGCATCTAACTGTAGGGAAATATCAAGTTGAACGCCACTCTAAATAACTTAAAGGGGCATCAAAATTTCAAAGTTTTTAGGCGAGGATCATTTTAAATGGTAGCTTCTAGAGGAGTCTAATTAAAAAAAAATAAAGGTGATCAGTACTCATAATAGCTTATAGAGGCATCCATTTGACCAAAAATTGCATAAGGAGGACCACTCTACATTTCTTCTGGGAACATCCAAATTTCAAAAAATAATTGGAGAGACTACTTAATATAATTTATAAAAATAATCTGTCAAAAGTTGGTAAGAAAGGCCACTTCAAATAACTTGTATACACATAATTTTCAAATCCTTAACAGCAAAGGGGAGTATGGGTTTGTTAGGGGGTGAAAGGCAAGCTCATAAAAAAAAACTTTTTTTTTTGCTTGGCCATCCCTATACAAGTTAGGTTTCACTGCCACTGGATAGGTAGCTGTAGATAATATCTACAATAGAAAATTAAAATTGATTTCTTTAATTTGGGAATCCCTTTGTGTGGGGGCCCTGGGGCGATTGCCCCAATTGCATCTTCCTCCTCCCTTAAATCAGGCGTTTGACTTAACACACAATGTTATGTTCTTATTGTTTTACGCAATTTAAAAAAAATTGGTATATGAATTTGGTAGCTATTTTGGAGCGAACATATTTTTTAACTGCAATCCTATTAAAACGGATAACCAGGTTAAAATATCATGTACCATTCATATTGGTGTAACATGGCGTAAGTTCAAAGAATGTCGTTCTTGTCAAATTTTGATAAAATTGGTTCACAAATTAATTTTACATTTAATGCGGGGTAAACATCTTGATAGACCGACAGAAAAAATTCCAAATGGACATGTAAACACAGAGCCGTACTACGCTCAGTCAATCACATGTGTAAGGTGACTTTGTGGTCTAGGGGTAAGGTGTCGGACTTCTGTGCTGGTGGCCGGGGTTCAATCCTCGGTCCCGGCCCAGATTTATCTGATTGTCAAACCCTTCCTTCACCTCTGACAAGACGTGTATTAATCACAACTTGTGAATGTGTGGAATGACAGGCCTTCACCGTGTTTCGGATTCCACGTTAATCTGTAGGTCCTCCATTTTATCTCGCAATCACCCTACCATTACACCTTAGCGTAAGTGCGTATAAACTTAACGGGTAGTAAGACGCGGCGTTAATAATAATAATTTGCCTCTAACCCGAACGGGTAGTAAGACGTGGTGCTAATAATAATATAATAATAATAATAATAATTATATTTGTAGCCTACTTTTTTTTGTTGTAAAACCTATTTTAAATTGATATATAATAATAAGTTAAACTCTTTGTTGTATTATGCAGCAATGCTCATTGAATGTTCACATATCAGTATGTAACAGCTTCTTGAAATAATTTCCTTCTTTAATAATATTATTTATTAATTCTTCTCTTTTTTTCTACTAACAAAAACATATTATTTTTCAACAAACTTCCTAAATGAACTAACGAAGCCAAACGATTATGTTCTCACAGTTACAAGTTTACTCACTAGGTAGCTTTCTAGTGGCTACATTGTTGCGCATTGATTTTTTAAACTCTTAACTTGACCGCCAGGGGTATCGTTTAACACGAACAAGTTATTTGTATCAACTTGTCAAATATTATCAAGATTATGTAGCGCAACAATATTTTAATTGGTTGTTTTAGTGCTTTAGGCAGGGAGACAGTGCCGGATTTGCGTATGTTGAAGCCCCCAAAAACCTATTTTTTTTAGTACCGTGTCCTGCTACCCGCTCAGATTATACATATGTACACCCACCTACCATGCGTAGATTCGGGGTGCGGGGGGTCAAAGGGTCAGGTTACCTCCCTGTGAAAGTTAGAAAATTAATAAAAAAAAAAAATGAAAGTTCAAATTTTATAAATAAAATACAATACAGATAAATTATACAATTAAAAAAAATCTTTTTACGCGCAGACACCTCTTAGGCCAGGTAGATAAGTGAGTTATTTATTCACGTTTTACCAATGTTCGATATAATTCAGGCCAGTGTGAAAAAAATATTCATTTTCGTGAATGAATATTTGTCGTGCATGGCGAGTAACGAACATTGTTCCACATAGAGACGGTGGACTACCTCACATCAAAGAAGACTAATAATCTACTGAGAGCAGTTTGTCCACGAATACCAAAAATAGATTATTTGTGGACAGCAGGAGCGACGTAACTGTGAAGGACTCTGCCCTTTGGACATTATTTGCCCCTCCCTGAAATAAATTCCCCCCTAGATATATTTCAAATCCTCTGATATTATCGATTATGAAGCTGAAAGATGTCCTTGAATCAAATTTCAAATGACTTCTAGATCCAATATATTGTGAAAAATCTGCCGAAAAAAGACCACTTCAAATAATTACAATACTATAGGAATCTAACTGGCAGAAAAGTCAGGGAAGGAAAGCTTTAAATAGCTTCCAAAGTCATCCAAATTTCAAAAATATCTAAGTGAGGACAACTCCAAAAAGCTTTCTAGTTGCACGCTATTTTTAAGACATTTCAGGCGAGGACAACCCCAAATAGCCTAGTTTCTAAAAAAGTTAAATTAAAAAAAAAAATTCAGTGGAAGACCACTTCAAATATTATCTTTTAGAAGTATATAACTATCGCAAAACATTAAGGTGAGGATCACTATAAATAGCTTCGAGGGGCATCCAAATTTCAAAAAATATCTAGGTGAGGAACACTTTAAATGGCTCATAAAAGAATCTAAGTTTTATAAAAATATCAAGGTGAAAGTTACTCATAGCTTCTAGATTGAACCATTTTTCAAAAAATTATTAAAGGAGGGCCACTTCAAATAGCTTATAAACAATTTCTGATTTAAAAAAATTGGAGAGGATGACCACGGTTTAAAACATACAAAAGATCAAATATGAATGAGAAACTATTAAATGGCTTTTAAAAGAAATCTAACATTGTAAGAAACTATGTTATTTACAATTATGACCCCCTATTAAAATGATCCGGATCCGCCCCTCCTACCTACTAAAATGAGTTTGGGAGGAGGGAGTTCGAAATTAGAGCAAGTGTACCCGCAATTGAAAGGTTGAAGAGGAGAAACTCACGAAGGAAAATACACCCTCAGTACACCCGACTAGAACTGAAACCCTGATCTCCCCGTCATCGTTAGTTTGGTATATAGTGAGAGTGATGCCTTATACAATATGGCCACTGAAAGAGGTCCACGGAAACTACATCATGACGTGTTTGATGAAAGGTAAAAATAGAGCAAATGTTTAATTTTACATAAATTTAATCCTACTCAGAAACAATTTGCAAAGAGGTACCTAACAAGAGAGTTCTTTATTCACAAATATAACAATTACAATCAATGATTCGAGTGAAACAGCTTAAAAATGAAGGGTAATACCAATGTCAACCTTTACAGTGAAGTACTAATTTGACAATAAAGCAAATAATAAAAAACAATATTCAAAATA
Organism: Timema douglasi; assembly: GCA_901482245.1. Classification (NCBI taxonomy): domain Eukaryota; kingdom Metazoa; phylum Arthropoda; class Insecta; order Phasmatodea; family Timematidae; genus Timema; species Timema douglasi. The sequence continues at coordinate 254,461 of CABEEJ010000283.1, forward strand.
GCTAATGCAGAAGCCGACTCTGTGTTTGAGATAGGCGCAGAATTCTACAATACATGATCACAGTTCATCAGCTAACTAATAAATAATAGTCAAATCTTGCCCATAAATGGTGACCCAAAAAACCAATGAAGGACTTGCGCAAATTATACGGATGACGTAGACACTTATTGTTAAAACTGTGTTGATAATATCCTATATAAATGACTACTTTAAATATTTAAATAGTAATTATCTGTTTTATAGTTTTAGATTGTTTATTTTATTTTATTCTAAATGTATGTTTATCTACTTTAGTAATTATGTAGATATTTATGATCTTCTCAAGTAATTCATTTAATGTTCAAATTGTAACTAAGTGTATGTGTTAGTATTTAAAAGCCTTGAGTATTACGTGTGCGTTTTCAATCGTGTTTCATCAACAACATACTATCTGGTCATGAGTTACAATACTACTCTATGTCCTGAATTATAAGCTTGCTACCTTTTTTGGGTAAACAAAGAAAAAAAGAGAGAGAACGAAAGAAAATCCAAGAACAAGATTTATACTTTCAAGAGTAAAGAAAGTACATATAAATAGTCTTAAATGAAGTAGATAGGTCTATACACTAAAACTACAGATAAATTAAAGTAAGTATTCAACTTGATTTATTTGTATTCTAGAGATAGTCCATTTACGCCCTCATTCTGTTACCCATGTCAGACCACTCACCTAGAAGTGTTCCAGTCCTTCTCTCAAGGCTAAAGTGGCCCTTCTACCACCACTCTAAACTTTACAATCCTTTCTTAAAAGTATCGGTAAAGGTACAACACCTTCGCAGTAACACATTTATAGTCCTTCCCATTTATGGCAGAAAACAAAAAAAGTACAGATCTTGAAAAGTAGTTTGAAAAAAGGAACTTCTGTATTATTTGAAAATTGAAAGAAGATTTTTTTTTAAACACTGTACATCTTTTAGAATAAACTTAAGAAATTTCATCCGTACAATGATCTTACTATCAAATTTATAATAATTGATTTATTATGGGCTAATATTCATAAACTTTGGCCACATTTCATAACTGGGAGGGGGAAGGGGTGGGGGCAGAATATTTTGTAAAAGTGTTTCTTTAAATCTTTTCAACAAATTAAGGCAGCGCATTTTTAGCAAATTAAGGCACGCGTTTTTTTTTTAAATTTCATCTTCCAGGATAAATGTAGTTTGAATGTTACACACAGATAATTTTAGTTGGATTCAATTTTAATATGTGATTTTTAACAATAATATTAAAATGAAATTTGTCTTGGTAAGATTAAAATTTGTTTCTAGTTGAGTTTTTTCTGCATTTTATTTGTTCGTGTTTAATATTGGTGTCAACACTACCCGGTTGGACACCATGGATAACAGTTGAGAGAAATGGTTGACGTCTAGGTGGTGGTGGGTGGTTGCTGTTGAGGCGTGGAATCTTGACGGCAACACATTGTTTTATAGAAGCCCAGTCACAACATACTCAACTTGTTGAATATAATAAAATCATCATGTAGTTGTAATCATGTAGGCTTAGCAACATTCCGTTTCTTGTTGTTATGATTTGTTTGATGTCGTTTATTGGTATAAATCAGCTGAAAATTTTAATTAACTTTCTGGATTCATAATGTTGGTTTTCCATGCTTGTCAACAAAATGGTTTATGTATTTTCCTTATCATTATTACTCTCTTCCGTTCCTGTGAACTTGATTGTGCGATTAACAATGTTTCTATATCTTGTGAAGTTGAAATTTGAATACGACTGTCTCAGAATTTGTCTTTGTGGCTGTTTATTTGAATAGTTTACTGCAATAGCTTCTGTGTTTAAGTTTGATGGCCCTTGCAACAATGGTGCTAGGTCTTGTTGTAAAGTAGAAGTTCCCATGGTGTTGACAATACTCTCTGGTGTAGTTTAATTGGTTCATTTAGTTATGGTAGATTTAACTAAATAAGGTATTCTTAAAGGTACAAGGGATTTTTGCTTAGTTGGGTTCACAATTTTTTCAAAATCTTATGCATGTAATATACTTCGATTCTTTGGAAGTTGAGGTATTTTAGAAATGGTCACACAACATGGCAATTTATATTTTAAATTACAATGTAGTGGAACATTGATGATTTGCAGATTTGCATATTTTCTTCAAACTGTTCTTACAGTAACTGGCGCAGCCAGGATTCGTTTATTGGGGTAGGAGGGGGTTAAATTCACTGACCAACTATTGGTTTTTCCAGCGAGAAAATTTGAAAATTTAAGTACAGCAAAATTCAAATGGATCAAAAGAAATATAATAATCTCCAAAATAATTTAAAATCTATAAAAATGGTCATAATTCTCTAACTATTATGACTATTAAGTTTTTATGAATTTTTTTTTCATGCATACTGCTAGAATATAAAAAATATGCAATTTTCAATAAATTGTATTTTGGAAATTTGATCTATAAAATTATTTAATGAGCTAAAATCTGAAAATTCAAATAAATATTTAGCACTAACTCTTAACTCACACAATCACTTTTGTAACTATTCACTTTAGTCTCATGTTAACTTTTCTTGCCTTCATAGAAAGTTCATTGAGAACTTCATCCTCCCCATGGGGAAAAATAATATCTGGCCAAAACTGGTCCAGATATGCATAGAATTGGGGCAGATTTGGGGCAGATTTGAGCCAGATCTAGGGAAAATATGGCATTCCAATATCTGGTCGATTCAACTTCTGGACCAGATCTGGTATTTTTACACACGTGTCCGTAACTGACACCTCTTGATGTATGTACATGAAGCCCATTAAGTTTGTCTTCATTTGTATAGTTTCTCATGTATGATTTCAACAGCTTTAAGGACAAGAAAGAGGTAGGTGGGTAGAAAGGTCTGCGGGAATCAGTGAATATGAATACGGATTTTTTAAAATTAGATGTCCATCCCTACGTTGTACGACTTTTCCATGGATATTTCCATATTAATTAAAAGAAGCTGAGTTACTTGTAACAGTAAGCTTTCAAACTACGCTAATCTAATATCGCTGACACGGTTGACAGTCTATCCTCACCCTCGCATCTCCAAGCCAGCTCCCAGAACTGCTTAAATGCCATATTTCGAGCAATGGCAAACAAAATTGTCCCACTTCTGTGCCTTTCTTTCATCTTATCGTCTCAAAGATGATTATTACGTTTTCATAAGGGGTCATTCATAAACCACGTAACTCTTTGAATTACATGGGGGGAGGGTGGGGTCCATCAAAGTGTTAAAGTGTTACGTAACACAGATATTATACACAAATTCTGATGTTCAAAAATAATATTATTGTTCATGTTTTCTTCTTTGATAAACAAACTTAATTATAGATAACTTCCGAATATTTGTGGCGTTGAAAATGAAAGTTTAGCATTTATTTTTTGTTTATCAATATTTAGAATGCGCTTAAGTGGAATTGTTTGTCCGAAACTACAAAATCCAAGCACACATATTTTCATGCAAATTACAGTTACATGTTTATATTCACGGCACTTGTTTAGAATGGTCCAATTGACTGACCCCTTCACGTGCTTTTTGTTGGATAAAAGCTGTCTGTTGAAACAGCCTTAATTTATAAGTATAGTTAAGATTGAGTATAATTTAGATTCCTACTGCACATTCTTTTACATAGGCAGTAATTAATCGCTTTTATTTGTACAAAAATAAAAATAATTTACTTAAAAAGAGGAGACTTGTTCATTTCTTGCGTTTAAAAAGCAATATCCAGAAAAAACAGTGGAAGAGTCTCAAAAAGATGTAGTTAAATGAAAAGAAGCAAAAGTACATAATTCATCTCAAGGAAAGTTTGAGGAGTACATCAATAATGTTATTTCTTCGTTCCAGCAGCATGTTATATAAAGTAAAGCTTCAAATATCATTAATTATTTTCAAAAGGTAGGTGTATTTAAACCTATACCATTTCCCTTCTGATCAATTTAGTGTGTATGTATATAAAAGCAACTATTATACACCCACTACGATGGCCGCATTGTCTGAATTGTAATTCTCTCAGTAGACTAGACCGTCAAAAATAGGGAGATGGTGTTCAAATACTAGTTAAGCTACTGAAGCTTGTTTTTCCTACATGGTTTCCCGCTCTCTCATTGCAAATTCTGGTAGATTTTCTATAAAACTCTACTTTTTTAGCATACATTTTGTAGGGCGGTATAGACAAATTGTTGTTATTATAATTATTTTATATACTATTTATCTATTAGAATAGAAATTAAGAAGGTTATATTTTAGAGGTAATCTATCCTCATTAACGTGGAGAGGGAATATAAAACCACATAATTAAAGCCACTCTGAGTACACCCGACAGGTATTAGAACCCCGATCTTCGCTCCATTGGCAATTTAGTTTTTTTCGATATTGAAGCCAGGATCCAGGATCGCTGTTGGAACGAAACATGTGTCTAGGTATTGAAAAGTTAACCAAAGTAAAATTGTATATAAATCCTAAATATAATTTAGAAATGTTGTATACCTAGAATTGTTTGAATAGCTATATGATGATAATATGACTATAAAAAAGTTCACAATATTAAGAAAGAAGTCTTGCCCCGGTGTCAAGCATCGGATGTGGGCACTTTAACATCATTATGTAGCGCCACTACAGAAAGGGCCATCCTAGTCAGCACATAGTAGTGCCGTCTGGCTCTTACTCAGACCACAACTCTGACATCCATAACATAAATATAGCAGAAGTTTTCCCTCATGAGTCTGAGGAATTTGAGCTCGACGTTTTTATGTCCGTATAAATAATAATACTCTCTGAAATCATTTATAATTAGGATTTTAAAGGATTTAAAAAAATATTAAATCTAAATATGTCTTTTAGTATCACAAAACTTCCCTATGAAATAATAATAATAATAATTATTATTATTATTATTAGCACCGCGTCTTACTACCCGTTCGGATTATACGCACTTACGCTAATGTGTAATGGTAGGGTGATTGTGAGATGAAATGGAGGACCTACAGTTTAACGTGGAATCCGAACCACGGTGGAGGCCTGGCATTCCCCACATTCACAAGATGTCTTGTCAGAGGGGAAGGAAGGGTTTGGAAATAAGATAAATCTGTGCCGGGACCGAGGATTGAACCCCGGCCGCCAGCACAGAAGTCTAACACCTTACCCCTAGACCACCAAGTCACCTATGAAATAATTACATTCATTCTTGGTGAGAAAAGTTACGTAACACAGGTGTGGAAAGGGGGGAGGGTGGAGGGCTAGATTAAATGTCTACATAGTGTTACATAGAGTGAGGGGGGTGGGGCTAAAAAAACGCAAGAATAAAGCGTCACGTGGTTTATGGACAACCACTATAAGGCCGTGGACTGAGCTATCCAGTTGTGTTCAGGAGAAGAAACGTCAGAGAAAATATGGGAAACTCCTAAAAGATCCATTGGAAAAAGCATCCTGGGAGTTAACAGAACAAAATAAGCCACAACAGCTTAAATATGTTCATGCACTTTGTACAAAGCTTGTGCTGTGGTTAGATATAATACAATACCACGGGCCATCTAGATGTTAGCTGAATAAAGTGTAGGAGGCCCTAATAATATATACCAGTGCAAATATTTTGTGTTGTACCGTTATTTTATAACTATTTATGACTTCATGGACACAATATTATCGACATTTAAATAGTTTTGAACCTAAAAGTTTACTAAACATAACTAAGCATAAAATCACGGTCAAAATTTAGTTTTAATTTATATCTTACGACACTTATTAAATTTTGTGTTATCTTAGGGACAAATAAATAACAATGTGCACGGCAAAATATTAAATCTTTGCCAGCATTTTTGTGGAAAGTTGGTTCTCTATTTGACTTATTTAACCGTTTTGTGCTATCATCGATATAAAATGCTGAATTGTATGTTTTTATGTCCTTGAAAAGAATGTGCCAATCATGTCAGTATTTTATTATGAATTATGGCATTAATTTTATCGCATTTTCAGGTTATACACTCTCTCAAGCAAAAATAAATTACTTTACAGTGGTTTTTTTTCAGATCCTGATACAATTTTTACAAAGTGTGTACATATATTTAAATATTGTGTCAGCATATTTGTACTGTTGATTTACATTCCCATTTTGTTATAATTTGTACTAGAGGTACAATATAATAGAGTAAGTTTTAAGGCCTTTTAAACATATAATTAAAATCTCTCAAATTAAAAAAGAATTAAAAATATTTTGTTCTGAAATCAATTAAAAAATCTTCAATTTGTGTCATTATTTTGTGTTTAAATTATTCCTAAGTTTGACGTACTCTTTCAGAATTTGTTCTAATATAGGCAAAAGTTTCGTGACCAGTCTGGGAACCTTGATGTTAGCGAAACGAATGTGACACACATTTGATATCCAAGCCAATATTATGTGCCAAGTTTGTATATTCAGAATTTTTGCCGAAATGTTCAAAAATAAATCCCATTTAGTTTATATTAGAGACTTTAAGCTAGCGGACAAAATCGGATATAAAAATTGTATTAAATTTGTATCACCGTTTGAAATAGTTCTTTAGAATTTTTGCCAACCTAGACACAAAATAGGGGAAAGTGAGAAAATGGTGGTCACATAAGTAACAATTCAAATTAGAATGTATGCTCCTTTTTGCCTGGATAGTTAAAAACGAAGTATATATATAGTTATTCGACCACTATTTGCTACCCAGTGGGTTGATTAATCATGGTCATCATAGATAAGTTATTATTATTATTATTATTAGCACCGCGTCTTACTACCCGTTCGGTTTATACGCACTTACGCTAATGTGAAATGGTAGGGTGATTGTGAGATGAAATGGAGGACCTACAGTTTAACGTGGAATCCGAACCACGGTGGAGGCCTGGCATTCCTCACATTCACAAGATATCTTGTCAGAGGTGAGGGAAGGGTTTAGTAATATCATAGATATGCTTTTACTATATATATATATATATATATATATATATATATATGTAGTTTTATTTATTTATTAAAAACTGTGTTAAAAACCTTGAAACACAGTAATATAACAGCAAACAAGTTATACATAGCAATGATAAAAATAATGATTCAATTCAAATTATATGATGCACAATTGACTATATTGTAAACAATATCANTTGGGATAGCGTGTGACAAGTTTTAAAATATGTTGCCTAGCAAAATATATATCAAATGGTTTAGTAAAAACACGTGTTCCACCTACTACATTATTCATGTAACCAAACTCCACAAGGAGTGCATATTTATCATAACTCTATTTTATTCAAACTCATATATAAAAAATGCAGTTTCCATGTCACAATCATTTATATCGTCACTCAAAATTTATTCATTAAAAAAACTGTGTTCGGTCGATAAGCTATATAAAATTTTTATTCCCTTTCAGAATTGATCTAATGTAAGTGCTTGGAAGAATTTGGGAATGTTATTTTCTTTGCCTTTGAGTGGGTTTAATCGACCTGATCTTGGCACTGAAGACATTTATTCTACTGCCGACTTTTGTTTATCTTTGATTGAAAATGGTGTGATAATTTTAAATCTTGGGGCAGAAGTACTAAAAATGCTAGTATCTTATGTTCCTGAAGCGGAGGTAGTTTTGATTTAATGTAAAGGTCATGCACGCTCTTTATTACAAACCTTTTTAAGTTGGGGATGTAGAGGACGCAACAAAAAATAGGTATTTTTGAAAATTGTATATCAAAACTTGTTTTTTGTAAAAATAAACAAAAAATAGCTTCAACAGAAAAGAATTTAATTTTATTTACATGATGGCCCTCCTAAATATCTCTCAAGGTTGTTCTGGAATTTAATGACAACTTTTTCTCTTCATTTAAATGTTTCTCATCTAATGCCGCAATGCTCTTAACAGATATTTAAGAAAGGTTGGTATCACCATTTGAAGAAAATTAAATTCCATGTTTATATTGAAGAAATATTTTATTTATTATGGCCAAAAAAAGTTGTACTATAAAAATTGCAAAATCACTGATCTTTTCTCGAGTTTCCTACGGCCCCAAATTTGAGACGTTACATCAAAAAGCTCGATTCGGTAGAAATAGCGAGGAGGTATTGAGATCATAAGGACACTATAATTTCTGCAAAATACAAATGATTCTAGAGAGATATGACTGGTATGATTGTCTAGTACCAAGAGAGTGTGGTTTTGAAAACTTGGCTTTGAAAATTTTGCAAAATGTTTCAGACACACTATAAATATTTCCTCATTGATCCAACTACTTTTGGAACAATATTCACCAATTCCTGGAAAGCCGTCTTTTTCCAAAAGAATGGTCATTCTTTGAGAGGTAAATTTAAATATTGGCACTGTATATCCACCCGCGGCGTTCATTGCGAGGACTACCAAAGTATTTTTATTTTGTCCATCCGTTTCTATCTAAAATGTATCCTGGATCTTGAACAGTTTCGTACATTGTAGGTTTGAGAATGTTAAAACGCGTTCTTCTTCATCAGACACTCTAGGTTTCCATAAAAATAGGATACTTCTATTTTGTTGAATATTATAATTCGATTTATACTTATTTCTTAAGGCTTTATCACATACAAATTTGAATTTATTTTCTAAAAGGCATTTAACCAATCTTTCTCAGTGATGCGAGTATAGTTGTGTTTAGTGTTATGGGACCGAAAGCATCTAATGAAAAATAAAATACATCACATGAAAACTAAAAAAATTAAAAGCAAGATAAATTTGGGATACATTCTTGAAAACACAAGCATGCAGATGTATTAAAAGAAAAATAATAAATCGTGATCATCTGGTGGTTACAAGAAATTATTTGGATAGTTACTGTTGATGAATCTTTAGAAAAATTTTTTTTTCTGAAAATTGCCTTAATATTTCAATCAAAATGGATATTTTGGTGTTGTTTTTCTTAGTAAAAAAAATAGAATTAAAAAACACAAAAATAGTCTTAGGATAATCTACAAATAAGATTTGGTGAATTTAAAATTATGAAATGAACAATTATGTTTAAAATTTATGTAGTATGAATAGTGTTTATTGTGATTAAAAATATTATCTACTTTCTCATATAAAGGAATGGAATTGTAAAGTGACAACCTTACACCTAAAGATTATGGTAAAGCTTTAAGTTTCTTTTTAAAAATGGATCATTTTTAAAATAGTGCTAACAATTTTATTTAAAAAGTATATTTGAGGAATGTTTGAGATGACAAAAATGCGTGCTTAATTTTTGGGCATTTATTTGTTTAAGGGTAGTTTAATGTAGATTGACATTTTTTTTACAAATTTGATTTTTTTTTAAATTGGATCAAACTATTTGTTTCCTAATGGTTATCTGGTAGGTATTTTACAATATAAATAAAGTTACACATATGATTTTAACAAAAAAATTGATGGGTGTTTTCTGATTACTTTTAATTCTTTTTAATCAACTTAAAGTATGCTGTTTCTAAAAGGTATTTACTTGGACTGTTTTAAATGATAAATAATAATGAATATTTATTTTCATAAAATAAATAAATCCAAGCATAGTTTATTTAAGACAAATATTATAAAATTTGTAAGTATTTGAAAATGACCTTTGAGATGTTGTTTGAATGGGTTTATGGGAATCGATTTTCATAGCATATATGAATATATTTTCATAATAAAATTATAGGTAATATGATTATAACTTGCAAATATAAAAAAAACAACTGATATTTGAAAATGTGAAAATTAAAAAAAAAATTAGAATAATAAAATTTTAATTTTTATGAATAGTGCTTATTTTAATTAACAATATGAAATGTGTTTTTATGAGGAAGCCTACTTAAGAGTAATATACTGACACACTCTTTTTTGATTTTTTTTCTAAGCTATAATATATTTGAAGAGAGGGTTTGTACGAATGTGACATAGCATCTATTCTCCTATTAATAAGATAATCGCGAGTACTTACTAATGCCCACGAACACTGTAACGGACTAATTACCCGTTAACACTTACTCTCAAAATATCTTATGTATGATTATCACAAAACATCCAAGAAATAGTAAATTCTAATAATCCAAGAATCAACAAATTCTAATAATGTGTGAAATAGTGTTGCTGGAAACGCCCAAACTTGAGGAAAATGTCTCGGGTGACTGTTCAACACTTCCTGGAGGAAGTTCAACACACGGACATCTTGAAAGTTTGCCAGACCTAACCGTAATGACGAGTTGCTTCCCTATGTTGTCATCAGCGGCCATCTCCTAGTGCTAGTTGGCTTTTGACTAATTTTTAGGAAATAGGCACTCCTCCTCTCCCCCTTGTTGAGATCAATTTTCTAATACGTTAGTGCATCTCGTATAAAACTGCCACCCCTCATTTCGTATTCTATTGTACCTATTCGTTGGAGGACATCCTAGAAGTTAAACGAGGACCAATGGACTAAACCAGTGGTGATCACGATGTTTGAAGCGTCAGCCTCTCCTCCTCGCCTCAGATGAAGTAAAGTCTGTGACTATGAGAACTTAATCTAGTACTCTTTTATAGGGTCATCGTGATATGTTTAACTATGTCTATAAACATAGTTTTGTATGTCAGAGTTCTGACTAGCTTTTACTATATCCATAGGACATAGTTTTGTATGTCAGAGTTTATGCTTTGTTTTTCTAGGTCCATAAGACATAGTTTAGAATGTCAGGGCTTATGCTCGGTTTTGCTATGCCCATAAGATGTGGTTTTGAATGTCAGAGTTTCTGATTTGTTTTTATATATCCATAAGACAGCCTTAAATACCTGGGCAATAACCAGATGCCCTATATTGTATGGCCAGGTTCAGGCTAGTATAACTTTTTAAATCGAAAATGGTGAAAATCAGGTTATCTATAGCTAATGTTCCATGACCTAGTTGGATATTTTATTGATAAGAGTCTCTAAAATGTATATTGTTGTACCTTGGTACGGCGATCAACTCGTAAGTACGCTACTTGATCAGAGTAGTGGTCCACGTGGTATTGTTTGTTTTGTCTGGCCCCCTTCAGGAGCCGCTTGTATTAGTTAATGTTTAACTGTTTGCAGTTGTTATAGTCTGTATCCAGACTTGTGTTGATATTTAAATGTACTATTGAATGACCAGGCAGTACTAATAGACCGGCCATAGTATCTTTACAGGCTAGATTCCTAGTAGCTCACCATTAACAATTTGTAAACTTATTGTTCCTTTTCTAGGAACTTAACCTTTGTATCTCGTAACTCAATATGAGTTAACTCATGCTAGCTAGCCCATTTAACTACCAAATTTGTAACTCTTTGGACTAGGACTTTCTATAGATTAGGTATTGTTAAATATAATTCTTTTAGATGCTTATTAGGTTAAAGTCTAGAAGCCGCAAGGCTGGAGTCGTGTTAAGTATTGTTGCTTAACCTCAAATCAATTATTGCTTACATTTTAAATTGCCATTGTGTTGAGGCAGACGTACCTTTAAATAGACTGTGTGTTTGTTCTAGTTTAACGAGTTACATCCTTTCTAACATAGACACAACCATACTTGTCATGGTTGGAGGTCAAACCTAGGTGCTTCACACCTAACGCTGCCAATTGAAGCAGCTATGTTTAAAGTAACAGATATAATTCCCATCAATAAACAATGGAACGTTTTGTATATTAAGATCTCGCCAACCCATTTGTATTATTTCAACTTGTTTAGATTTAAATAAACTGATTTGTTAAACTTGTATATTTCTGTTATGTTTCATACTTCCCAAACCTTCATTTAATAAAGTTGTAAATGTATTCGTCACTTCTTCTATCAGATAGGAGAAGCGGCGATACAACACAATCTCATATTTATTTCAAAACCTTTCCTCTCACACAATATTTCATATTCCCAAATATACTATTATCTCATAAAATATTCTACTATAGCTTAATCCTCGCACAAGCTTTTCCAATGGACCCTATTTATTTGTATACTATTTCTTCATTTAATCTAATCTAAAGGATAGATACTAATTACGGAAAATACTTATAATAATAGGCTAGCAGCACTGTCATATTCTAATCGCTTTATGTTGTGCCAAGTGAAACCCTTTTACACTTACGTTCGTGATAGTATCAAAAGCGAATGTTGTATTGCATTAATATAAACAAATGAGGAGGGATAATGCTGACGATCCTGTTCTTAAAGTATCAAAACCCAACTCCTGAAATTAGAAGATTGCATTGATGGAATGTTTCCTCACATTTTAACAGCTCATTATCTCATAATCTACTATCTTAATATATATAAGCATTCAGTTTTTAAATAGCTCATGCCCCCAAGTGCACTTTATACTTAAAAGTAGCAAGCTTACCTTGAAGAGGTACACTATGGCACTTTTTATAAGATAGGGTGCGTATAACCCGAACGGATAGTAAGACGCGGTGATAATAATAATAATATAAGATAGGGCTATACTGTAATCAGTCAAGATAAGTATTCTATCTTTAATTTCAAACGAAGTGTAGCAATTATTTAATATTATTGTGACGCCCCACCCTTTCCCCCCCTCTATTTTCTACTTGTCTGCAGGTGGGCAGTGGTCGCGGTGTTTAGTAAGTAGTCAACTGATTTATACAGTAAAGTACTAGTTTCACCGCAGGCAGAGTTTTCAGTATTCATAGCAGGAACAGGTTGTGCACGGGTGTGAAAGTAAATAATCTGAGAGTGTCTATATCAGTAACATGTGAGATGGGTGCATCTCCTCCTCAGATCCACGGTTCAGTTCCCGGGACGCCTCTATGTATGAACTCATCCCCGTCAAACGTCTGTTCACACTCCTGTCATGAGTTCGACTGACCCGAGGCCTCTGGCGCCATCTTGGCTTTTCCACCGCTCCCCCCTGTTATGTACAATCGGGGTAACATATGTGGTTAATACCACGGACCAAAGTGCCACGGGCGCGTTTATCACGTCCGGATACTGAGATGTACGTGGTTTCATGAAATTGCTCGGCTCAGATATAAATTTAAAGCTACCTTATGCCTCTCTCTGGCTTCCGGAATACAACGAATTTTAGTATATCTATACAATGAGTCAAAACTGTTTGATATTAAGTTGAGTGCGTTCCAATTAAGTTAATTAACATCTCATTCCCTTCTAGCAGATTCCCAAAATTTGAGGAAACAGCTTGGATAGTGCTTGCTATTGTTTATATTGTGTAGGCACTCTTTTGAAAAGTGAATTATATGCATAATATTTAATAATGTTGATTAAAAATAAAGTTCACCTAGCCTCGTGGTAAGTTCATTTTTCCAACATACCAAATTCCTAAGAATACTTTGCGAACTATATTTTTAAATTAAAACCAACTGCTTCGGAAGAGTAATTTGTATATTTTCTAAGAAAAATGGATTATAATAAATTGTTTTATTATTTACTATTTAAGATACTTAATAGAATGTTTGCTGATTACAAAGCTGTGAAATACAACATTGCTTGCATTGTTTCTATATAAAAAAAAGTCAAGTAGACTATTAATTGGTTTTTACCAGGCTCAGTACTTACATGAATAGCATTAAAATCGATGTTTTAACTTCGTGTTATTTTCTTCATTCTGTAACAGGGTTGATGTAGTTGTATAGACTTCTTATTCCGATTCTATAGTCCTTTTTTACCATAAGTTTTCCATGTGAATTCTGGTTCATTTAAAATGAGCAGTTTTCATGATTTGGACTTAGAGTAAATTCTGTATGTTAAGAATATCCTGAATATGGTTCCACAAAATTAACTTGTATTTCGTAAGATTAACGCAAACATCAATTAAAATATGATAGTTTATTAAGAAAGAATATGTGGTTTTAGATTACCTTACTCTTTTATTATACAGAACCATCTTCTCTTTGTCCCTCTTATTCTACTATGACACGACACCCTCTTTCCATTCTCTATGATTTCAAGTCTATTTATCTCATTTTATTGTACTCAAAAGGAATAATCATCTAAAAGGTAACAATAGTTTTATACACACAAATATATTAACATACAAGAGTTTTTTAAACATAAAAGGTACAATGAATAGCTCCTCAGAGCAAGAGATGTATAGTATCCGAAGTCCCCAAAATATACTAGTCTTAGTGTAAGGCCGTGACCTAACAATACTATATAGATAGCAATGGCCAATATAAATTGCGTTTAAGTGCAAGAATTAACTAAACTAATTATGGCAACTATGGCACAACACCCCCTTAAACAACTAAGCATGAAGTGAAAACAATTCCATTTGGCCTCGCCGTCTCAAATATATTTGCATGAAGTGCAAACAAAAACTAAATAGACATAATTAACAATGGTTCAACGCCCCCTTAAACAACTAAAAACAATATATGCAAACTATTCAAAGGATACCTCGCTGCCTTTAATATAGTTGCATGAAGTGCAAACAAAAACAAAATTGACATGATTAACAATGGCACAACGCCCCCTTAAACAAATAAACGCTAAGCTCAAACTATCCAATGACAACCTCACCGTCTTACATATCGTCGCGTGAAGCTCATCATAGCCGTTTAGAACCAAGAGTGTCTTTACCGCTTAAAACTAGACTATATATAGTGTCAGGCAATGTCTGCCTGAGATAAGACATGCCCATAAAAGATAATACATCCTTTAACAGGGTGACAAGGACCAATGGAAATTGGGAAGAACAGATGTGCTAGGAAATAGGGATAATCATCTCACGTGTTTCGAACCGAAATCTCGTAGATCCAGAGCCCAACCTGTTTAGTTTAGTCTTTGTTTAACATTGAATCACTTATGGGCATCTTCTTCATTGTTCTCATTTTGCAATGCTGTTTTTATTTTTTATTTATATTTTTTTAAACCTTCTCTAAAATATAACTCGGCTCTTAGTCTCTGATGGGTTTATTTCTATATTTCTTAAAATGTTGTTTAGTTTTCGTCTCTTTATTTACTATTTATTTTAAGTCTTCCTTGCTCCTTATATTATTCTTTCTCGCTACCTCTCAACATTTTTCTTTCTCTTTCTTTACTTTGTTGTGCTTCTCTCTTTTAACATCATCATTCATTAAGGATTCTCTCTAATACATTATTTATACAGTGCTATCCTTTCCTGACTATATCACATTCTCCATATTTTTATAATATGTTATTTTGTTCTATCTTCTTCTATTATATCTGCTTACCCTCCCTTTATTTTATGTCATTGAATTAACTCAAATCTTTAATATGTGGCCTTTCTTTCTTTGTATGAACCTTTTTGTCATCAACTATATATATTTTAGGTAGTCCATCCAATTTTCTATTATTTACAATTTCATTCTAATTATTTTTAAACCCGATTTATATTGCTATATATTTTGATGGTCTAATATTGTATAGTTTTTTCTTTACTATACCACTATAAATCTTTCCTTAGGGTCTACCCCTACATTCTAACCAGTTCTATCCGGATCTCTTATTTAGTTATATTCTTTATAAAACTTATTTCTCACTTAATTTGTAAAAACAATTACGTTTTATCTTTCAATTAACTATATTAATTTATCTTCACCATTTTATATACCTTTAATTCTAATATTTGTTCACTTTACCTTTATATTTTTTCTTTATTATTTCTACATATATGTTTATCTTTCACTTTACCATTTTGTATTAATCCCTCTTTAATATTTTGTTGAATTAACTTAAACTGTAATTTTGGTTTTTAATTCTCTATAGATTTTCCCCCTAATTTTATTTAGTTGTATTTAATTATATCTTTTCAAACAATGTTTTGGTATTTTGTCGTCCCATTTTGACAATTTATTTTATTTTTTATAATTTTGTTTCACTTTTAAGATTTTTAGGATTCCTAAATCATGTTTTACAAAAAATGTTCATTCTTTATTTTCTCTACCTCTACCATTTTGAATTCATCATTTTATGGGTTCGTTTGCATAAATTTCTCATTAAAATCACTACTAGGCAAGAAAATAAGGTTATATTATTTTATTATATAGATTGTAGTTTTGGTTTTTTATTAGGTAGAGTTTATAAATTGATTTAATCAATCACTACCAACTTATTTAGATGATTAACACATCTGAAAACTTGTAGAAGATAACAACTTATATTAGTTTCAATTAAAAATAAGTTGACTTGATAATTTTTGATACATATCTACCTATCAAATTAATTAATAGTATCTTTAAATACTAAACTAATACTAGTTAATTTAATTCTCCTGATATTGTAAAAGCTGAAACTACTAATTAATTTTATACATTTTTGAATTAAGATTTTTTCCTAAGCACCAATTTTGAATAACTACAGTTTAAAAAATTCAATAATTGTTATTAACAAAAACACCGTGTTTGACAATTTTTGCCATTTTTGTAAATAATTGTAAAAGGTCTAAAACCTTTTGTGACTAGAGAACACTAGGCCATAACTCATTCATAGGTTAATTTTCACAGCAGCTTTAGGAAATATAATTAAAATACTTCGTTTATAAATTTTTAATGGCTCCCTAAGGCTTGTGGTTTCATTGTCAAAGCGTACATGAAGCTTTTTTTTTAATTAGCACTAGGAAGAAGTTGACAATACCTATATAATATTTTATACCTACTTTTCTTTGTAGTTCTTTCGTATAATGTGAAAATAATCAAGGGATATCCTTTTCGTCATAAGTAAATATTCAAGCAGTGTAATATTTTTTTAAATTACTCGATAAATTACAGAGAAAAATATTTATTAGATATATGTGTCCATCTTTTTTTATTTTACTCATTTGGGGAACATTTTTCACATAAAGCTATTATTTCATATATAAATATATATTTCATTTAATTGAAAAATATATTATGGGACAGTCATTGATGTGTGTTTTATGATTATATGTGCGTAGCCTATATATTTTTAATTAAATTACAGAAGAACTTAACATAAATGATACACTTTAAAACCATCACTAGATTATAGCGGGGCTTTTGTTTTTAACCTTTCTTCATAAACATACTTTGTACTAAAGGATGTTTATAGTCCTTTCAAAAAAGAATAGGTTAAAATTTAAGCTTCTCTTATCCAAGTTATATATAGCCATTGTAAAGGCTCCGAGCAATAAAATAATTAAAAAATATTGAAAAATGGAAGCTTGGCAATATAATCGAACCCGGATTATTTTATTAAGCATACCAATGCTCTACTATTGAATCCTTTAGGATTTTTTCTATGATCAAGCTCACTTATCACTCATAATTTAAGGCAGAGTCTATGATGTACTGTACGTGTATACTAATTTGAGCTATCGGAAATACGGCCAGCGATGACTAGGAATTGGCAAAGCACACTTTTAATATTGCATTTCTATTTAGTGTGCTAGTACCGCGATGAACACCATGATAACTTTAACTAAAATTAGTGAAATACTACGAATAAACTATAAATAAAATGAAAATAAGTCCTCTTAGCTAACATCCTAGATCTAAACTCATATGTATACCACCTTATTCTAAGCTTTCAGTTTGACCTGTGCGTCCTGACTTAATTATAAAATTGATTTAATTTTAGATAACCCTGTCAGGATTTAATAAAATACATTTTATGGTTCCACTACTTTTATATATTCACCCTAAGCAAACATTTTTCAAAGTGAATTTCACATCTGAGTTTATATGTTATTTTTACTTAATATCCATCCGTACTATCCTCATATTTACACAAATAGAGTAGGTATGAGGAAGATGAGATTAAACGAATATATCTAACATTTTCGTAGCGTGAGAATGGTAAAACACATAGGAAAAATCAGACTCAACACATCTTAGCAGCATTTAACTCCAGCCTCCTCGTCATGGGCAGATTAGACCAGACATGGTTGATGATATAGCCCACTGGCTTATTGATGCAGGTCACGATGTTTGAAAGTATGCATTATGATCCTACTACCATTTACGAGTTTGTAAAAATATAAACAATTTAATCTAAATTAGTTGAAAAATGACACCTGGACACGGGAATCGAACCCAGGACCTTTTGGTATAGACCGTCAATGATCTACCACTGCGCAATTCAGGATTAGTCTCGTGCTAATCTTCAATAATAGTTTAAGGCTGAGTCTGTGATGGACGTAGTATCGCGAGCTATCAGATACCACGTGAATATGACACTCGGGAGGGCTGTTATGCTGGCAAGTATTCAATACAAGTTTGTAATAAAGTGAATTTCAATTAGTATTAACACACATTGTAATTACGGCACTGTACGTATGATGGGGACTACAATTCAATTAATATTTTTGGCCAGGGATGGACATACAGACATGTGGGACAAACAGAATTCTAGAATTCAATTTTTTGGGTTAGGGAGCATATAAACCGTAAAGATTTGTCATTATCTCAATATATGAATTTTTCACGATTACAATACTTTCGCTTTAGATGAGAAAATAAACAGGAATAATATTTTATGATATAATTTAGTTTCATATTTATGACTTGAAGAGTTTAAGCCTCTAGTATGCTAGAAAATAAAGTATAAAATTAATGTATATGGAATAATTTAGTTTTACTAGTCTTGTATTTAGATCCACGGGGGAAAAAATGGTAAAATTGGACTCCAGGAAGTTTGTTGAATTTCTAAACGTGTTGTATGTATATTATTCAATAACAATCGTAAGAATAAATGTGTTAGTAGGTCATATTTTAATGGTGGTCACACAAGAAACATTTCTTGTGATGGATTTAATTTTTAACAAAGATATCTTAGCCCGAAAGTATGTTTATGAAGACTAGATGTCAAGCTCATCATTGTCTACTTGGGGAAGTTGAGGTTCTAATCCAAGAAGAGTGTACAGAGAATGTTTGTTCCTGAATGTTTTTCCTATTTATTTTCACATAAGATAGGGTACATTTCCTCTTATTTTACCTTCTTCATCCCTAATCTCAGATAATACCATCATGGCAAAAATATAATTAATATTTATTTCATATATCTTCTAGGATTAATATTTACCTCACGAGTAAAGGCATTGATGTGATTAGTCAAATTTTGGTTATGTACCAAACTTAAGAAAACACAAAGAGATAATCAATGTTTACGGTCAACATTGATAGCATTGTAGCATTGATAGTAGTGTTATTTCATGTATATTGAAAATATCTATCAATATGACAGCTGTAGACTACGTGACTTTATATATGGAAACGTGAAAGTTATTCCTAGAGAAATTGGACCATAAATACCTTAGTAAATGTATTGTTAATAATGCATAAAGTGTAATTTAAAAACTATTTAATCTTTACTCAAATTGGTTAAGCGATACTTGCTATTGAATATGATGTTTACTAAAATTGCATAAACTAACCTCAGTTATGTATATTTAATTTGGGGTAGCCCCCCTAAAATATTTTGTTACCTACTTACAACATCTTGTCTATAACTAACTATTAATGAGGCTATTTTCCAACATTTAGAGACTATTTAATTCATTTATGGAATTAATTTTTATTAAAATGGCTTTTAACTTTAGGAAAAAGGTGTCTCTATTTGTGACCTAGAAATTGCAAACACATAAAAAAAAATTAATCAACTTTGCGAGGATTTTTATAACAAAGTAATTTTTTTTCCTTTGGGGAAAGAAATTATTTCATTTGGATACCATAGAGAGGTTCTGTTCCAGAAAATAATTAGTTTTCACGAAATAAAAATTAATCGTTGTGATATCTTTTGATTTATATTTTGATTACATCACATTGAACATCTATTAAAGTTTGATAAAGAGAGATGATTATTATTTTTGGATTTGAAACTTAAAATATACATATACAACATATTTTAGAGTACTTTTTAATTAATTGGGGAGAACATTTTTCATTACTATTAAATATTTTTATTTTATAAAAAAAATATTAAGGTCCTTGTTATGTATATTATATTATTTTTAAATTTTGTGACTCCAAACAAATATATTATTCTAAGCAATTAAACAAAAATATCGTTAAACTTCTAAACAATATCTCAACAATATCTTAAGCATATATCCCAAATGGATAGTAAAAATTGGTGCTAAAAATCCTTTATGATAGGCATAAAATTTGTTATAGCTATAAATTTTGGTACCTAGGTTTGAGTTAGGAATTAAAAATGTTGTTGTGTTAAAAGTAGAGATGTGCGAAGCTTATAAGTATCGAAATCTAAGTCGAGGTTTAGGTTTCCTTGACTTCGACTTCAACACCCCAATTATCATCGCATTTTTGAAACATTTCCAATGAAGAAGACTTCAATACACAATGAAATTATTTGATATATCTTGCTAAATATGATATATTTCAATACACAATTATTTTTAGAACAACTGCTAAACTAAATTGTAATATAATTAATGATTAATTATGACATAACTTAATGATGAATATAAATATGCTACGGGTAAAGTTCGAACTTAGATAAAGTCGATATTATTCAGATAGAGTTGGAGCTATCAAAAATACGTGGATAGTGTCAAATGAGAGGTGAGTAAATAATTTTTTTTCGAAGTTTATCCAGTTAATATTGATATTATCCACCCACAGTTGAAAATTGTCCAAATTTTAGGGTTGAGTTTAGATTAGTTAGGCTAGGCTTGGTTAGGCTAGGTTAGGTTATTAGGGGATTTTAGGCTGTGTTTGTTTATTTTAGGTTAGTGTACAAGAAGGAATCAAAATGAGGCATTTCGAGTGTTAGTGCATTACTATGATTCAATTTCAGAGATCAAAATGACGTTCCAAAATATAATCCATATTCACACGTGCTTAGTTTTAAAAATAGTATTCAACGTTATCCAAATCTTGCTGGCTAATGTCAAGATTATTCGGTTAAGGTCGAACATGAGATAAACTACTTTCTATTTCTGAATTCATCCACTGCACTTGGATAATGTTCATATCTCCCGGCTAATCTTAACACTATCCATATTTCACACATTGCCTGTATCATATATTTATAAATATATATACGCAAGTATAAACAATATATATATATATAAACAATATATATATATATATATATATAAACAATATATATTCTGAAAATTGAAAAATGACACCTGGACACGGGAATCGAACCCGGGACCTTCGGCTTAGTACGCCACTGCTCTTACCACTGAGCTATCCAGGATTCGTCCCGTGCCCATGGTCATTCTTCACTCATAGTTTAAGGCAGAGTCTGAGATAGACGTGGAAGTCGTCAGCTTATAAACATGTGATTATCTAAGATCACAGCCATCAGACAACGCAGCCATCAGCGACTCGGTAGTTGGCGATTTTGCGGCCAATTGACAATTATATATATAATTGTACAGGATTGCATATATTAATGAAACAAATAGCCGAAACTATTGTTAATGCATTTTAGTGAGGAATTCACCTTATAGATATCATATTCTGAAAATTGAAAAATGACACCTGGACACGGGAATCGAACCCGGGACCTTCGGCTTAGTACGCCACTGCTCTTACCACTGAGCTATCCAGGATTCGTCCCGTGCCCATGGTCATTCTTCACTCATAGTTTAAGGCAGAGTCTNTAAAAGGTGTTATCCTCACTAAAATGCATTAACAATAGTTTCGGCTATTTGTTTCATTAAACAATATATATATATATATATATATATAACAGCATAAAGTAATATAGTGTGCTTAAACCATTATATTTACTTATATGCATTTAACGGATAGTTAACATAAAAAGTAATTAATGTAACAAATAGCCGAAACTATTGTTAAAGCGTTTTAATGGGGATAATACCACCAGAAAATCATATTCTGAAAATTGAAAAATGACAGCTGGACACGGGAATCGATTTCCTGGTGGTATTATCCCCATTAAAACGCTTTAACAATAGTTTCGGCTATTTGTTACATTAATATCTGCAATCGTACAATTATTCTATAATTTTCTATTGGCTGCAAAATGCCACTACCGAGTCGGTCTTGGTTGCGTTGTCTGATGGCTGTGATCTCATATATCACAATATATAGCTGACGACTTCCGCACGTCCATATTAGACTCTGCCTTAAACTATGAGTGAAGAATGACCATAGGCACGGGACGAATCCTGGATAGCTCAGTGGTAAGAGCAGTGGCGTACTAAGCCCAAGGTCCCGGGTTCGATTCCCGTGTCCAGGTGTCATTTTTCAATTTTCAGAATATAAAAAGTAATGTTATGTGATTAAAACCAAATCCTAATTTTTTATTTCATTTTCGACTTTGCTTAGAATATTTCAAGTTTATCTTCAACTTTGCTTCTATTTAAAAAAGCAACCTTCGCATGCACTCACATAAAAAAAATAAATTACTAACCCACTTTTTATTCAATCCAAAATTTATTTTCATACGAACCCTGTAAATAAATATCAAAAAACATGCTATGACATTTTTATTTTACATACGAATCCATAGTAAGAATTTTAGAAACCTTGATATGATTTTCTTTTCTTTAATTTAGATATTGTTCACAAAAATTTCCTAATTTTTTAGAAAATATAAATCGTAACTAAATGATTATAAACACATGTTTCAACTCATGTTGAACTCCCATTCAGCCAGGTGGTAAAATTGATGGTCTGGTTACTTGATCCTAGATTCGCTCTATACACATGTTGTGCTAGTAAGCCTCAAAATAGCTCTGGAAAAATACAAGTTTAAAATAAATCTAATTTCAAATATGATTATTTTATTTTGGATTATCTTTAAAGATTGAAAGGATTTAATGAAGGGTAAAAGGGAGTGGAAAAGGGGGAAAATCACACTACACACGTTTTACAAGTCAACGACTGTTATATCTCAAACCCCATTAAGACTTCAGCATACACTTTTTTATAATACATTTGAATATTAAAAATACCTCTTTTAAACATAATCTCAAGTGCATTATAAAGGTCTCCTGATTGTCTGACAGATGGCAGCACTTGCTGAATTTAACTTGAAATTGGACTTTCCCACTTTTTTTCCTGTAACTTTCATCGGAGGCTTTAATTTAAGTACATAATATTATGCTTGTTTTTTATTCTGTAGGGTCTAGTATTGAATTTGATTTAAACTGTATTCATTCAATCTCATCATATACTCGAAATTATTTGCGAATAACTAGGCAAATAAACTATATCTGAAAAAAAAAGTTTTAACTTCGAAACAAAAAATAAATAATGCATAGGTCTACTTTTAAAATAATAATGATATATATATTGATTATTATATAAATAGACTGTTGCAACAAACAATTTTATATTACAATGTTTTCATAAGGGAACTTTAAAAAGTTAAGCAAAACTATATTAAAACTGTTTTGTGGTGGTAACTATTAGATAACTAAAATTAGATTATATCTATAATAATAATAATAATAATAATAATAATAAAGCCAAACTCATTATTTAAAAATAAATACAGATTGTATAATTCTATTGATGAGTTAAATTAGTATTAGAACTTTATTAATTTAATTTAAACGGGTCAAGTAACTAATTGAAACTAAACTAAATCAATATAAAAGGATATAAAAGCTGCAAGACTATGTTAGTAAAATAACTATTTTAAAGTTTATTGCAAATAACCTTTTGTTTTAAAAGTAAATACCTACATTAGAAAAAAAGTTAGTTGACCAGAAATCTACAAAGCAAGCCAAAGCCTTCAATGTAAAGAGGGGCATATTAATTTATACTTTAATGCATAAAACGTAAAAAAAAATCAATAGTTTTATCACTTTATTTTTGCACAGAGTCTGATTTTTCATCCGGGCTCCAAAAATTTACACAGAAAGGGTTGTGACTATGATGTAAAATGTGGGGGGGAATGTAGTAGTATTTTCGTGAAACAAGAGTGTAAAAATTAGGGGAAAATTCTTTAATGAATCCAAACAGATTCTGATTCCAGACCTCTAGGTCATCGGAAATACTGTTTATTATGAGTGATGTCTTTTGAATTTGATACGGTTAGTTATGTAATAATGACAATACATTGAAGAAATACGGTTCAATAATTCTACACAAAAATATCAAAACTGTATTACAGTTTAGCTAATTTCCTTTGCTTTTATATTCAAACAAAGGCGTCCACTATAATTTCAAGGCAGTAGGTAAATTCACAACGACTTGATCAACAGAGACATCTTCTGACAAGAACTAACAATAGCACTTATCACGACCAACCATTGGTAAGTGTTTGCGATAGGAATTAACAATAGGTAAGTTATCGACAAACTGAAGACACAGCGTGGAGCCACAGGCAGATACGATAAAGCTAATTAAAACAATCTAGTTTTGGGGTTACCCGTATTATTACAATGATAGACCAGGGACGATTCATAGGGAATATTATAGAACATATATCAGCATTTATGTAATAGTTTTAGTAGCTTTAAAAAAAATTGAGGAAAAAATACCCTTAGTACACTCTTCCGGGTTTCAAATCCAGACCTTACCATCATGGGCAATCATGTGTATTGCGATAGTGACGTTTTATACAGTGAACCGAACGATGTGGATGAATTACAGCTCATCCATGACTCGCATGATGTGGCTTATAAACTATATAAAACCAACTTTGGGTTAATTTATGGATTATTACTCCCAAAACTAAAAAAATGTAATATGTGAAATAATTAAATCCCAAGTCTATTGTAGAGAGAGAGTAGCTAACTCCACATTGTCTCGTTTAAATAATCGTGACACTAATTTTACAAGGGTTTTTATGAGTTAAGAACACTATAAGGATTTTCACAGATAATTTTCAGCTTTTTATTCTTTGTTTACAGTACCATGGGGACCCTAATTTATTTATGAGTGTATTTATTTAAATAGAATATTTTTCTCTAACCACAAATAATACGAGCTCAACTATTACTTTAGTGGTATGGTGCAACAAATAAATAGATAACGGCAATTTTTGGTATATTAATCAAATAAAACGATTATATTAGGTTAAAAAAATTTTTTTTTTGTCATGTTGATTTTTATCCTTCCTCTTATTTGTCTTTAAATATTTTCTTCTACTTTTATGTACAATTTGATAAGCCCTTTTTTGGTAATTCCAATTAAGAGAAAATGACTGAACTTATTTGACAAATGACCACTCATTTTTAAAGTTACGACTTCTGCACGTCGCCAAAAATAGTAGTTTACAATGAAACCGTTATTTTTCAAGGGAAGCATCAGATTTACAGTATTTGTTTACACAAACATGGAAACCATGATTTGTGCATTGTTTTACATTTGTAAATAAAATATTTCTCTTTGGCTTTAAATAAATCATTCTGTAAATACAATATTTCTCCTTGGAAGAAAACAATAAATCATTATATAACTAAAATATTTATCTTTGGTTAAAAATAATAGCTCAACTCTTACTTAAATTGTACAGTGCAACAAATATAAAAATTATGGATTTTTTTAAATATACTGAACAAACCAATATGTAGTATATTATGTATAGTATAGTATGTTAGAAATGTATATATTTTTTTGCATTGATACGTTTTATTCTTCTTTATTTTTGAATATTTACCTCTATTATCAAAATAGCCGTTTTTAGCATATTTTTAACTATATTCGTTGATCAAGCAAATTAATTTCCTGGAGTGGGGAAATATTTATTGTTATTTGAATGTTATTATTATTATTATTATTAGCACCGCGTCTTACTACCCGTTTGGGTTATACGCACTTACGCTAATGTGTAATGGTAGGGTGATTGGTAGATGAAATGAAGGACCTACAGTTTAACGTGGAATCCGAACCACGGTGGAGGCCTGGCATTCCTCACATTCACAAGATGTCTTGTCAGAGGTGAAGGAAAAGGGTTTGGTAATCAGATAAATCTTTGCCGGGACCGAGGATTGAACCCTGGCCGCCAGCATAGAAGTCTGACACCTTACCCCTAGACCGCCAGGTCACCGAATGTTGTTATTATTAATTATAATTAAAATCAACATTATTGATTTTAATTTGCAAATTAAAAGGTTAATTAGCGCTGGTGTGTCTAGATATTTTGTTTTAAATAAATCTATTTTCCTCAGGAAAAAAGTTTATGTTTAATTTTTATTAATGAAATAACTCTCACTGGTGGACAAGTGGATAAATACGTCGATTTAGTCTAATCTGGTTTACTGATGACAAGTATGTATGGGTTTGATCTCGGTTAGGTTTACCTAAATGGTTTCCTAAACTTCCTCTACGAATTTACTTCAAATTATATTTAACTCATGCTAGCACTATATAAGTAAATCTTAAGATAGTCTGAATATGAGGTGATACGTGAGAGGCCAGAGAAAAAAGAAGTGACCTACTCTTAAGATGAAATTTTAACTTACAATAAATTGGTGTTCCCGTACATAAAAAAAGCAAACCTTAACACATAAATACAGAAACATTTAAAAAAAACTCATGTAAACAATTACTCAAAAATTCCCCCC
>CABEEJ010000283.1:280876-301163 GCA_901482245.1 Timema douglasi
CCCCCTAACTGCCACTGCGAGGATCTATCAAACAACATAAGTTTTTCTCCCTGGGCAACAAACTCATTACAAAATACCCAGATTTAACTAATATTAACTGTCCGATTTGTAAGTTGGTAAGCAGTAACATAAACCCTTAAAAACCCGAGACCACTAGACAGGCTAGAGACCCTTAAAACAAATGGTAGAAATTGGCTCACTAAATACTCCTTTATTACCTGTGTCCTACACTCAACATTCTGCGGAATGATGAAGAAAGGTATACTAATAGTCTGATATGTCACATATGTCACATGACCCGCCAAAAAGAGTAAGAAAACATGTTTTTTTTAAATCTAGTATGTGGTATATATAAGAAAATAATAAAAGTTAGCTAAAATTGGACCACCGAAAGTTATTTGAGCACAACTTGAAAAAGCTTAGTAATTAATGACATAATTTAATCACGAATTTTACAATTAAAATATTCTCCTTAGTTTACTTTTAGAAATTACTTAATATACTAAACATATATTTAAAAAAAGGACGTAGTTTGAAATTTCACAAATTGTTCTCAATATATTCCTTGTCTGAAACTGGCTCTTGCGTATTGTCACAGTTACCTTATTGACATGGTGCACAATCTCTGGTGCACTCAAGCCAATTTTTTTTCTTTGCAGCTGCATCACACTGTGTTATATCGTGCAGAGCCATTGCATCGGATAATTTGAAGAAGTTTTTCCAGTGCAGGATTATTGTCCATCATTAATGGAATAAATTTTCCATCTTGTGTAATCCACCCCATTTAATTGGTTCCATGTCGTCATTCTTGCCCAACCACCGCATGACTTATAAGTAGACTCGCCGAGAATGAAGTTTTGGGGCGGACGATATTGGAGGTAGTCTTTCGGGCTTCACAAATTAAGTGAATACTTTACTACAAATAATGCTGTAACGTAGTGACATAAGAGAATCAGACTGGTTCCCCTTATACATGGACGCCATTGCAGCTAGTGGTCTCTACAGTAACTTGATCTGCGTCTGGAGCGCAAACTATTTTTTAACGAATGTGGAAAACAAGATCGCCTCTAGAAACTTTTTGAAAGATGGATTTCTTGCAGACCCCATGTATTCCTGATGTAGTGTCGCAACCAGAGAATCAATGGGCAAACAACAAATCAGAGCATACAGCTTCACCAATTAACTGTTTCAGAACCTTGATTTGAAATACATATGGTTTCCCTTTGTATCTTTCGATAGAAAATAAAGATCCTTGCAGTCATTTGCAGGGTGATAAAGCAACACACCAATAGGTCTTTGTCCTCTCCGATGAGAGTTGCAGACCCGTAGGATGACATTTCAATGATGGCTCTCACTATATCTACGTCTGCGTCTCCTTCAGCGTGTATGACATAACACCCTTTCTGACGCAAGCGGTCAGTGATGAGGTTAATGAGGCCTTGTATATTCTTTTCGCTTGAGAGGAAATCTTGCATTTTTCTAAGAAATTGTGTTCAGTGTCTTATGTTTATGTTGTTTGAAACATTTATTATTCGACGTAAATGAGTATTGTCCTTTGTACTTGGCCGTCCATCATATCCATCAAACGAAACCGTAGCCTTGCCATAGCGATTTGATGTGAAACACGAGTAGTCACCAGCAATTGAACTGTAGATACTTCATCCCTTCCATTTCAACCTATGTAGAAGAAGTGATCCTCCATCACGTAATTAATGATCAGTCTTCGGAATGGACTCAAGTACAGCAGCATCAGATTACTTGATATGGTTTCGTATGGTCTCCTGAAGTTGTGCTTTTTCAGGCTTTCATAAAAGATATTTTGTTTCAAACAATGATGGCGGGTACAGTGAAAGTTCATACTTCATCACACTATCTAGACATAGCTTTCTTGACTGTGATACAACCAGGTACCTCTGAAACAAGAGCTGGATCAATGGTCAGTTCCTAACTGATCTTGATAGCTTGAACGGATGATCATTTCTTGAGTTTATTCTTACGCTCATATGAATATTCAAAAACATTTTGTTGTTCCATTTCTTTAATTATGATATTGCCTAAATTGAAAAGATCTTAAAAATGTACATTAATATCAGCATTGATCCCTGTAATAATGTTTCATAGTGTTTTCTCCTCTGAGAATGAAGAATATTCTTAAAGTTTCGAGGCATGTTTTGTCAAGTCTTTACTGTCCCTCTCCATTTGTGGGGTAGTCGCTTCCTTGTGTTGTTCAATTGTTGTGTGCGCTTTATTGGTGAAGTCTTGCATGGCGTAACTGTACGGAGAACAAATGGGAGCAAACATGGTCCACGCGGCTCTTTGATGTTCAGTCATGCCACTTTCTCTGGTTAATCCACCAGCACTCTTGAGGGATCGCATAAGAGTCTGCTCAATCACCAAGTCGGATTCAAGGCCAGCCCATTACTGATTGCTACGCCTAAAAACATTAAATCCATTCTGGAGCTATGGTACACTTCATGCTGTTGAGTATATAATAACTTCATGTTCTGCAAGTGGAAATACGCAGATTTTAGATAATTTGCGGGCGCTACAGCAGCAAGGGTAAGGATTCAGATATAGTGCTGAGATGCATGTCCCACTAACCTGTTCGATCGGCTACTAGTAGTTCCCTGACAATTACCAACATTTTACTACAGTTTACTTGTTTCTCAACCATTGCTTAATTTATTCTTCTTGGAAATTAGTCCTTTCCTAATTGCTTCAATGCATTTAAATTTTAATACAGTAAATCAACTGTACCAGCATCCAGGCAAGTATTAATTCCCTAGAGTTCCTAAATAAGGTTGCCTAATCCTTACTCGCTTTCAAATTTCAACAAATTGCGTACATTTCACTGATTTATCTGCCATTGGCAGCCATTTTTTGACGCCACAATAGGACCCCTTCCGGTCAGCCTATTTAGGCCAGTATAACATGTTATTTTTCAAACCTAATACACCAGAAAATCAACATAAAAAGTTTTCTTGTAATTTTTTGGGGGTTAACTGAAATTCTTTCTTATTTTGACTAGACTATATGAAGAATAGCACAAAGAGAACAATATTAATTGGTTGGTAACCAGACAATGTGAATCAATATTTTTACAATGTACATTGTACAGTCCATACATTACAATAATTTGTGAGTAAATGATGATAATAAAACTTTGTGTTTTATGTATATTAATATTATATTAATTATTTTTAGCATATTCAGGCAAGAACTTAAAAATATAACTATCAACAACATCCAAATTTAACTATCAATACTTAATAATATTTGATCTATTTCATAATGAAATATTTAAGTGGTTTTATACGTGATTCGAAATAGAACAATTAAAAATTTGACATTACTTCCGGTGGAATGATGACAAACTCAAGACTTAAAATACTCAAGTCGAATACTGGTCGTGGGGGAGTTTATAATGTTATTCACCCCACCTATTTGTAATACATGTTATATATATATATATATATATTTATTTTAATATATATTTAATAATGCAACATGCGTCTGATTTTCTTACCTAAGCCACAGAGAAGAGCATATATTCTATACATACTATATTACAATATTTATATTATATAATGTATATAAATATATATTATGTATAAATATGTATAATGTATAAATATATACCATATATAAATATATATAATGTATAAATATATAATATATAAATATATATTATGATTATATATATTGTATTTATATAAAAATAATCAAGCTAACGACAAGGCTCTCGACCATTGCTGATATTTACTTCAAGTAAATGAAAATATTACATTTCTATCTATTTAAGTAAACATTATATTTGTTTAATTATCTTTACATATTTGCCTCTTACTACCTGTTCAGTATAGCCGTAACCGTACCCAACACTTTACCCGGTTAACCAAGTCATTTAAATATACAATCAAGCTCCCCAGTTTGTATGTTTGAAGTCATTACTAGGTACAAACAAAAATAAATTTGCTAAAATATTTATTAAAAAAATATATTTATTATTTAAACTTCTAGACATTCAAAGGTAGGGGATTTAGCTTTAACTAATACATTACAAACCTCCCTTATAAGCCAAACTGTAATAGTACAAATTAAGCTAAGCTTGCTATCCCTCAAAATAAACAAAGCATAGATCTAAATTAAACAATTATTCAAAATGCATTGCCTCCGCGATCTTATAATTAAATATAAAATAAAACGCACCACTTATATGACGCCTGCTTTAAACCGAAATACGTTTCACATTGAACCGTATAAAGGCACAATTATAAAAGTCAAATCACAGTAAATTCATCTGTATTCACATGAAAGGAGAATGGAAAACTACCTCTCGATAAAAATATCCCCTGTGTAACCACCACGATTATTTTCATAAAAATATATTTGATAAAAGAAAATTTACTTCTATATTTAATTTGAACCGTTCATGATAAAGATGTCAACGATAATCCTGCTTTTTATTGTTATTGAAGAAATAAATACTCAATATTAATATCATAATTCTTGATACTTTGATTGCTAATAAAATCCCATTAGAATGAAAGTTTTAACACAGAAGTGAAACATAAAAACTTGAAATAGGGTAATCTTTTTGGTGTTGATAAGTAATTTTTGCTAGCTTTATTTTGGTGCTTGCAAATTGTAAATACACTTAAGATAACCTTTGTGTTTTTATAATTTTGAGCAGATTAAATATTACTTCTTAGTTTTGGTTAAGACTTTTTTAAATTAAACTTAGAATGGTATGTATAAAAACCCATTTATAATGTGAGCTTTGATGCATGAGAAAAAATACAAATTGTGAGACATGAATCTAGAATAGAAAAATAATGGTTACAATTTAAGAGCAGAAATTAAATAAAAACTGGCTACGTTACATCTATAGTTTATTTCCCACTAAAACATAAAGGTGGAAATGGTTCAGTGTTGCGAGAGTAGTGATGTCGTAATGTCTAAAAGTTCATAGTCAGAGATATTCCGCGTGAAAAGGGAGAATTTCAAACCACACGGTCACCCAAGCGAGAAATGGATTCCATAATCCCAACACGGAGGAAGGAATGAAAGATGCTCTGCTTACAGATTATTCAAGCTCCCGCCAGTCATACAATGGCCACATGTGACATGGCCTATATATTTATCTCTATTATCGCATCCTATTTGCTGACATTACTATAAATACAACAAAAACCGGATTAGAAGAGTACAGTTTAGATATCTGCAGGGATGTCGCACGAAATATATTTGGGGGAGGGGGAGAGACACAGTTAATTTATCAGCCCTAGGCTTTCTAATATTAGAAAAATTACCAGATGGTCAGGTAACAAGGGCCACGTTGAGAACATTGGAGTGTCTGGCATTTTGGAAAAAAAAAACCCGGTTGATAGTGGGGTCAGGGGGTTCTCACCCGGGAAAATTGTAAAATTTGAGGTGATAAATAAGCCTTGAATCGAGGTTTTAGGTATCTGTATTTTTAAAGTTATTTATTAATGATGGATTTTCCAAGTTACATGTGTTATTTGTTTGACATACGCAATAATTACGTGTAAGAAAACTAACAAGTTTCTTCGCGTTGAAATTCCAAGCTTTATCAAGTGATCAACTTAAAATATTACCAAACCTTCTTAAAGCTACTAATGTCTAATAGGTTAGAAGTAACCTTAAAACCTTTCATAACTTAAAGTACTTTGATTCAGAGTAATTTTAGAATTTTACACCTCAAGATCTCGATTCCCCACCAAATCCTCAACTCTCAAGTTTTTTCCCCAGCATTTAAGGAATAAGGGAGTGACAGCCCTTACCCCACCGGCGTGACACCCCTGGATCTCTGCAGTATGTATCGCTGAAAGGGAGGTTAAAACGGAACCTACTGCAGCAGGTTAGGATCACCCTTGGTATCTCGGATTATGACATACACATTATTAGTTCAAACACATGCCAATTATTGTAAAATATAATGTTAAAATTATCACATTGCGAAATCTGTAATATCGTACAGGATGTCCCAAATAAAACCGGCTCCCCCAAATAAAACCGGCTCCAAACCCCAATATTTCAAAGGTTGTGTTCGTAATGTGCGCAAACAGCCGCTATGCATAGTTTCAATAAATAAACGTTCACTAGTCGTCGAGCGGAACTATGAATAACGGCTGGTGACGCACATTTCGAAAACACTTTGAAATACTGTGCGTTTGGGGTCGGTTTTATATAGGACAACCTGTATTATATTAGAATAATTAGCTTTGAAGCTGGTATAAATATTTATAAAATAGTTAACGCATCGAAGAAACACGAATATTTATAAAAAAACTTTTTATGCACATTCAGACCGTAACTATTTGTGTTTTTTGGGGGGTAGAGGGGGGGGGGAGTGTGGGGGTAAGAAGGGTTTGTGTGTTATACCTGAGGTGGATTGTTTATACGAGAAGCATGTTTTTACATTATGGGTTTTTTTGTGTTAAGAATTTTATAACCCTTCAAGAAGTTACTAGCTATGACAGTGAGGAATAAAATTATTAAGTCAATATTATTCATACTTTCGTGGAGAAGGGGAGAGGGCGGAGGGGAGGGATTGAGCTCCCAAAACCACTTTCGCCTCCTTGTAACGGGCTTGTCCATTGCGTATTACTACCAGTCCATAATCTATGCACTTTTTCTTTAATTAAATTAAGGGGCTAGAGATGAGAAAGTTATAGTTTAGAGACGTTATGCTCTCATTTACATGTAGGCGGATTGGAAAACAATTTAGAAAAAACAAACCTCAGCACACCCGGCTGAGATTAAAATCCCGTCCTCCACACCACCGACAAAACAGACTAAATGAGCTTTACGTTTAGTTCACGTGTCCACCAATACGGGGCATAAAAATTCATGTTAATATTTTGCTCACTTATTGATTCACGTTGTTCGTTAACATCTTTGTTTTATATGTTAACACTGATTGGCATCGTATTTACGTGATATTTACTTAAAATATATCATTATATACTATTTTTATATCCTCACTGAAATACCAAATATTAAATAACAATTTTCAAAGTGAATATGCCAAACATGTAGTAAGACCGGGTGCTATAAATAATAGTAAAACAAAATTTATAATACAACGCCGTAAGGGAAAGTATATTTTAACCTTTGTAGTTTTTACAATGAAAAGATGAAATGGCTTACAATTTACAATACTGCCACTAACCCAAGAAGTGGTGGTTTCTAATCACCCTCTATCCGTTTTCTCTCGACTAAGAATCTCATCATAAGAAAGAATTTTAGATATGAAATGCCATTCAATGAAAAGAGGAAAAAAAATTAAAAACATTGTGAAAGACGTATTTTATACATCCCATAAACTTACATTATTCTTCACTATACCTCTTTCCTTATTTATTTACTTACTTCGGTGGCTGTAAGGTCCAATACATTACACTCTATTATTATTATTATTATTATTATTATTATTATTAGCACCACTTCTTACTACCCGTTCGGGGTATACGAACTTACGGTAATGTGTAAAGGTAGGGTGATTGTGAGATGAAATGGAGGACCTACAGTTTAACGTGGAATCCGAACCACGGTGGAGGCCTGGCATTCCACACATTCACAAGTTGTGATTAATACATGTCTTGTCAGAGGTGAAGGAAGGGTTTGGCAATCAGATAAATCTGTGCCGGGACCGAGGATTGAACTTGGGACTCCCAGCACAGAGGTCTGACACCTTACCCCTAGACGACCAGGTCACCTCCCATTACTCTCTAAATAAATATGTATGGCCGATAATGTTTAGAGCGGGACTCAAATTCCAAATAATTGGTGTACAGCGTTTTTTTCCGAAATTGTCTCTCACTTTCCCTTCACGCAAATGAATATACTGTACATTTTATTTAAATTCTGCCTTCACCATGCCTACCCCATTAGTGTATATTATGCATGGATGACTTGAAAGAGAATTAAGACGTTGTGCACAAAATAATACATTTTTAAAGCTGTCAAGATCTAAAAAGTGAAAATAAAGTTTTAAATAGTTAAGTAGTTTCGGTCACTTCCTTTCATGGTTTTTCTGTATTTTAATCTTGTTTAATTTCGCAT
Source organism: Timema douglasi (assembly GCA_901482245.1). Classification (NCBI taxonomy): domain Eukaryota; kingdom Metazoa; phylum Arthropoda; class Insecta; order Phasmatodea; family Timematidae; genus Timema; species Timema douglasi. The sequence goes on from CABEEJ010000283.1 coordinate 288,965, forward strand.
AATTTTTTTTTAAATTTCTCTCAAGCACCCGGAAAAAAAGTTTTGTAATATATATAAAAAAAATTAAACTTTAAATTTGATAAATGACCACCTAAAACCGAAAAGATGTTTTTTGTAATGTCAATGTTTTGTAATCCACTCAAATGATATGTTACATGTTTTGTACTTAGATATTGTTTAACATTACAATTAAAATAGATATTCACGTTTTACCATGAAAATAACTTTGAAGGTACGTTACATAGGTGGAAATTTCAAAACTTAATAATATCCCCGCAACTATTTGAGATACTATATAACTTACCAATGTAAAGCTGCAGTACAATTAAAATTAAACATATTTTATTTGGAATACATTAAAAAAAAGTTTGTAAGTATAAACAGATATATGTATATATAGTAAACATTGTTGCAGAAACACTCCGCCAAAGAGCATACATGAAATAATATACAATTTTACAGAAACATTGAGAAAGGAAAGAGGAACATCTCAGTTTAACAAAAGGAATAGGAATCAATTTCATTTTCAAAGATCTGGACACACACACACACACACACACACACACACACACACACACACACACACACACATATGAAAATAAAATTTTAAGTTTTCATTTATTTTAATACATATAAATTCAATTATTAGAAAATAAAATTAAAAATAAATATATTTAAGTTTTTGAAAATAAAATAAAAATATTGTTATTCAGGTATTAGAAAATGAAATTGATTGCTATTCTCTTTGACATTGTTTCTGGAAAATTGTTGATTTAGTTTCACAAATTTTACGAGTCTTAATAAAGTTTTCTATTTTTAAATCAATAAATAAATACGGTGTGCCGCATCGTACCATATATTTTACTAGACGTACGGATTCTAAAAGTATCCTTTTTTTCCCCCTCTGGAGTAAGTTGCGTTGCACGTTTCACCCTCCCGCTCTTCCCTTTAGAGTTCCGATGCAACGAAACATATGTCACGGGATTGGTGGTAGCGACAGATTTTATTTCAAGATCACAGTGAAAGCAATATATAGTGATAACTGGGTCTCACTCTTCAAAATGACTACAATAATGTGCTAACTGCTTCTATTGGTAACTATAATACTTTCATTGAACTTGATAAACACATATTGATTATCAGCTCCAGGTTACAGCCTTTACACCTATAATATACCTAATACACATTTTAATAAACAAATGCCATGCAAAGATTAGATTTTATGATGAGATATAGCAAAAAAAAAAGGTGAAAATAGATTAAATATAAATAAAATATTGATTCAGTATATATGTTTAATTTAATTTTATACACATAGTAATATAAAACCATCTATTATATCCAATATGAGTAAAGTGACATTTGAATATAACATTTTAATTTAATTCAAAAGATCATGGCCAAATTCTGCGAGCTTAGAAAATTGATCACAACGCATATTATATTAAAGCATTATTTTATTCATCTTGTCAAAAACAGTAAACACATTTTCTTCCCTCCCGCCTTAACTCGATATATTTGAATGAGTACACAAATGTTCCACCACTACTCTATTTCTTTAATTATTCTAAGGAATTTCCTGAATTTAAACGCATGAGAGCCCGGGTTTCTTGAAGATATAAATGGGAGAGAAACTAAACCAAAAAGTTTGGAAGCAAAGAGACAACCTCAAATCATCACGGCTACAATTGCAACTAGCTTAAAGTAGTTTTTATATATTTCTAAAACTTCGCGCCTTAAATTAACACACGGCCTTCTCTTACACTTCAGTGGTAAATCATTGCCATACAAAGCCAAATACATTGTCGACGACCCTCCATTTTCTTTGTGACATTATTCAACCAAGATGGGAGATATATTTGGAGACACCTTTTCATTCCAAAGAATTATATTTACTATGCGTTTAAATATTTCTGTATACAAACTATTGATACTATTTCTAATATAAAGAAGCTACAAAAAAGTATCACAACAATTATTATTGATTTAGATTATAATTAGTAAATGAACGAAGTTCATTCACATGGTAGCAAAATTACAGCTTTTGATATTTTTTGAAGGGAAAGCTAACATTTAGAAGAAATATACTAGTATTTACGTAAAGGGAAAGTGGGAAACCATTCAAAAATTTTTCCTTGTATATACAGCCTAGATTGGAATACCGATTTACTCGTAACTAGCAAACCAAATTAGACGAGAATGACACTTGTCTGCGCGCCCTTTCGACATGTCAGCTCAGTCGCTACCAAGGAGCAATGTTCTTTCAGATGTTTGACACATTTGAATACTGATACCATTCATAATTTGATTTGTGGCTTTCAAAGTATCGACTATCAAACCACTTTATTGAAATTTTATATATTATATTTCAACTAGAAAGGAGAGATAATAAGATAATATGAACAAGTTAAAAAAGGTCTAAAGTGAGAGTTTTTCCTACATTCTTGAGGAATTTATGCTTAAACTTAAGTGGTGGCATGGATGAATCAAGAGGGGGAATACCGCACGCTTTTTATATTCGTTATAATTTTTATGCTCTTGACTTTAGATCATTATATAACTTACTCTGAATCAAATAACCAAAGCTAATATGTATGCTTTTTAGAGAGGATTACTCCATCTAGATATCATAATCTGAAAATTGAAAAATTACACCTGGCCACGGGAATCGAGTCCGGGACCTTTGGCTTAGTATACCAATGCTCTTACCACTGAGCTATCCAGAATTTGTCCCGTGCCCATTTTCATTCTTATTTTAAGGCAGAGTCTATGATGGACGTGCGGAAATAATAGCTTTTGTTATTTGATTCATTAATATGCAATCCCGTACAGATATATTAATTATACAAATGGCAGCATTAAGCCAACTACCGAGTCGAAGGTGGCTGCGTTATCTGATAGCTCGTGATGTTAATTAATCACACATTTGCAGCCGATGATTTCCACACGTCCATCATAGACTCTGCCTTAAGATATGAGTGAAGAATGACCATGAGCATGGAATGAATCTTGGATAGCCCAGTGGTAAGAGTATTGACGTACTATTCCAAAGGTCCTGGGTTAGATTCCCGTGTTCAGGTGTCATTTTTCAATTTTCAGAATAACTTACTCTTCTTCCTTCCCTCACAATATTTTATATCGAGTCAAGGCCATTATCGGTCAGTTTCGTTTCAACATTTGATCTATGCAACATTCGATTCTATAGGAGTGACGTACTTGGGGTAGAAATTCTCCCGTGTCACCTCTCATGTTTGTGTGAATTGTTGTAACTAAATCTGTGTTTTTATTAATTGGAACGTGATTTTATATCCATCACTAAGGCATTTTTTAAATTTGATAACTGGCAAGATAGTTTGTAATAAATATGCATGATTTTAAATAAGTGTTTGATTTTATATAAGTGATTAATTGGGCTTTGAATATTATAATGTTATTATTTTATTGATTACCCCACACAAGCCTACCTATTTTATTAGATTTGGTCCGAGAGGGAGAAGAATTGTGGTGATTGGAAAGTGATGAGACATTGAACCTAATACTGTGAAATTATTAGAAAAGATACTAAACAAAGTGAACTTGATTCGGAAAATAAAATACAATTAATACTGACAAAAACGGCATCACATAGGCCTCTTGGTAAAAATCAGTGTGGATTGTTTCCCAGGAATGAGGAACGAAAAGCAAACAAATATTGTGAAAGATGTGGGAAGGAAATATGCATTGTCTATTTTTTAAACTTCATATGGTAATAAATACATGTGCTGTAGATGATGGTAAATTTTATTTTTTGCTAACTTTTTAAAAATAACTTCATTTATATATTTTTAAATATTTGGTTTATTTTTTCATTCCCCTGTAACAATAATCAATAAAATAGGCCGCAACTATTCTCCGATTAATATATATAGCAACCAACGTCAGTGGCCGCATGGTCTAATGTGTAACTTCACGTTAGAATGGACTGCTAATGACGGGAGATCGAGGTTCGAATCTCAATCGGGTGTACTAAGTGTGGTTTTTAAGAAATGGTTTTCCACTCTCCCTCAGTGTAAATGCGGGTACACCTCCTCTAAATATAACTTTACTAATCCATGAAACCATTAGCGCAATTAGTACATAGACGTATGATCCGTATGGGTGGTAAGACGTAGTGCTGACAAAAATATAATAAACATTACTTAAATTGTTAGGAATATGGAATGAAACTTTTTATACGATGTAATTATTTGTATTCAATTTTCCGGCCATTCAAATATTAGTATATATTTCTTACCCGTGTGCCACCAAAGCACCGATTACATGGCGTAGCTTTAACTAGAAATAAAGATATCGATGCTTGATGATAAATATAGCTATAAAGCTCATATACTTTAATAAAAATCGAATGACGTAGATAAATATTGTGCTTACGATTTTAAAGGTAAATTATTTGTTTCTTTCAATATAGATTTATTCATCTACTCCATTCATTTTTATAATATCATGTGTTTTTTAATTATATTTATTTTCAAATATTAATCACTATATAAGTGCCTCAGGATAATGCCAAAATGTATTTAAAAATTTGTAATAAAGACTTGCATCGGTGGGAGCACGGAATAAACGTAAGTAACATCTGGTCTAGTTTGGCAATGATGTAGATGTTGGCGTTAGAACCCTGGCTGGATGTACTAAGGGTCGTCTTTCCTAAATTGCTTACTACTCTAATCAAACGCGAGTACTTTCCTCTGAATTCTATCTTTATATTTTCTATCCAATTTATGTAATTACTAGAAAGCTACATGCTGGCTAAATTTATTATTATTATTATTATTAGCACCGCGTCTTACTAACCGTTCGGGTTATACGCACTTACGCTAATGTGTAATGGTAGGGTTATTGTGAGATGAAATGGAGGACCTACAGTTTAACGTGGGATCCGAGCCACCGTGGATGCCTGGCATTCCCCACATTCACAAGATGTCTTGTCAGAGGTGAAGGAAGGGTTTGGAAATCAGATAAATCTGTGCCGGGACCGAGGATTGAACCCCGGCCGCCAGCACAGAAGTCTGACACCTTACCCCTAGACCGCCAGGTCACCCTGGCTAAATTTGTAGCTTGACATTGAAGAAGTCTGGGTCTCGAAGACTTATGGAAACTAATTATGAACTTTAACCATAATTCAATTGAAATAACGTTGTCAAATAAACTGTAATTACGTTATTATATTTAATATTTGTATTTTTCTGTGGCTCCACCTACATTAAATATTACATCAACACATACATACAACAAATTCAAATGCTAGAAAACAATGAAACTTTAAGAACATTGTTTTGTGTCCTTATTAAGATTCAAGAAGAAACAAAGGCTCACCCCTACCCCCTTCCTCTCCACATCCCAGCTCATATCACTTACCATCTTCCGTACCCGCAATACCTGCAGCGACCAATATTTACTGCTGACAACAAGTTTTTTCGACACCCCTTTGCTCGCTGATGAACTAGCGTGATAGCATACCAAGGTTCCCTATAAAATAATAAGCACAATAGAAGAAGTCACTTCACAATCCGATGAATACTTTTTGAGCTTACTGGTAACAAGCAAATGGATGGACTGACAAACATTTTAAAAATTAATTATTTGGTATTCTTAACCTTTAATCCACCTAGATGAAAAAAAATACCACAAAAATTCCATTGTGCAGAAAACCTAACTGGTATACCCGTTTTTAAAACAGGGAATAAAGTAACTTTGTTCTTTTAAATTATATAATATTAATCACAAGAAAAAGTAGACAAATCTTAAATTATGTATAAATATTAGTACTTTGTTTTAAATTTTGTTACAATACCTGATAATTAGGCTTATTAAACACCAAATAAAAAATATACATTACAATCTAAATGTGTGTTAGAATATTAAAAAAAAAAGAATTAAGCTACAGCTTCTCTAAACATGTTATTTGCCCTCTAGATTATTGATGGTAATAAAAAATAAAAGAGTAACGTGAGTATAAATAATTAGTTGTTAAATAGTTAAAACAGAAGAACCTTACGTAGAACTGTATTAGTCTACAGTTTGTAAAAGGAATTATTCGTTTTTAATGTTTTTGACCTTTTTTGGTCCTCTATTTTTAACCCGCCATATTATATTTTCCATTTTAGGACTTTTCTAAAGAACATTATTTTAAGAGATATCGGCATGCCAGATTTTAGATTTCTAGCATGTTTATATGTGTTATAATAATTCATGCAGACAAATAAACATCAAAACAATATCGAAAATGATATTCAACATCCGGCTGCACCTTTTATGTAATTTCCTATACAAAAAACAAATATATCAACCAATACATTTTTAAAAATTTAATTAATTTTAAAAGCAATATTTGAATTTAAAAATTAATCACAGCCCATAAATTGAGTTCACAAATCCATATAACGCAGTATTTTTCTAGGAACAATCATAAAATATGTAAAAATAAATTATATACATATCTACAAAATTGGAAAGACTATCAAAGTGTAAAAAAAATTATAAATGTTCAGACTATTATGATTGTTTAAAGCAGGCTGTGCTTCTACACGCATTTAAATATTTCATTTTTCTACAAAACGGTAAATATTTTATGTTATTAGCTTAAGAATTTTTTTTTGGGAAGACCAATTTCCCTATTTTTTAAAATTAATTTTGAAATAAATTTATTTTTCTTTAGAATGTTTGGGGTGGCACCTACATGACAAATTCAATTTCATTGAGAAGTTTTTTTTCAACGTGTCTTACTACCTGTTCAGGCCATACACATATAATATACTAATTACGTTATTGAGTTAGGGATGAGAAAGATTCAATTCAGAGAAGAAGGTTCAGCGAGAAGTAGTTTTTTTTTACATAAGCATAGGAAATTTCTGAATTGCCGACCATTTCACCCAATTTAACCTAGTAATGTCAAATATTTAGGAATTATTGGGGTATTTTGAGCATTCCCACTACATTCCTGGAATTTATTTAAATTTTCTATGTCTACCAAAATTATACATTGGTTTGGGGATTTTAGAGCGAAAAATAGACAACATTTTAATATATTATTGTGATTTAATCTTTATAGTTCTCTTGGATCTGGAGTTAAAGCACCTAAACACAAACCCACACACACAGACAAACATATATACAAACAAACCAATACACATCCAAACACATCCTATATTATTTATATGATGATTTATTATTGATTTCCATTTTCAGGCTTCCCATGGTTTATGAATTACAGTTCTGGACAAGCTAAAAAGTAGTGTTATATATATATATATATAGGCACAATTTTTTTTAACGTAATCGTAATATCTAATATAATTATATGTAGAAACCTTTAAAAGTTGATCTTAAGAATATCCTATCATTATAAGTTAAGAAAAAGACCAAAATGAAGTGTTTTGTGGCTGCTATCTTGAAACAAAACTACGGACATAATTTGTAATTAGCCTCTTGGTTACATGGACGTCCAAGTTATGTACGTGCGAAATTTCAACAGAAGAATTGGTACGGTGGTTTAGGCGTGAATGAGCAACAAAAATTTAACAAAAGGCATATATATATATATATATATATATATTTTTTTAAATAATTAGCAGGGTAAAAGTAAGAAAAAAATCCAACGTTCACATAAGGTAATTTCCCTAAATAACAACTATACAAAATTTAAAATGTTCATGGTCCTTTTTTTGGCATCCTTCTGTATCAACAATCACGCAGTTTAATCCTTCAGTCTCACAGTATGTGTAGTAACAAAAACTATGATTTCCCAAATAAAGTGGCCAGTACTAAGTCCTCGATTTCTATATTTCTTGGTTCTTTAACTACCTGATTAGGAATTCACAATTTCGAATGCACTAGTTTAACTATGGCTGTAAAAAAGAAGCTAAGGTGCACGTGAACCCTAAAGATTTCCCTAGCTACTTATTTAAATTTTAAAATTGCTTGGTTAATTGAGCTCAAAGTTAAACATCGCGTAGCCACGTGGTATAAGGCACTAACTAGGCTCGACATATTCGTTTTCAAAAAGTACAGTAAAGGTGCACACTTTGGGATTCCACTAAGTAGATTTGATAAGTGTCACCTTTCTATTTGTCTTTGGTTTGGAACTACACACACCAGAGGTCACGGGGTTATAGGAATCAAGATCTTAATATTCAATAAACTCTGCCTATAGTGAACCACTATATAACCAGATATTTGGTTCCCAATGTTCAACGTTCACAAAAACCTAAATGTGTTTTTCCTTACTCGTAAGTCAGAGGAGTAGGGACAAACAAAACAAAATATTAAATCAGATTAAATTTATTGAAATCTATTTCTTAACATTTACATAGTGGACTATTTTTCCTGCTGTATGCAATTTTAATTAATATGTTTTGCTTTTAATGGGATAATTTAATCTAGTTTTATAAATATGAATCCATGTAAATGTAAGATTAAACCACAAAAGGATGTTAAACGTTACTTATGATTTATGAGTAAGATGTATTAATTGTTAAAGAATCACAATTTGCCTATTATTATGAATATAAAACAACCAACACAAAGTATAGTTTCTTTTGGATTTTAGATTAAAATATATACTGTAATAATAGAGCTTTTGATTGCAGTTGTCATGGCGATCAAGTAAGACATAAATAAATTAATTTTAGGTGCATAGTTTGTTGAAATTTCCAAGCCCCTTGTTGCAAAGCAGACTTACAAAGAAGATTTACACATTAAAAGAGTTAATAAATTTAAAGAGCAAATATAATCATACTAACAGTTTTTTCGATACTGCTATGTTCGCTGATGAGAGCGTGCTGGTAGGCCTATATAGTAGGGTGGAGTGAATTTATTTATTGGGTAACCATATTTGGGTGGTATGAGAATGTTGCTCTTAGACTACACAATGACAACTGTATATATATATATATATATATATATATATATATGATACATATATATAATACATTAAATTTTGTTATACTGGCCTAATGCCCTAAAATTATGAAAAATAAGTCTAAATTATCTATTAAATAAGGGTATTATAATAATTATTGAAAACACAATCACATTAAATTGCAATATTATTGGTATTACATATAAACACATTACCAATTACATCACATACCATCACATTGGTAATCACATGAACACACACACATTAACATAACACAATCACATTAAAAATCACTAAAATATTGTCTTATAATGGTCTATATTATATTTTGTTGTTAAAAACTGACATTCGCTTGCGAGACTCTAAACAAGTTCTAATAAATCCATCACGCCTTGATGGTCCACAAACAGGAGTGTAGTAGAAGCTCCCATTACTAGTTTTACACACCTTTCAGTGGCTTAAGTGTGACAAGGGAATAACTTGGTATTTTGTAGTATGATACTGTTTGCAGTTTTTGTTTTCAGGATGCACACTGAAATAATTTTATCATCGACCTGTTTTATTAATAGTATTTCGGTGACTGTCACTCTAGGTCAATGTATAATATCAACGTAGTCCGTTGCTTCAAAGTTATACTTAAGAATCTCAAAAGTATGAATATTCTTTGAAGGGGTGCTTTCCTGACGTGCTTTTAAAATTCTGCGCAATGTTAAAACTTTTATGTTCTCCCTGCCATCAGCTAACATGGTAATCAGAATATTTTCTGGATGTCTGAAAAACTAGTTTCGTTGAACTTCTGTTTCAATGATCACCTTTATTGAGTTTGGTAAATACCGTGACACGATCATGGTTTGATGCTTAGCTCCGAAGATACATAATGGTTCAGTCTTAATAGCAAACCACATTGGCTCATAAACTTTGACTATGAAAGTTGCTAGAACCAATACATTTTCGGAAGGTGCCGTCGAGGAAATGTAAAGTCTGGGAATTCTATTTCGCACTTTAAGCCACCGATAATATACTATCTTGCCTTGGTTTCTTTTAGAGAGACCTTCAGAACAAGATCCATCCAAAATGAATGGCTTCACATATGTCCATGCTTAAATCCTTTTTGTTGGAAATTTCTATGGGAGTGCAACACAACATTTTTTAAGCCACCACAGGAAGGTTTTCACAGTATTTTAGGGGTTTACCGTTACGACCTGTAAAACTTCGACCTCTACTTGTAGTACAGTCAAGGTGCTTGAATATGTGGCACAGAAAAAGCTCGTTCGCATGCAGTTTGCTAATTAACCACTATAATGGTTTTCCTAATTTTGATTTCAGACATCAAATGACACCTCCATTCAGTCCAGCATTAATCACAGTTCCGTCAGAGACAATAAAAACAATTTTACGCTTATCAATATTATTTCTAGTTAAAAAGTTATGTATTTTTTCACTTACGATTAATGCCTTTCCAGACGTTAAGGACTCAGACACTGGTTCCTTTACCAATATTATATGCTCTTCTAATATAACTTTTCTCCTCGAGTCCTCCATGACAAGAGTTTTATCTTTACGGCCATTAAAATATAAATCTATTTGCTAGTTTCGATATTCATGAGGATATTACTCAATATAGTTTTTTCTTTTTGTCTGGCTCGTCTAAATTTACTTCTGTCCACAATTTTTAATATGTAACTTTCATAAAACAAGCCAATGTCTTGGAGTGTGGCCGAAACAATTGCCACTCCAGCTCTGTCAGAAAGGTCATTTTAGCAACAACGGAATACTCCTTTAAACAAATATTCTTTTGTGATTTACTTGGTTCAGTTTCTTGATATGCTTCATTTGAATAGTGTTCCTTTCTTACAGGGAAAGGTGTTGCTCTTCAAACAATACCCGTTTGCTCTTTCGATCTACTTTATCAATGTTGTTCTTTATTGTTGTTGTTATTTATTATCAATGTTGGCAATGCCCATCTTTCGGTCAATGCTTTGGTCAAGCAAAATAAGTATTTCTGTAATTGGCATTTTTCTAAATTTTTTACGGTTACAAGAGTTGATTGCATGTTGCTAGGTCAAAAAGGGGCTCTCTCAATAGCGTTATCCTCTCACGATAACTTTCTACGTTTTATCTTGATCTATACGGTTTTAATAAGAATCTCTTCTTGTCATCATATGCTTTTATATTTTTCACTACTTCAAGATGGTCTATAACTGAAATTGAATCTAATTCCAATGGTTTAATCACCTTCTAAGCAATTTATACACATATGTCACTAACTAGGTTATTCTATTGTTTAGGTTTGATGCGGCTCTCCCACATATAACACATTAACTCTTCGTAAGTGGTAAAACATTAAGCGGTAAGTCACGCCCATGACCAAACACATTGCACACTAAGTCACTCCTTAACAACGCCATTAGATAGCATATAAACACATTTCAAACAATGTTGTTATTTGCCAATACTGAAAGCTATTTTACAATTGGAACTCGCAAAATGCGCGCCAAGAAAGGTTAAGTCCATTGGAACTGCAGAAATAAACATAATCTAAGCTTTTGCTGCCATCTGAAACGAACAAGTAGAAACAAAAACTTTTAGTGAAAAGAAATTAGTCTGAGTTCCGAACTTCAATTTTAGCTTGAAAATTCTTAATAAATGTGGTTAACCACCATCCATAAGAGGTTTAATTTATAGTAAAATGTAATTTGATAGGGATAAATGTAAAAAAAATAATAGTGATATTAATAACATTTTGATAATTTTGGAAGTTAAAAAAAAATTGGTACAAATAAAAAATGTATTTTCTTTCTTAAAATATTTAATGGTATTGGGGCAGTATTAAATATTAGTGTTTTTATATCCAGGATTTTGATGTGATAGTGAAACTTTTCCGCGCCGCCCCATTTTGATTTGGAGGAAAAAAAAGTTGGAGACCACTCCACCCTAGACTACTCTTTAATTTTAAAGATTAAGAGTGCAACAGAAGAAGTATCATCTCTATGAGTCGATCCGATGAGTTATTTTTGAGTTTACTGGAAACAAGCAAACAGAATAAATTGAATGTACAATTTTATTAGTTAATGTATGTATTTCTTTTTTGTTCTTATGGCTTACCTAAAAACATATCTATATTAATTTTTTAAAGTATTTTTAAGGAAAAGAATATTACTAGATAAAAACAATGATACCATTTAAATATAAGAATTAAGCTTTTGCTTTTATTAGTGAAAATGTATTAATATTTTATTGCAGACCTTAAACATTTCTCCAACTTACAGTACCTCTAAGTTTTATTAAAAAAAAAAAAAA
>CABEEJ010000283.1:301197-332021 GCA_901482245.1 Timema douglasi
AAAAAAAAAAAAAAGCTGCAACAATTTGATGCAAATTGATTATTATAAAATACTCTCTATAAGGGTATAATTAAAAAAAAATCTCTAAGCAATATTCAAAATTTTGTTTTGCTCCTAATATGCAATGTTTGCGCTACTTCATACAAATAAGAGTGTCACGCGCAAGGTTTAACGCCGAGAATGTAATGAAATGAAACGTAAAAATAGACTCAAAGAAACTTTATGATAGAAAGTGAAGAGAATAATGATAAAATAATGGAATTGGTTGAATTGACTTGTAAGATTTCAAAATACCTTTGGAGCTTTTTTTTTTTGTTGTTTTATGGTGTTATTTGTTCTGTAAAAGTTTATAGGGAACATTTTGTTACGTCTTCCACAATAAAACATTCTGGGCACTCAGATTCCTAGGAACATGTCGGTTTTGTGGAGAGCAATCCGCGTTTTATTGCTCGCCAAATATTCCACACTACGGAGGGAAGGGTTTGTTTAGGAGCTGTATCAGGGTAATATGCAGGGGAAGAGAGGATGGATAAGTGGAAAGTGGAGAGATGGACCAAGACAAATCGTATTTTCAAGATAGATGAAAATATTACTTTTCTACAAACATTACTACTTTTGTTAAACGCGTTAAAGTAACTACGTTTGTTATATAAGAACTTCACAAACTCAAGTATATTTAAAATCTAGTAAATTTTACAAATTGGAGGCTATACACGATACACTATTAAGACGTTAAGTGCCAGGTGTCACTACTATTGACCTTAAGTCCTGCATTGTCATCTTGATGTCACTGACCCTTTAATCGTGTTTAATTCTATCAACTTTTAATATTGTTAAATTCTGCCCATTTCGCCCTATTCGAATTTGCATGGGGGGAGTGACCCATTTGTTCGATATCCTGTGAGGACATTTGTGGCATTTTATTTTTATGGGGAGTGTTCCTCATTGTTTCAAATCCCTGGAATGAGGTTGGTGTGGATTTTTTTATCTAATTTGAAATTTGTATAGGGATTGTGCCCCGTTGGTTAGAATCCTTGGAAGTTGTTTTATTGTTTAGAATCTACCGCTTCTCTCTCGACGGAAGTTACACATAGATTGATAGCGATCTGGTCATCCCTCTACCCAGAAAGCTGCAATCCTCATGTCATAATAATCTTTTACTGAATTCACACATGGTTCCAGAATGCCTGCTCAACATGTTGATACAGGTATAGGCCATGACAAATCAAACCAGGAATAGGCTATGGTAGATAACTCATAGCTGGCATTGGATTAGGGGAGTGACATGTCAAGGCAGGATTAGGCCGAGAGGGAACTTATAGTCTAAAATGGAAAAAGAATCACACAGCAGGGGTACATATTCGACCAAATGTAGAACAAAACTGAGAAAATGGGATGCATGTTTGACCAAAAAGGGAACAACATTGAGCAATAGGGGTGCGTCTTCGACCAAAAGAGGAACAAACTGAGTAAAAGGGGTGCATTTTTGATCAAAAGAGGTGCGAGTTTGAATAAAAGGGAACATATTTCCGAAATGGGGGTGCGTTTTCAACAAAAGGAGTACACGATTAACGGTTGTATGAGCTTCTATCACGCTTTGTCAGCCACCCTTCCTAAACAACGTGAGACAATAGCTAGTCATTCACTATCATGTAACCAACCATTTGAAAGAACTTAAAAATATATAGATGACATGCGAGAGAATTTCTTAAAAACACTGCTATCTTTGAGCATCAGTTCCATCTGAACGTGAACCAATGTTTAGTTATCTGTTTGCAAACAATTATGCTTCCAATATTTGCAAACTGTTTTCCTAGATTTGTAAGCAACAGGAAACACTGGGGAAATATCGAGAAACAGATTGCAAACAATGTTTCCAAGTGCTTACTAGGCTCTACAGATAGAGAGGGAGATTAGACCACCACAGGCAGGAACGTTATTCGTGGATTACATACATATATTCCCTCCCACCTTAAAACTCTTTAACAGCCATCTTTCTTAACATAATATATTATATATGTTTGTAATTTACCAAGCACAAAAGTATAATGAAGTAGGGCGACGAATAAAGTAATAACATCTCTCCTTAATAATAAATTTATTAGAAAACAAATGCTATTCTTATGAGAACACTATTAGCTGCATCGAGGGGTGAGTGAACTAGATGTAAGTTTAATATAATATAGCTTGTCGGGGATGAGGAAGTTATGGTTTGAATTCCAGCTGGCTATACTGAAGGCGTGTTTTTATAAACCATTTGTAGCTCAACGTATTTTACCCTCATCTATACATTTCTCATCAATACTTCATTATATTAATAATACTTGAAGCCACAAAATCACTAGATAAACAGTGATTTTAAAAATGTAATATAAAATGTACAGGACCTTGAAGGTAATTATTAAGAAAAACCGAAGGAATGATAGAGTGAAAACAGAGTTAGTTTAGGAAAACAATAGAAAAAAAGGGATAAATATAGAAGTTCAAGAGCAAAGACGTAAATTTAAAATTTTTGAAAAAAAAAATAAGAATTTTAAAGAATAAAGTTAATATGAATGTGAGGGATTTTTATTGAGAAAGATAAAATTAGTTCAATATAACAACATGTACATAATTATTTTGTAATAAAGATGAATAAAGAAGAAGATATTATTATTATTATTATTATTATTAGTAGTAACGCGTATTATTACCCGTTTGGGTTGTACCCACTTACGCTAATGTGTAATGGTGGGGTGATTGTGAGATGAAAAGAAAGACCCACACTTTAACGTGGGACCCAAACTACAGTGGGGGCCGGGCATTCCACACATTCACAAGTTGTGACTAATACACGTCTTGTCAGATGTGGAGACACTCAGATAAATCTGTTCCGGGATTTATTGTTATAGATATCTACTTATTTTTAAATAGTAATACAAGTCTCAGAATTTATACTTTTTGATATTGCTATAAACTATATCATATTATGATATAATTGACTAATATACCATTTTATCGTACTGTATGGACAGACTTGGTGAATTAATTAACTGGCTTGCGTAATAGAATCCACCTCGTTAAGAGATTATATTTGGAAACGTTATATTTAACTTTAGTAATTAATATATTATTGTTCGTCTGGGCTAAAACAGTCAACCCAGTATTGGCAGCTCCCTAGTTTACCTTGAACTACTAGCTGTGAGTGTCAGAAGCGACTTTTAGAGGGAGTAGGTGGCTTGTTTATGCCTAAAGTACCGATCTGTAGTCACAGATCATAGCCTCTATGTCTAAAAGGGTAATTTGGTTGTGAAGGGAAAATGGAGATGGTGGGTGAAGGTTTGTATGTTGGGAGCAGCAGAGTTTGTGTGGTGTTTACTAGATCGAGCCCTCGTACACTGTGATGGAAACACAAGCACAGATAGGCCCGATGTGAGTGGTGTAGTGAGTGAGTAAGTTCTAGACGAGCTGAAAGAAAATACATGAAATAATATTAGATACTAAACGAAGATGGCGTTGATGAAAGTGAAAGTGTGAATAAAATGATTCTAGTACATAGTTTGTGGGGACGTGAGAGGATGGGAACCCAGGGATTGGCTATGCTTAGAAAGAGGAGTGGTTAGTAGGGAAGGGTTGATTGGGAAGGTGTACATATGTAATTCTCATTCGAGTCGGGGCTTCTTGTATCGCCTTGTCTCATGGGGGTCGTACTGGCCTAATCTTCTAATTGTGGCGTTGTCCTCTACTTCGCGGGCTCGTTTATAGAACTTGTCGCCTCGCTGCCGCAAGATTTCCTGAAGTGTCGCACTGCCAGTGGTAGCGTGTATGTACTCGTTGCTGGATCGGGTGTTCACACCTAGGATACTCCTAAGTATCTTGTTTTGTACTGCTTGTAGTGTACCTATCACTGACTCGGGAGCATACCTCCACGCCTCGCATCCGTATAGCAGAGTTGGTTGTACTAAGCTCTTGTACAGTAGCAACTTGTTGTTGATCCCCAGCACTGGGCTCTTGAGCAGGCCATAGTTTGCGATGAAGGCCCCCATGGCCTTTTTTCTTGTGTAGGCTACGTGCTCCCTCCATGCGAGTCTGGCATCTAACATCACCCCGAGGTATTTCATAGAATTCTTGTAGGGGATATCCTCCTCCAACACTACAAGCTGGGCAGGTGTTTGGGGTCTCCTCCTTGTAATTAACAGGGCTGACGATTTTTCTGCATTGACTTTTATTCTCCATTTTTACAGCCAACTGCTGAACTCGTTCAGGTACCGCTGCAGGCGGCGATGGGCGTACTTCACGTTCTTGTTTGCTATGGTGAACATGGTATCGTCTGCAAAGAGCCTAATTGTTACCATCGGGTCCGTGGGGATGTCGGCAACATACACGGCGTATAGGAACGGGGAGAGTGCCGACCCCTGTGGCACCCCGCTCCGACCCTATGAAGGGGCGACCTTTTCCCTTCCATCTTGACCTGGAATTGTCGTCCAGTTCAAAAGCTCTTGATTAGCTGCACGTAAATTTTTGGGAAATTGGCCTGGATCATTTTGTAGATAAGGCCGGCGTGCCAGACCTTATCGAAGGCCTTTTCTACGTCCATAAGTACCGCTATCGTTATTTCCCCTCGATTGAAGCTTTCTGTCGTGTCCTCCACTAGGCTCAGGACTGGGTGTATTGTTGAATGCCGGTTTCTAAATCCGAATTGTACGTCAGGGATAATCCTGTGCTCCCTGCCGAAGGCTTTCAGTCGCTGCAGAATTATTTTTTCGAATAATTTTCCTATGTTGCTGAGCAGACTGATGGGCCGCCTGTTCTGCGGGAATTTGCCGTCCTTTCCTGGTTTGGGCAGTGAGACGACGTCTGCGACCTTCCATGCCTCCGGGAAGTAGCCTGCCAGCAATGCCGTTGAGAACATTCTTGATAGGAGCTGAATCACCCCTTCCGGGACGTGTCGTAGCATCTCGTTCGAGATCCTGTCATGGCTAGCCGCTTTTCGTAGTTTCAGCCTTTCCACTTGGTAGGCGACTTCGTTTCTTGTTATAGGGGGCGGTAGCTCTACATCCGGATCTGCTAGGTATGCTCTGACCGCTCTTTTTACTGTTCTGGTAAACTCTTCGTCCTGAGGCTCAGAGTTTGCCTTGAACTGATCTTCGAGCGATTCCGCAATGGCCTCTGCCTTGGCCTCGCTCCGGTATTCCAACCCTCTTCTTCCGTGGATGACCGTGGTCCCTGCCTTCCCTTTCGTGCCTTTGAGTTGTCTTGACACCTTCCACACGTTGCCGTCCCCAGCCAAAGTGTTCTCTACGTACTCGTTCCAGTTTGAGATCTTCAGAGTTTTGGCCTTCCTGCGCACGAGGGCTCTTAACCTGTTGTATTCTGCCCGATGCCTCGGATCACGGTGCTGCTGCCATTTCCTACGCACTTCCCTCTTCAGGGCTATCAAATAGCTCAGCTCCGGGTCGTCCCTCCTCAACGACAACGGCGGTGTCTCGAATGCAGTTGTTTCTCGGTATGCTTCGAGTAGTGTAGCTGTCAGGAGAGTGATGGAGCTGTCCACTTCTTCCGGGGAATTTACCTCCATGTTCAAAGGAACTGCATCTTTCGGTACCCGCCGATACTCTCCCCAGTCACTTCTGGGTATATTCCTCCTAAGGTACGATAGTCTTGGATTTGTTTTCAGCGATATCCTTCCGAAGACCGGGAGATGGTCGGAGTTGAGATCATTCAAGGTTTCGAGTTCTTCCGGCAACGTGTCGAGGTCCGTCAGGACGACATCCAGGACATCGGGGAGATTCCTGTAGTTGGATGGGTAGTACGTCGGCTCCTTGGTCGCCAGGACTGTGTAGTTTTTGGTTTCTGCCTGGCCAGCCAGTGTCCGGCCTGCCTGATTAGACACGCGACTGTTCCAACTCGTATGTTTGCAGTTTATATCTCCCGCTATGAGGAAATCCTTTCTCGACGTGAGCTTGTCTAGGTTCTCAATGGTGAATGGGACAGCAGGGCTTCTGTATACGGTGGTGAACATTATCTGTTTCCGCCCTGTGGGAATCACTATGGAAGTGAATTCGATATAATCCATAGCCGGCAAACACATTTGGTATAGTGTGCGAGGCTGCTGCACACCAACACGGCTGTGCCCCCTCCCCTCCCTGCTGTTCTATCGTTGCCATACATATCGTAACCGGAGAACCGCATCTTCTTCTGTTCCGCTAGGTGGGTCTCACAGACCATAGCTATGTCGACTCCATATGTCTCCAGAAGTTGTCGGAACTCGTGTTCTTGTTATAGTATCCCATTAGCATTCCAGAACAGAATGTTTAATTAGTCTTCTTCACCTCTTCCCTGCTTAGTTACCATCACAGAAGAATTCAGATGCGGCTTCCAGAAGAAGCATTATTTTTGTTGTTTTGTCGGGAACTTTCTTCAGCCTTACTAGGTACTTCCTAAGGAGTTGGAGTATGCCCACAATGTTTATATCCTTGATCATTTGCAAGAGGTCCTTCAAGTCAAAGGATTCATCCAAGTCACGGTCTTCTTTTTTATCCTTCTTGGCCATCTTCTTGACAACTACACTATAAGATGGCTGGTCCAATCCCTTGTTTGTTGGTGGTGTTGGTTGGCTAGCAGAAAATTGCTGGACAGTTGAGGGTTTAAGATACCCCGCCACGCGGGAAGGAGGGCTGGCCACTTTGCTTTCCCCTTCTTTTTTCTTTCCTGACACTTGTTTTTTCTTTTCCAACTCTCGTATATAATTAGGGCAGTTGCGATAGTTTGCTGCCTGCTGTCCCTTACAGTTTACGCATTGTGCTGGTGTTGTTTTATCTTTTTTCTGGCACTTTACCGTCAGGTGCTCTCCTATACACTTGACGCAGCGCGGTTTTTGGACACAGTAGTTCTTAGAATGCCCAAAACGTTGGCAACGGTGGCACTGTAGAACTGTGCTCTGTGAAGCACGGTACTTCACTACCGTGTCGTTAATGACTGTTTCCTTGAAGACCTCTCCCACTCCTTCTGTCCTTGCCAGGGTGCATACGAATATTGGTAGGGGTCTCGGTGTCGTTGATTGTGGGGAAGATTTTGAGTATAATTGCCTCACTTCAGTCGGCGTGAATCCCTTGTCCTCCAGTTCCTCCTTAATTTCTGAGCAGGGCATACTTGCATGAAGGCCCTTGATGACAGCCTTGAAGGGCTTGTCTTTGGGCAGTACATATGTAAAATGTTATAGCGTATTTTGTTTAAGTAGTTTAACAATGTGGTGTAGTCCCTGTAGGATGTCGTGACTACCTTCATACCCTGAGCGATACAATACACCTTGTAGTCATCTTGCAAGCCACTGTTTAGGAGCTTAATAACCATGTTATATTTTGTCGCATTTGTTACGACCACCGGAGGGGTCTTTATACGCCGTGGTGTGGAACTTACATTCGTGCCTCCACTTGGTTGCCCCGTTTGACTGATTGTTGGTTCGTCCTGTAGGCTAGACAAGCTAGAAAACTTATTGACTTTTATAGCTTTTGTTTTCAGAACTTCTTGTTCCGGCCTAGTCCTGAGCTTCCTCTTGAGTCCAGAGACTGGCTCAAAGACTTTATCTGTTTCAGTGTTTGATGGGCCCCCTTCCTGGCCTTGGTCTTCCATGGCTTCATCGTCCGTTCCTTCGACGTCTATTTCTCCATCCGATACGGAGGCCATTTCCCCCTCTTTACGTGTCCCTTGCGGGGTAGCACGCTACCCTTCTTCAGTCGGCACGTAATATATCACAATTTAACAAAATAAATAAATAATAAATATATATACACTCGTTAATGCCGTTTCACTACACTGACGCACTGTGTAAAAAGCACTGTTGTGTTTATGCTGTTGTCATTTAACTCACTGACTCCACACGACTTCAGTCGGCACGGATAAACTCGCACAATGAACAAATAAACTACGTTTCACCGCACTGTCCAAACGCGCACCTCGATGTCGATGTTGTCGTTACTGATGAAGGTCACAATCGGACCCAGTAGTGGAAATATTGGCCAGTACTTATATACCACTTCTCAGGGGACGCCCGAATGTACTAATCGTACTTTATTTCCGTGGAGGCTCTATCCATGTCCCGATGAGATGAGATGATGGTGGTAGTGTGAGGGTGTGGAGCCCCGGTGATCGTAGGGGTAAATCCTCTTTCGAGTGAAAAACCCCAAGGTTCAGGCTGGGACCCAAACCCCAGACCTCTATACTCGTAACCGGGTGCACTAACCACTACACTAAGGGGCCGATAACTTTAATAATTCCAAAACACTTGGTTAACATATCGTTTACGTGAGAGATTATTGGTATATCAAATATCCGCTGTAATTAAAACTATTGCCTAGTTAGGAACAAATATAATCAAGGCTTTGGTGTCTCACAAAAATCTTGTATCACCACTTAATAGTTTTTATCCAACTATGAGAAAGGCAAAAGTGGGGGAGGGGTGAAGGTAAACATTCATAAGAAAAACTCAAGAAGGTGCAAAGTGTATAATTCACGAACCTTTGTCTTAGAGCTTCCTAAAGAGAGTCGATTTGTCATAGAAGTCCCTGACACAGCTTTTTGATAGTGACAGGTGGCGCGCTGTAGAAACAGTCCCCACTTGTTACACTCTGGGAGTTTGGAAGAATTTTGGCTCATTTATCATAATATCAATTCTCGAGCAGCATGGAGGTGTCAGTAAACCTTGTAACTGCGACTGTTGAACTCAAGTATATCATTTGTCACATACCTATTAAGTACAAGTAGGATCTAATATGGTTCAATAGCTAATCACTGAGGGTGTGAAACATTATGTGAGTTTAATCTAACAAAATAAATATAGTATATTCCGGTATACATTTTTTTACATTTATAAAATACTTAAAGATTTTTCACAAATCTATTTGACGCTTACACTCTTGATAAGTAATAAAAAAAATAAAAAAATATATTTTATAGTAAAATTACACAATGTTAGTAGCAGTGGTCAGGCCCCGACATCAGAACTCCCCCGAGGCTATTCCCCGCGAGAGAGAGAGAGAGATATTGTGATGTAAATTGACCTACTTTCCACATCCGGGCGGTTTATTGTTATTCCCGAGGCTATTTCCCCGTGAGAGAGACATTGATTTACTTTACACATACACACTCCCCCACGCGACGAGGAAAGAGAAGTGTTGTGATTCCACTGCCCTAGGCGCTACGATTTAAATACTGTGAGAACACTTCCAGCCCTCCCCAGGGGTCCAACCCACATAACAGGAGGCCGGCTTTCAGTTCCGATGCCCCGAGACCCACTGGGTGTACCCATTATTTTTTAATGTGTGCCCCAGGGTGGGAGAGTGCACTCCTCCACGTCTTGTGCCCCATTAGTTTTTAACGTTGTTTGAACAAAGCTAATGTTGAGAAAATCTGTAAGATAGCGTTTGTGTCGCCGAGGAAAAGGGTGAAAGTGGATGCAAACTTTGCGTTCCGTTGAGAACCAAAAAACCTATCTTTGTTTTTTATTATTTTATTTAAACGATGAATGGTCAGGGTTCAAATTCCGAATGGGAAAACAAAGGGTTCATGTTAATAAATTATTTTACACTCTCCCTCTACAAAAATGTGGGTACATTGCCTCTGTTTTAGATATTTCTCATTATTAACACACTAATGTAATTAATACAAACATTAATTACACTAAGTGTGCTATATACAGATATGCCGAACTAATAGAGTTGAGAAAAACGGGAGGTGGATGTTAAATATTTAAATCAATATATCTACATGATGTTGAATATGGTTATAGCCTCATCTACATATTATTTAAATAAACAAATGACACCTGGACACGGGAATTGAACTTGAGGCCTACCAACTATCTTTTGATAGTTGTTATAAAACTAATTCGTTACGTCTAAACAAAAGGGGAGAAAATATATCAAAAAACATTTGACGAGAAAGAATATAAAAAGAGATTATGCTTGTGGAGCGGGAAAGGGGAATGTGGAATATATATGTAGACATTCTGTGCACAAATGCACATAGTATGTTAGTGTCCATCTGGATACGTCTGTAACCTGGACCTATTTAATACAGTAGTGGCTCTCAAATTAGGTTACGTGATGTAATTTTAGTTTGTCAGTGCTATTCTTTTTTTTAAACTATTATAGCACCACTGCCTGTTTAGGTTGTACGCCTTAGACCAAAATATTCTAATCTTAAATCTAGAACAGAAATAAAATCCAACTCCCAGCCGTAAATTCATCACTGTGAAAGGGTAAACCTACATTCCAACAATGATAAAAATTTCTCGCCCATGCCAGAAATTGATCCAGGTACCCTTAGATCCGTATGTGGGCACACTACCGACGGAGCTAAGCTTTGTAATTTTCTAGCATGATAATTTTTTACTATAAGTTATATTCACAAACAAATTTATAGATTATTTTTTACAAAATGGCTAATTGGTTTTTTAAAAAAGGTGGGGAGGGTGTACATCAGAGACTTTCCCGCTACTGTAAATAAAAAAGAGATATTTACTTAAAGCTCTTAAGATATTTGAAACGAGTTAATATACACTGTAAGAGAAAAGAGTAACATCACACCCACAGAGCATTACAGCAATTTCCAAATTTAAAGACCTCCGTAATATATATATATATATTTCTATGTATATATATTATATATAATATTAGAATATATATAATATACCTTATATATAATATTGGAATATGTATATTATATATGATATTGGAATATGTTTATTATATATATATATATATATATATATATATAATTGGAATATGTATATTTCAATTCGCCTACGATATAAATATTTTACGTACCACAGTTTGGGAACCGCTGCTGTAGACTTCTTATTAAGCCTTCACTATCTTGGGCTCATTGCAATAATCCTGGTATGAACTGGACTAATTGAGCAAACAAAGGTGCATTTCCTTAATAGCTTAAAGCTGTATGGGCTTATTGCAATAAGCCTAAACATTATCAGGCTGATAAGCAAATATAATATTATTTTTCAATTTACCTGGCTCATTGTAAATTGAGGTCGCCTTTTGCAATAGGCCGAATTTCCCAATTAACCTACGAAATACACACACACATATATATATATACAGTGATAATTTGAAAACTATTGTTTTTATAAAAATATATTTCAAATAATGATTTTTATATTTAATATGCCTTCATTTTTGAAATGATAGGCTATTTAGTTTCTCAAAGAGGTGCGGATGTACAATAAGAATTGGAATTTTTCTTAAGTTTAAATTACCCTTAAAGTTATTTTCATGAGGAAATGAGAACTTCCATTTTTTTAAATAATAAACAAGACATATATACGAATTTTAATCGAGTCAAGTTTGATATAATCTATATTTTTATCTTCCCACCCTAACTATGAGAAAATGTTTGAAAACACCATATCCCAAGTTTTATCCCAATTGTTAAAATAGTTTCGTTTATAGCCAAAGTTACAGACTGACGTTATTAAAAAAAACATTTTCTTGGATTCAGGGGCTCATGAAACGTCAACACCCATTAAAATATCCATATTGACTTTTTTTGACAATAATTACTATTTTTTTCTCAGCCAGAGAGGTGTGAGAAGGTAAAAAGTAACATTATATATTAATATCTTAATATACAAATATCATCTCATGGCCAATATGACTAAAAAGTAATCTATATTTATTTAACATATGCACAATTGTACATACATATTAACATATATCAAATATAAGATTTAATCTCAAGTTTTATTCTATGTTCAAGGTCATTCTTAAAATTATTTTCTAAAACTTTTTGCTAAATAGTTAATATGTGGTTTACAGCTTGGTAAAACATTTATGTGGTATTGGTGACCTGGTGGTTAGGGGTAAGGTGTCGGACCTCTGTGCTGGTGTTCGGGGTTCAATCCTTGGCCCTGGCACAGATTTATCTGATTACCAAACCCTTCCTTCACCACTGACAAGACATATTGTGAATGTGAGGAATGCCAGGCCTCCACCGTGGTTTGGATCCCACGTTAAACTATAGGTCCTCCATTTCATCTCACAATCACCCATGACATTACACATTAGCGTAAGTGCGTATAACCCGAACGGTTAGTAAGACGCGGTGCTAATAATAATAATTTATGTGGTCCGCAGCTAAATAAAAGTTGGTTAGTTCTGCTTTAAAAATTATATCCAAGAAAGCATTTAAATTAAACAAAGTTGTTCAAATGGCAGAATAAAGCTACCATGGATCAACGAGGGAGTGTGTTTCTGATTGTTATTAATAATAATAATAATAATTATCACCGCGTCTTACTACCCGTTCGGGTTATACGCTATTTTAAGTACTAATTACGCTAATGGATTAGGAATTGGGAAGGTTGAATTAGAGGAAATGAACCCGCATTTGCGTGGAGGAAGAGTGGAGAAACATTGAGGAAAAAACACCCTCAGTAGACCCGACCGAGATTCGAACCTTGATCTCCCCGCCATCGGCAGTCTNCCGAGATTCGAACCTCGATCTCCCCGACCTCAGCAGTCGAGCTCAACACGACAAGCGCGTTAGCCAACTACGCCACCGAGGCGGGTGATTGTTATTAAATGGCCGACTATTTTACATATCTATTACCGACTAAGACTTAAAATATGAGTGATAAATGACCCTAGCACAGGATTAACCCTAGATAGCTCAGTGGTAAGGTGGGGGTTCCGAATTTGCTTGCTTTCAGATTTCTAAAAAAGTTTATTATTTAAGTTCGATAATATAAGAATATATGTTTGAAGTCATTTAACCAACTTATGGGCAGTTTGGGCTTTCAGAATTTCTTGGCAAAAGCGTTTCATTGTCTTGGAATGCTTATTCCTTTTGCCCTTTACAACTCTTCTGCCATCTTTAAATATTTGTGGGGCAATTTTTTTTAAATAATAAAAATGTTATTACCACAATTATTACACTTAACACATTCCCAAAAACATTAAATGCAATTACACTTAGCCACACTGAAAAAAATCCTTTCATCAATGTCGCACTTGCTTTAAAATTAATGACTGACTTTAAAACGGTAAAGAGCTAGGTAACTATCCCTAAAGAGAGATGGTGATGGTTCAGGTCGATAAGCTTAACAAACATGCCAAAATCACTGGCGACGGATCTATGGTTTCAAGGACAGACAGCTAGTGACGTGGAGTGAGAAGTGATGAGTTGTCTGATCTAATATGACCAGGCCGTTTTATTTCGGCTATTGCGGGGTTGTATCAGATATATTTTCAAAATCTGGGGGCAAAATATGAAATACCTTAGCTCGTATCAGTTTTCATGAGTTTCAGATTGACTATTAATGTATGAAGTACCATTACAAAGTTAAAAGAAGTCGGCATTAATTGATTTACTTCCCCCATTTATTACACACGTAGAGTAGGCAAAGTAATTAATTGAATATTGCATTTATTTGGCAATTTTTACGCAATTAATTGAAAGTTCATTGAAATAATAATATTTTTTTAATTAATAAAGCTCTCTACGTACTTCTAGCATTCAAACATGAAATCTTTGCATCATTTGGTTTTTCTAAAAATTGTTGCATTAGATGCCAAAATTTCAAACTTGGCCTTATTATTGTGCTTAAAATAAACTTTTAATCTATATTTAAAACACTGATCCAATTTTGGTTTAAGAAGACTTAATAATATACATCTAGTTATTATAATATTAATTTTGGGTCATACATACATAATGTGTGCCTCGGTGTTTTGGGCGGGAATGTGCGGTCTCGGGACCTTACCCACCATCGGAAAGTCATAACTAGATGAGCTTAACATTTAGATTGTGTACACAACATAGATTCGAACCCCAATATCTTTCACCGGGTTCTTCATACCCTGTTGTTGCCAAACAAGAGAAAAGAATATGGCGTTTTCAAATTGCACGCACCCGATCTGTCTCTAGAATATGTTGTTGGAGTTTCAAGGAGAGAAAGGCTCTGCCACGTGACACATTTGCCAGGATAAAATATTAATTAGGAAGACAGGTAAATGTTGAGCTCTATTGATTATACACGTATAGTTAATATAGCATTAGCAAGTAGAATAAATTGTAAGAAGAGTTGAAAGAAGGAATAAGTATACTATTATTATTATTTCACTGCCTAAATATTTGTTTATATTTTTAACTAGATTTAGTTTAAGGTAAGGTGTGACAAACACACACACACGAACACAAACACCCACAGATATTAATTTTTTATTTATTAAACACCACGTCTTACTACCCTTGCGGGTTATACAGTACACTTAAGTACTGGTTACGCTAATAGGTTAGAAATTGGGAAAGATGAATTTAGAGGAAGTGAACCCGAATTTTAATGGCAAAAGAGTGAAAAGCCATCCTTAGTTTACACGACCGAGATTCGAACCTCGATCTCCCCCGTCTTCGGTAGTCTGGCTCTGCACGAAACAAGTGCGTTAGCCAACTACGCCACCAAGGCGGGTGATTGTAACTTTTTTACGGTATATTACTGCCCAAGGAGAAAGTAAAAGAATTACAGTGGGGGGAAACTCGTGATATTGCCCACCCTATGGGGCAGGGACCACAATTAAACGGCCAATGTTTGGGTCTCGCCCCTCGTAATCCACAAACTGAGAGCAGTGGAGCACATCATGTAAATTCGGAGCCTGATTACTAATGAGTGATGAAACTATCGAGACCACAACCTTGGCAGGAGGATATCAACATGTGACAGTATCACGCCTGGTTAGTAGGGCAAACAGATCATTGCATCGACTCCCTTCCAGTTTCGAAGATAACATTTACAGTTATTTTCCCTGGGCACCAGGTCATTCATTACTCGGTGATGATTATACTAAACATGTTCAGTCAGGAAAATACTGGCTAGCTCACTAATTATCACGCAACGTGTAGGCCTACATCCTAATTATACGGATCGTTGTGGTAATTAAAGCAATGCTACCATCATACCACTGGTACAGTCGGCACCAAAAAATGTAGCCTCAACCTCCGGTACAGTCGGCACAAAAAAGTAGCCTCAACAGAGATTACCAACAATCATGTGCTGTGGAGTAGTGCATACCTATTCAACAATTTTAATGTATTGTGTTTGAAAGTGGGACAGGATTATAGTGAGCCAAGGGTCTTGCGCTGAGCTTCTCATCACCGTACACAACGATGATCAAGACACAATTGATCAAGTAACGGTACTTAACAACTAATTTACTAAAGAAGCCAAATAAAATTTGATTAGTAGCCAATAGGCTACGAGAAAATATGCAAGCTACATCCAGATGAAAATTTAGTATAAAAACCGTCGCAATGTGAAAATTTACTCATTCTAATTCTGATCTTAAATCGGTAAGAAGATAAAAAATGAGCTTTAATCGCACGACAAAAGTTCTGCCTGACGGAGTAAACAAAGGTATGTAAGCATTGTGGACATCATTATTTGTGTTATAAAGTGTTACAAATTGTATAGCCACTGACCTCTAACATTTAGAATATGAATTTAATTGTGACCTTCATTTATTTATTTTTTGTCAGTGCTACTAAACTTTATAGACAATTTTTAAATAATGATGACTCATATTAACAGTGACATTATTTAATAATTTAATTGTTTTTTTCGAAACGTTTTAGCCATTTTCAAATAATAGTCAGGAGTAATATTAAAATTGAACGTCTGTATGTTATTCAACGGTTTTGTATCTTTCGACCCAAATATCTTCCACAATGTATGTTTTATTAGGATTCACCGAAGACTGGCCCGGAGGGGAAGAGGGGGTATCCATTAGAGCCCTGTTAGAGAGCCTTACAGAGGACAGAAATTGTTTGGCCGAAATATCTGCATCATATTGCAAGTTTTCTAATTAAGCTGTTTGTTCAGGCAGACACAACATATATTTGGACCCTCCTCGAATTGGGACCGCCAAAATATTTTTTTTTTAAGTGGTGGAGGGGTGAAAATAATTTAAAGCTAGTTTACAAATAAGATGTTTTAGGGTTGTGTACAAATTAGCCTGGGACTATACAATTTAGAATGGGGTGCGTGGATTTAAGAGTGCAAAAATATGAAATTAACCCAGAGATCTTTGGTCAAAATACTGATATGTAAGCAATGTGCCATCTGTTTTATAACATTGCAAGTTCGGCTGATTAGCACCTACCACCCGTATATCACAATATCAGTACGACCCGGCCGCTTCTCAGGGGGTGGAAGGTGTTTTTACCGGCAGCCACTACAATAACGACATATATAGGGATTTGGATGAGATTGACAGTGTTCTATGTAAGTAATTTTATAGCACGCACACTAAGCATGAAACCTGGAAGTTACAGTAGTGGAACTTAGGTGACTATATTATACTTTTACTCTGTTATGTATATTAAATATAATGATTAGATTCAATAGGTTTGTTTCCCCGCCCCTCCAACCCCGTCAGTAGCGACGGGGTTCCTAATCTACTGTCATCTACGGTGACAGATATAATGGGATTTTGGTAGGAAGGACAGCATTTACGTCAAATCATGTGATCCAAAACTTTTATGTCGAATGCAAACATAAGTTTGTATTTTACAAACTGCCAGAATCACTCAATTTACATATTCATACGTCAAGTAATGTGATCTGTATCTGACACCTTTATAGATATTATCAGTACCTATAAAATAATACAACAAATAAAGTAGAATGCTATCAATATTAACCACAATTTTCTTTGCTGTTCTAACCAAAACCATCCTTAAAGCGAAAGTTTGTGCAAATGTGTTATACTATACGTACCTATGAAAAATTATCAAACGCGCTAATTCAAAATTATTTTGTACAAATAACTCAATAAATTCAAAATAATTCTAGGGTAATTTACAAATAATTTATTTAAGAGTGTTTATTGTGACTAACAAGATGTTATTAGGTAAGTTTGTTTTCTTCTAAGCTTGTGCGACTGTGTTATACTATAATCTTGTGAAAAATTATTTAGGGCAGTGCATAAATTTATCCTAAATAAGTTAATGTAAGGCTTTATTTAACAATTTGGTGAATATTAATTCCTAAATTAATTAATTTATGACTTTATTTTATAAAATTCTTTAAAGTTTGGTATAAGGCGGACTATTTTGCATTATAATAAATTTAATTCTTTATAAATGTCATTCTTACTGAAAATATCTAACGTTCGGAACTATTTTACAGGATCAATAATTAATTTAATACTTATTTATAGTCGTTTTCCACGGGAAAACTAGTTCTTCCTGTCTGAATATCAACTCTTTTGTTTAAGTTCAACTGGAGGCGGGAAACACCGATAAAAACTACCCCAACTAGCCCGTTTAAACCGTGGCACTTCCAGACGGCACCCTGCCTCCAGGGAATCCACCACCTCTAATAGCTGGAGATGAAGGGGTGTGGCTGACCAGAGCCATCCACGTCCCGGATTTGGCAGCATCCGGTCCCTCATCAGCACCTTCACCCAGAACTAGTGGCCCGGTAAATCAGGTTGGTGGAGGGTTGTCTCAAAGTATCTCTCTTCGTATCGTCAAGGAGAGAATTAAACAATAGCGAAGCTTCTTTTATACTGGTAGAGAGATTACCGTACATCTTGGTGCCCCAGCAAGCGATAGTGACACGTTAAACCGTCTTGAAGAACAAATTACTGCTTCTTTGGATCAGCTGCAGGACCGTGGGATCAGTGCTGATGATCATGTCAGCTCACTATCGCACGGTATGTACTCGACATTGAATCCTAAATACCTTTAGTTTAGGTGGGCGGATTAGCTAGATGCTCGAGCCGTGCTGGACAATGTGATCCGAGTTTTCCAGAGCAATAGTTTGTTTTTGAGTACGGCACCACTGTACGTTAAACTCGGCTATTTTAAGGAGTCTCGTGGGAGTGTCAGGAACTAATGTGATAAACTCGCTCCTGCCACCCAATACAGCGGACAGAACAAAGGAATCATAACGATTCAAAATGGCAGCGGAAAAGTATGCCTTGCCCACGCATTAGTTGTTGCCAAAGCTGTATGTGATTTTAAAAGATAACCTGGATGCATGGATATGAACACCTTTAAACAGTTAAAAATGGGTTGCCTAATTCAAAAACTCAAAGCAGAGGAGCTCTGCCATGATGCCCATGTGAATCTTTTGAAAGGTTGTGAACTAATTGAACTGAAACAATTTCAAACTTACCTCTTAGAGTACAAAATCACTGTATTCTGGAAAAGTCGGGGCAGGCAAGTCCTATATGAGGAGCCTAGAACTTCCAAATCTTCCCTTAAGGGGTACTTGGATTTATATTTTCATGACTAAAGCAAAATAAT
This sequence comes from Timema douglasi, assembly GCA_901482245.1. Taxonomy (NCBI): domain Eukaryota; kingdom Metazoa; phylum Arthropoda; class Insecta; order Phasmatodea; family Timematidae; genus Timema; species Timema douglasi. The sequence continues at coordinate 319,498 of CABEEJ010000283.1, forward strand.
TTTGGTGTTGTTACGTCGTTGACAGCAGGCTATAAGTGTGACTACTTTTACCGTCAATGTCACGTGCCATTTTATCATAAGAACAGACACAAATGCAACATGGCTTGCAAAATGTTTTAGGCTAAAACGGTCTGCAGAGGAGATCGATCGGTTCCCTGTAAAGATTGTGGGCGATGGTTTGTAAACCAGACGTGTTTCGATAACCACTAATTTCCTCTATATTTCAGAGATAGCATGTCGATTTGTGATGCCAAAAGTGTTTTAAAGGTATGCGGGCAATTTTTAATTTTGGAAAGATAAAATTATTCACACAGGTATCATGATACTTTTTGTAGAGTATGCGTGACATATCATGCTTCTGGTCATTTCTGCTACATTAAGCAGACCAAATCCAAGCCGTTACTGGAAAAGAGCAATTTCTTGTTCCATTCTAAGATTTTGAATGCAGACAATAAACTCTTCTTCAAGGTTCAGCCAACACGTACTTGCAAGAATTTACCTCTGTGTTGTGCAGACGTGTTGCAAGGCATGCCTTCATATCGATAGAAATTGTCATAATAGCACCTAATGCGGGGGTGATAGGACTCGAATATTCAAGGGGGATGCCACAATGGCTCAATTTTTTTGATTTCTAAAACAAATTAAATAACAAAATTTAAGGATATCACCATCCTAGCCCAAAATGCCAAGGGCTATGATGGAAATTTTATTTTGAAATATATGATGGAGTTAAAAACATTATCTCCAGAGCTCATAATGATCGGTGGAAAAATCATGTCCATGTGTTACGGCCCACTCCACTTTATCGACTCTCTGAACTTTCTCCCGATGGCGTTGTCCAAGATGCCCAAAACATTCGGCTTGGACGAGTCCTTGGTGAAGGAACATTACCCCCCCCCTTTTCAATAAAAAAGTAAACGCGTGGTATATGGGTCTGTTGCCACCATAGAAGGACTAAGGCATCGGTGAGATGTCGGTTGAGAGAAAGGAACACTTGAGAAGAGGTATGATGCGCTGGTCAAAGAAAATATTGTCTTTAATTTTAACAATAGGTTGGAACTGTATTGCGTGAAAGATGTAGAGCTCCTACGGAAGGCATGATTTAAGTTTATATATATGCTGATAGGAAAAGCCAAGATGGATCCTTTCAGAGAGGCGTGTATGATCGCAGGCGTGGCCATGTTGGATTACCACTGAATTCACCTTAAGGATAATACCATAGTTATCATCCCTCATGGTGACTATCGGTGTGCAAAAAAATAGTCACACGTCGCTGTACAATGTTTCTGCTGGCAGGCCCATCAACTCGGTGTCTCTATCCTTCAGGAGGGCAACGGCCATGAGGAATATAGTTTAGAGCAACGTGTAGACGGTATTGTTAAAGCTTGAGCTACCACCACTATCTTCCAGTTCTGGGAGATTTTATTGGTACGGGTGTCCTATCTGTTATCTTGACCAACCCTATCAAAAACAGCCACCGAGAGACCATGGAAGACACGCTATGAAGCAACCATGGTCTGCGTGGAAAAAATTAATAATGCCGTCTACGCATTTGTGGAGATGTAAGAGTGTATGTTTAATGCGATGTAACGCAAAGACAAGGACTTGAAACAATTTGTACTCCAACACAAAGTGCACAGCAAGGAGCCCCTCAGTCCTAGCAATGCATTCTTTGGCGGGCGTACAAATTGTATCAAACTCTTCCACGAAGCAGACCTTTTTTCGTGGAAATAAGATATAGTACTTGGACGTGTGTTCATTGTATCCTTACGTTTGTAACTACAAAAACTATCCTATTGAACACCCCAAAATTCAATTAGAACCAAATTGTCCGTCAATATATCAAATAGAAGATATAGCCTAAGCTACCATGACGCCTCCACGGGATCTATTCATGGCCGTATTGCCTACACTGATGCGTGACCAGTTAAGGTTCATCTTGTCCAGGTAAAGCGGGGGAAGAGAAAAACCAAGGCACATGTCAGCACAACGACAAGAAAGATCGTTTGTTGACAGGCGTTTGGGTGATTGGCAAGATCCGGAAGGCCGTTGAGAAAGGCTACACCGTTGAAGCCGTACAAGTGTGGGAGTACGATGTATCTGTTTACGATCGTCAAACACGTTCTGAAGGATTGTTTTACGGGTACAGTGATACTTTTTTAAAAACTAAATAAGAAGCTAGTGGATGACCATAGTGGTGTACATCACAAGATAAGAAGCTAGCTTATATTCAAAATTATGAGAAAACGGAAGGGGTAAAACTAGATTTTCATTCTGTTTGTAAAAACCCTGATCTCCGCACACTGGCTAAACTCTTTTTAAATTCACTATGGGTAAAGTTTGGGCAAAGACCCAATTTGCCACATGTAGCCATTGTCAACGACTATTAGGGCATTCATAAGTTCCTGATGGATCCGTACATTAACGTGGGAAGCGTCATTAATGTTAATGATGAGGTTGTGTTCCTCAATTACAAGGATGCGCATGACGTGTTGCACGAGTGTCGTAGTAGCATGCTACACGACTTCTATGGCTAGGTTACATTTATACAACAGCCTTGAGAAATTAGAGGACAACATTTTGTATCATGATACAGATGGCGTTCTATTCACCGAATGCCCCAGCGATCGCATTCCACCAACTGGAGACTTTTTGGGTGATCTCACTAACGAACTTCAGGATTATGGTCCTGAAAGCTATATTAGCACCTTTGTATCTGGTGGCCCCAATAATTATGCGTACCGAGTTTGTGTTGGTGGCGATCCTGCCCAAACAAAAACTGTGTGCAATGTTCGTGGGATCCCCATTAACTACGGCAACCGGAACGACGTTAATTTTGACGTTTTGTAAAGGATGGTCACCGAACAAGCCACGGAAAGGTACATACAAATACCTCGCAAAATTGTAAGACTATTGTGACTGTATATAACGTTTCGCAGACTAAAGTTTACCGGCCCGTGTACACCACACGACGGATAATTGATGATTATAATACATTGATGTTTGGGCATCAGAGTCCTTATAAATGCACTCGCCACGACTATAAGGTGATCATTTAGACGGGATAAATTATCATCTTTTTTCCTCTTTCATTCTAGACAGTTCCATTGACATACCATTCTTCAAAGATTTGAGAATTTTTAAAAATATGTTTTTCTGCATGAAAACACGCACATTTTTTATTGATCTATATTATGCACCCGGGAAACTTTTTAATGTATTTTAACCACCAGTACAATCCTCCACCTACATTATTATTTATAGTCAAATAGAATTATATATTTGTGTATATTTATTTAAGTCTAGTCAACTTTTTTTATTTTTTCTTGTACATACTTCTAATTGAAACTATCTGTCTGTATATATATATATTCAAATACTCTTCAAAATGGACCTGGATATTTAATATCGAGACTATTCCCGCTATGACCTCAATACATTGATTATTGTTTCCTAAACATATATAATATACTTTAATGTGTAAGTCATATTTTTAAATAGATATTCTAATCCGTAATTTTTTGTAGATAAATATTTTAAGAATGTTACTCATGGTACAAACTATCTTTGAAAAACTGTTATTTGTTTTGATTGAACATATTTAAAATATGTAAAATGAAACCATTCATTATATATATTCAAATACGCTTTATTTAGTATCGAGGCCACTATTCCCGGTACGACCCCAAACAATTATTATTTCCTCTACACCAAAATATGTATAATATACTTCAAGGTGTAAGATATATTTGTAAATAAATATTTTAAAATTAACATTTTTTTTGGTAAATAAACATTGTAAGTATGCTTTTCATGGTCTGAGCTATCTTTGCAAAAAATATATTCTAAAACTGTTAATTGTGTAGATTATGATTGTATATAAATATTCTTAAATTGTTATGTTTGTCTACACCCAAACAACCCCCTATTATCCTATACATACAAGCTCATTTATCTTATATTGTCACTCTCAAACATTATGGATAAGTTGAAACATCCATTTATGGAAAGTATCATTTTTTAGCCATCTTTACCAGTCACTTGGACACATTGCGTGTTGTTAAATTAAAAAATCACCTCGTAATTATTATGCTTTAGGGCAAACGGGATTCGAACAGGAAGGGCCAAGTCCACCACATCATATTCTGTAAGTGTTTGCGGTGACTGTATTGACTTTCCACAGCTGATTATCCTGGACCACCTGAGGTGCGAAGCAAATGAAGTGTTCGTTGATCTTTTCAACGAATGATGCCATCCAACGCAAGATATTTTTGGGTAAATTTTCATAAATCGTTTCCCAATTCCAACTCTGGACAATTATGATACATTTTTTTAGTAAATCTAATTTGTTCAACCTTAATTCCTTCCTGTTATAAATATTACATATGTCGAACGATAGGAGGCCATGTGAGTATTGTAAACAGACAATATAAGTTTTAACGAATATTCAGGGTAAGCTAATCCTCATAATTGTATTAGATATTACCTATGAATTAATGTAAAAGTTATATATTATGTCAGCCTCCACAGCTATCAGTCTATGGATTACTGAACCCATGAGGGGTGAGCCCCAAACCCTGGCTGTTTAATTATGGTCCCTGCCCCATGAGGTAGGCAAGTCCCGGGTTGGACCCTCTGTCCCCTATGTTTAGACTAAGCTGTGTTGGCTCTTTGGGAGGGTGGACCCCCAAAATATCGAATGTTTAAGTTATGGTCCCTGACCGGCTCAAGGAATAAAACAATGGTTTCTATAATAATTAAATCCTTTTACTTTCTCCTAGGGCAGTAATATACCGTTACAACGGCTACAATCACACGCCTCGGTGGCGTAGTTAGCTAACGCGCCAGACTACTTAGGACGGGGAAGTTCAAGGTTCGAATATCGGTCGGGTAAACTAGAGGTGGATTTCCACTCTATCTCCGCGCAAATTCGCGTTCACTTCCTCTAAATTCATCTTTCCCAATTCCTAACCTATTAGCGTAACTAGTACTTAAGTGTATAACCCGCACGGGTAGTAAGACGTGGTGCTTAATAAATAAAAAATTAATGTCTGTGGGTGTTCGTGTGTGTGTGTTTGTCACACCTTACCTTAAACTAAATCTAGTTAAAAATATAAACATATATTTAGGCAGTGAAATAATAATAATAATAATAATAATAATAGTATACTTATTCCTCCTTTCTACTCTTCTTACAATTTATTCTACTTGCTAATGCTATATTAACTATACGTGTGTACTGTGTAATCAATAGAGCTTAACTTTTACCTGTCTTCCTAATTAATATTATATTCTGGCAAAGTTGTCACGTGGCAGAGACCTTCTCTCTTTGAAACTCCAACAACATATTCTAGCGACCGAACAGGTGCGTGCAATTTGAAAGCGTCATATTCTTCTCTCTTGTTTGGCAACTACAGGGCATGAAGAACCCGGCGAAAGATATCGGGGCTTGAATCTATGTTGGGTACATAATATAAATGTCAGACTCATCTAGTTATAATTTTCAGATGGTGGGTGAGGTCCCAAGGCTGCACACTCCCACTAAAACACTGGGCACACATTACAAACTAATGGGCACACCCAGTGGGTCCCGGGGCATGAGAACTGAGACCCGGCCTCCCGGTGTTTGGGTTGGGTCCCCGAGAAGGGATAGAATAAGTGTTCACACAGTATTTAAATTGTAGCGCCTAGGGAAGTGGAATCACAATACTTCTCTTTCCTCGTAACGTGGGGGAATAAACACACGGATGTGGAAAATATATCCTAATATCTCTCTCTCTCTCTCACGGGGAATATACTCGGGGAAGTTCCGAAGTCCGGGACTTACTACTACTAGTATTTTATTTATTTATTTGAGTTATCTTACGTGCACTTTCTGAACCGATTGATTATATCAGCACACGGGAATTCATTTGAGCGAGAGTGAGAAAACCTACCAATTTTGGCGGTGAAGGTATTTTCACATACCTTTCAAGGTTATTTTACATGACACAAGTGACATGGGACCAACGGCTTTACTTCCCCAAAATAAATTGAGGCAGATTGCGCAGATATTTACTGCGAAAGAGAAATTCGTTAACCCCAGCTGGATATGAACCCACGACCTTCAAGTCCTGACACGAGCTCTTTAACACAAGGCCACCGAGGTCGACATTGTCAAAAATTAAAATGTAATTGCACATACCATCTTTTAAATAGTGACTTCTTATCAGAAATCTACTTGACAATGAAACTATCAGTGTAAGAGTGAAGGGGTAATTAATTAATCATAAAATTATAGTGTTATCTATAGGTATTGACACTTTACCTATGCAAATGGACTTCCACTCCTAAGGACCCGTACAGATACGCAAGTTAATATCAACTAACACTTTTTTTTGCAATGCATGCACTGAGTCTTAATTACCTATACAAACACTTGACTATTTGACAGAAATTCAAATTCCTCAAATTGTTCTTTACCTCATTACGTGCAATGCTTAATCGATAATATTTCTTTAAACGATGGGATAGTACAAAACTAATGTTATTAAAATAATATAACATTTTAAGCCCATGACGTTTAAGTGTCCCAATTTCACTCTTTCCAGTTCTATACGGAACTATGATTTAAGTAAAAAAGACTGACTTAGTATTTAGCTCAGTATTGTTAAGATAATTGATCAAACATTGGATCCTAAATATCATTATCATTATTATTATTATTATTATTATTATAAGCACTGCATCTTACTACACGTTTGGGTTATACGCACTTATGCTAATGTGTAGTGGTAGGGTGATTGTGAGATGAAATGGAAGACCTACAGCTTAACGGGGATCCGAACCACGGTGGAGGCCTGACATTCCACACATTCAGAGCTTAAATAAATGTTTATACATTTCTCATATTTGTTAAAATACAAAACTAATAATCCAAACGAATAATGAGAAGTGAAAAAAAGTATAATCTAAAATACTACTAAAAGACCACCCTTGAATTGGGATTTGGGTAGTAGAATGCAATAATGCACATATAATAGCTAATTTTAGCCAATCCATAACTCAAGCTTAATACTTAAACCTGTATCGATTAAACCTTGTCATTCAGTCAAATGTTTTAGAGGAATTTTAATTGAAATATTTTTGTTATAAACTGATGAAAATAAAAACTTAATTTCGTAGATGACTCCATTTATTGAGTGTTAAATATTTATGAATTTCCAATATGTTGGTTTGAATGGGAAAAATTAATAAAAACGTAAGTTTGAAAAAAACTCGCCAAACATTATCACAACTTGCATTATTTCAAAAGCTATTTCATAGCCAAAACGCCGTGAGATAGATGGAATAGCCTATTTCCCCAACATTATTGTATGCTAAATTGCATTCACCAAAGAACAGGGGCTACCGTTAATAAATAATGCATGTCGTCAAATATGGGGGATACAATCAAAGATGATGAGAAAACTTATTTTGGTTATTTTACTATAAAATATGCAATTATTGTTTTGTTAATTGGATAATACCTAATCACCTGATACATTTTAGGAAATTAAAGGATTTTTCCAGCTAGTGATTTGTAATTCTCTTTGCAATAACCTTAGACTATAATTTTTATTATGACAATAATAATCCTCATTATTATATTCAAGTTTTTTGTTGTGACGATTTAAAAATATACTTTATAATTTTTAGGAAAGCTAGATCTATGTTAATAATCAATTACTTTGTTCATCAAATTGCTAAATTTCTCATTAAACGCCTTTAAAAATGAACAAATTTTACCTTTTTATAATATTTAAAAAATTATTAAGATTTAAATTCAAGAATTTTAACTCCAATTTTAGCATGAGTCATATTTCAAAATAATCAATCACTTATTTTAATAATGGTGGATTTCTTAACGTCAACAGTGAGTCTCAGCGCTCCTGTGGACACACACACAAATTATATAAAATCCTTTACGTGTTTGTGGGATTAATCCCACACAGTCCATTGTATTACAAACACATACGAATAATAATCTAATTTAATTTGATAAGTCTTTTTGATTCTGGTTTGCAGAATGTTACGGCAGGGAGCTAAGCGTGCAGGTGGAACAGATTATTTCCTTCTGCCTCAGGATGTATTTTGAGACATCCAGCTGGTGCTATATTCTCTTCTTATTCCCCCTCCACTCCCCTGACAACCCTCTTTCTTTCTCATTACTCTAGATAACCGTCCTTGCGCCAGTTGCTGGTTATTCCAGAAAAAAAAAAAAATCTTCTGTGGCTTGGAAGTGAAACCACACTACCTCCCTCACATCGCCCAATTATATAGAGAAGGAGTTTGGGGGAAGAGCATTCTCGAAAATCTTTTATTATCAGATTAATTTGTTGTGGTTGTAGTATTAGTGGGGCCAAGGGGGGGGGGGGAAGAAGTTTTTTTTATTTTCACCAGATCTTAATACCCGTTAATGCTACCCATATATTTACACTCATGAAAAAGGGGCGAGGATGGTAGAATTTAACGGGAGTGGCGTGGGTAGCAAATTAAGAAAAATAACCTCGGTGCACCCGGACTAGATTTTACCGACCTCCCTAGTCATCATAAAACAAGACAAGACCAGACTGACGTATTTATTCACGTAATTACTGGTCCCTGTAGCTAAGCTTGTTATATCCTCACTCCACCAATTGAGCTGGAATTTCTGTTAGCACCATTATAGTATAATTAAAATAACCTATTTACTTAACCTGAAACACCAACCCCACCCCTCTACCCCCAATAGTATCTCCGGACCGCTGGGGCTAAAGCCTAAAGTGGCCTGATGAGCCTCTATCCATATTAATTGCGAAGCATGATGGAAAGTTAATAATGTTTGTAAATAACTGACTTATTTAACACATTTTCAAATTAAAAGTACTTAAATATCTTTATAAGAAAACAAATATTTTTTATCCCCTTCATCTTCCATTTTATTACTAAGATATAATTATTATTTTTCATACTGGTAGGCACGCGGAAAAAGGTGTCAATCTCACATGATGTGGTTTTTTCTTGTGGAAAAGAGGTCTTGAACCCTGTCTGGGTTGCATTTAAATTATTTTTCCTGAATTGTTTTACACGCGCAAATTAAATTATGATTTTTGTAAGCTATATTTTTGTGATCCTTATCTCGTTACGGAATTAAGGTGCACATAATTATAAAAATAGACAGAATTAAATTTCTGCTTGTGAAACGATGCATTGAATTATGACTATTATTATTATTTATAAGATATATCTATATTACTTTTAAAGGCATTCAGTTTTGGAATAAAAAATCAAGCTTAGTAACCCATATCCTTTCATGATTTAAGGGACTTTGGGTACGGCCATACTGGGCGAGCGATCGAGAGCGCGAGCGACTAAAAAATAAATTAGAACACCTTGGTTGTAATGAGAGGTGGCCAGACTGGAGCGAACAACCAAGCCGTTACAGTATAGCTTACAGGCGCTGGGTAATACTATTATATGTTGGTTCATTGAGTGGTAGGAAAACTTCTCAATTTGACATGATATTTGACTCTTTTTTTTTTATAACTATCGATAGGTTTAGCACACTTGCTACTAACGGCCTAATTTAATTGGTAAGATAATAAACCATACACCTCTCTCTCTCTATATATATGTTTAAAACTGATATGTTGAAATACTTCAATATTATAATCAAAGTAGACCTTTAGAAATAAGAATCACCATTATCCAGAATAGAGGATGGCAAAACCACAGAAATAAATCACTTGTCAAAAACCACCATCAGCTTACTGAGCCAAGATTCGAACCTTTGCCTCCTCGTCACTATTGAGAGCTATCTGCTAATCACGCGCTCGCCAGTTTAGCCCCACAGTCGCTCAGTCGCTCGAACGCTTGTCTGTTTGACCGAGCCCTTACTATAAACTAATCCCTTGTTTGGTGTCAACCATTGATAGGGGCCCTGCTTTTCTTAGTCAGAAAACACTTCCAATAAGCTGAATTTGACAATATTTTACAAATTGTTACTACGGTAAAAGTAGACATTTTTTTTTTGCTGTAGCATATTTGAGTTAATTTCTATGATGTAAATATTTTATTTAAGAGGGTTGAGTGAATACTATAACATCTTTAATAGATATTCAATTTAAATTTTTTCCAACCCCACCCTAATTCATTCCAAATAACTATTTATGAAAAAATGAAAAAGTACCAAAATCACTAACTAATCAATATAAGCTATATTAAGTTTCCTTATACATATATATTTTGCAAACACATCAACTTTAATATAGAAAAGAGGACTGATAAATACAAAGTACGCATTTATCTTTTTTGATGGGGGGTATGTCCAATTGTCAATTAAACAAGACTTTTTCATGGTTTCTTTGTAACTACAACAAATTTATGTGATGATTCATGACGTATATAATTCTACCATTGGTTTTGGATGACTTTCGCTTGCTTTCTGGGTGTATAAAACAAACCTGATATCCAATAACGGTGATTAAATCAAAGTAAAAGAGGCTAAGCGTATACCGGTGTTTTTCTCTCCCCCAATAGCGTTTGTGCACTCGCTCTATAAAATAGGTTGAGTTGAATTCGTGAAATATATTGGAGTGTAAGAATAAAAAGAGGGAAACCATCGGTTGTAAATTACGGCTCTAGTTAACACAAATCATCTGGGTCCTTTAGTTTCATATTCAACCACTAGCAACTGGAGTGGTTAAAATTGAAACTAAGAGACTTAGATGAGTTTTGTTAGAGCCATAAATTTAAGCCTAATTTTTAATATTATCTCTTAAAATTATGTATTACAAGTTATGGCTATTTAAAAAAAAATTGAATAAGCTATAAGTGTTCCAAAACTATAAACTAAATATATGATTAATTTACTAAAATAAATAGGATTAATAAAATAGAGGCAGGAGAATTATCACTTTTTTTTCTCGTGAGCCCTTGGAAAGAGGACTTATTGTGATCACCAAAAATAAATAAAATTCGGTATTTTGATTGATATTGACCTTTCATGACCCCCGAACTCGAAAAATGTCTTCTGTTTGTCTACTTGCCTATATGTATCTCTGCCTAGAGCCTAAACAATTTTATTGGTCAGGCTGAAACTTGATATCCAGGGTTTTAATAAGCTTTCCCAAAAGGGTTTATGGTATGAGCTAGCTAACCATAAAATTAATGGTAATTTACTTAAGGCTAAAAAAGAAAAAAAAAATCTTTAAATTGATTTTATCGATTTTTATTAGCCTTAGTATCCGGGCAATGCTTAACACTGTTAACAAAATTCAACATCTCATTTATTTCATGAAAATGACTTAGAGGAAACTTAACATAATTGGATATCTCCAATTTAAAACATAACTCCGCCACACTTTGAGATATAAAACAACTTACTATCGCAAAGTTTTAGGACAGTAAAAACTAAAAAATCTTAATTTGAAATATGTATTTATAAAATCAATAGTTTTAGAGCTATAAACATACATATTTTTAAATAGAGGTGTGTGAAGTGTGAAGTTTACTGTTTTACTCTTTGGTGAACAGTGATTTAATTTAATTTATGCTCTTTGGTGAAATGTGATGCTCTTTTGTCCTAAAATAGTGTAATAGCATTTGAATCTGGCATTCATTATTTTTCTGTTCAACTTGATAGCCAAGGAAAATCAAAAGAGTATTTACTCTATATATCTGAGGCACTGTATATTATTTAATTTGACATATTTTACGAGTTTTAAATATATAGATACATATTTAGGTAAAGGGGTGAGAAAGTCTGTTTGGTATACCGTACCATTTACTATTATTAATAATAATAATAATAATAACTATTTTTAACGTAAATTAAGAGCATTCGGATTCCGACACATTGGTGTTTTCTTGTACCTAAAATATTTTCTTGGTTGTTAAATATGAATATTTTAAAATCTATAAAATTCAATCTTTATGGCTCAGTTTTATACCGTTAGAATTCCATCCAAACTCTTATCTGGCAAGGAAACTTATTTAAAAATAGGCAGTTGCGTCTTTGTAACGAGAACAAGAATCGGTTTCCAATATAAACTTCCAAGGCTCCCGAAGGGAATTGAATGCGATGGAAATAGAAATCGAGCCGACGTCTTGTGTATCTTAAGAGAAGTACTGCGTCAACACAACTGGAGATTGAATTCCAAGCTATTTGGCTTGAATCAGATGTGGCTAAGGTCACAATTTTCTAGTTTGTAAGATGTGCACGGTTCAACAAATCAATACGACTTGAAAACTGCAAATATAAGTACATAATTTTGTTTTATAAAGGAAGTGAGAAAATAAATCTAACGGTTTTTATAATTTTTGAAACTTCCTAAAAATTCATATAAATTTAAAACGTAGAGCTACAATCAGCTATGGAGTTAATAATATATTATCCCGAGATTAAGATAAGCTCATTATATTATTTGATTAAGGTTAGCTTCCTTTGTTATTCATACCCCCATAACTTTGTGGCTAATTGTTCTAAGCCTTCATTCACGGGTATTGGAGCCCATGGTCTCTGT
>CABEEJ010000284.1:0-38626 GCA_901482245.1 Timema douglasi
GGGTGATTGTGAGATGAAATGAAGGACCTACAGTTTAACGTGGAATCTGAACCACGGTGGAGGCCTGGCATTCCTCACATTCACAAAATGTCTTGTTAGAGGTGAAGGAAGGGTTTGGTTCTTGGCTTATTGATTGCGACTAGTTCTCTAAGGTTTTCACATTTGTTATGTTCTAGGCGAGTCTGGTGTTAGGATCTTAAACTGGGTATTAACCAACCCAATCATGGGCTTTATGACGAGCGTACACTAGAAAGACCAAAAAGTAATTGCCGCTGCCAAACGAAAATCCAAAGAAAACATTAACAAAAAGCCACTAAAAATAATTAGATCATGTACTGTTGAAACTTCGGATCTACAGATGAACGATGTAAAAACATTATAAAATGTATTTATGAAGGAAGAAGGATGGTTTTTCCAACACTTCCTACTAACATCAATTAATTTCACACCGCCGTTGCTCAAATGTATCCGCTAGCCAAGAGAGGTGAACAATTTATTCTTGTGAATTACTCAGATAATTGGTTAATTTTTGTAACTTCTTATAACCTTGCAGTTTTAATGGATTCACAAACAGTTTATATCAACGGAACATTTGAATAACGTCCAAAACATTTCTTCCCATTTTATTATTCATTCTTCATGGATATTTTAACGGATCATATATCTTCTTGGTATTTTGCCTCTTGATATTTAAAAAAGAAACGGCACCCTCAAAATGTTTTAAAGCAATTATTGAACTTTATTAAGAATTTCATTGGCCATTGCAACCTATTGAGATTGTTGTGGACTTTTGGCAAGTCATTCACAATGCTATGCAAATCATTTGTTCCAACACTGAATTTTTCGGGTGTTGTTATAATTTGAACCAAGCTTGGTGGAGTAAGGTCCAAATGTTAGGCTTGTCCACCGATTACAAGGCTATAAACGAGGTTGGCCGCTGGGTGAAATGGTGTTCTGTTCTGCTTTCCTTAGATCCATCAGAAGTTGAAAACTGTTTTGTATTTGACCTGGTATCAGTGGCACCTACTGACGAACGCTTAACAAAATTCACCGAGTATTTAACGGACACGTACGTTCCACTAACCGTATGGTCTGGGTCTTCTGCCACGCTGAGAAGAAACACCAATGTACGCGAAGCCTTCAATTTGCACTTAGGAGAAACACTTTATTGTTCTCACCCTTCGATTGTAATTTTTATTCAAGCATTAATCAATCTTCAGATTGACACACATAATAAGTGCAATAGTATAATTCACAGACCTCCCTACCAGTACAGTAAATGTAAGGGTAAAAAATGGCATTTCTTGAAAATCGGTCGTGTGACTATAAGAAAGAAAAGGGCCCCCACCTTCTCTTTATTATGGATGTGTCGGGTTACTACATTAAAGAAAATAAGAAGAGGTGTGTTCTACTTTTGACTTTTTCTTTTGAATTTAAGTGATTTTGACATGTACAAATTTGTCTGCTACCTTTACATTTGTTGTAAGTAAATCCTGGTCATTCCTGGTTGGGGACGAGTAGTGTTCTTAATATTTCCCTGAGTCAAAAACATGGAAATGAGATCGGCTATGATCCTCATAGTACCTTAAAGTTTTACTTGATAGGAATTAAATTAAGGACGAACTGTATCATCACTTATTTTTAATGCTACGAGATCATAATGCATCACGTTTCAAAAGACAGAGAATATAATTACTGGGCTGTAACGCCCAGTACACACTAAAATTAAGAACAGATTAACTGGAGATTGAAAGAGCATATGTAAGAAAGCAAACCTATTGATCCCTCGAAATATGCAGTAAAACGAGAGAACACAGGGGTTGGTGAATGGGGGGGATGTTGCAAAGTAAATGCAAAATTATTAGAAATTCAATTTATTGTTATATTTATTGGAGTAGATTTAACCTTATACTCTCAAAACTTCCTGGGACTAGCTAGAATACCACACCACACTAAATATATATTAAGCAATTAATCAATAGGTATGTATGTATACAATTTGGGGAAAAGGTGTCTACAGTTCTGCGTCGATAGCTTCTCAAAATGTTCTACATTTTCAGGATTTACAAGGGAGGTTGGATTTTTTTTTTTCCCCCTTAATATAGCTAGTCCTAGGAAAAAAATCATGACAAATTGACTTTCTTCCATCTCATTAGAACCTTCATTTTCTTAAATCAGGGTCAAAAACTTTGACCTAGCTATGTATAATTATCAGCTTCGACTTAGCTTTACGAAATAATTCTTGTTTCGAAAACTACAATGATTCGTTAAAAGAAAAAAGTATACAGCGCAAACAAATTTTTATTTTTTAAGTTGTTTTTAGAAAATATTGCTCCATTGTGATTTTAAATTGTAGATGAAAATTAGGAATTTTATAATTAAATAGTGTAGTAACAGGATCCGAAAAATATATATTTTTTCTAATATTTTGTAATAAATTATAAATATGTACAGTTATGTAAACACAACACAAATATTTCATAATTTGTCTTCGTTTTATAATGTTGTTTGACTTCATAATAGTGAGATTTGCATACCCCTATTTAATATTATCTCTATATCCGACACTTTATCTCAGTCAGTAGTCTGTAGATATACCGGTACTGTATACCAGGTTCAATTCCTGGCATGGCCGAAACATGTATTATATTGGAAATATGGAATTACCCTTTCATAGTGATGAATTAATGGCTGGGGCTCGGTGTTGTGCCTGTTATATATTAAGTTAGCTTATAAGTCGTGTGCAGATATAATTAGTCAGTTCAGAAAGTGCACGTTAAAAAACTGATAAAATAATGAAAATGCGTCAATTACAAACCTCATTTTACAGATTTTTGGTTGCTATATATAATTTTTAATTAGTATATTGATATAATTACTTGGTTATATCACAACATAGATAAGAATTAAGGACCAAATGGAAATAAAATACTATACTGAGCATCGACCGACAATAACACCTTACCAGTAGACTATTGGAATTATTGATTTACATTAAGATATCAATAATTTGTCCTTTTTATTATTGTATAGACCTACTCAATAATATGGATTTAATCATTTTATCAGAATAGTAATGTGATCAACGGGACCAATTACTAATGAGGTCAATAGAGGTCAATAGGGTTCTCTTTACTTCTAGTATCTCAATATTAAACATCAAGTGCTAGTCGTTTTAGTAATAATCTATTAAAAATCTTGATTTACTATTGACAAATTACAATAGTTTTTATTTCATTATTCGAATATCAATAGTAACCTAGAATAAAATTCATCTCAATAGTAGGCTATTGAAATCATTGATTTACTATTTAACAGGTCAGGTTTTTTTTACTATTGACCACTTAGGGGTTCCTCTAAAATAAGGTTAATACAATACAATATAATATTAATCAAAATATACAATATTAATACAAATACAATACAAATATACAATATTAATCCAAAAATACTATTAGTTTGCCTGAGTGAATTTTTATAAAGAATAGTGATTGAAAATTTCCATAGCTTAGTGCCATTTTAACATTGTTTGTGTCTGTAAACACCAATAATGTTGTGTAGCTACTCTTTTTTTTTTACCACAGCGTCTTACTACTCGTTACGGATTAAGAAGGTTTAATTTAGAGGAAGTTCACCCCATTTGCGCGGAGAGAGGGTGGAAAACCATTAGGTAAAACCATCCTCAGTGTACCCGAACAGGATCAAACCCTGATCTCCCTTGCTTTGGCGGCCTAGTCTATTGCAAGAGTAGCGAGTTATACCATGCAGCCACCAGATGGGTTTGGGTAGTTACTGATTATATGGTCATGGTTTTTATAGTTCAACCTTAATCAAAATTTTTAATCAAATATATCTATACTAGATACCTTACTAGCTATATTTGCAAATACAATGTTTCATTTAACAACACATTTATGTTATCCAGGGTATTTAAGAATAATATAGACCTAAGATGATATAATCTAATATAATTCAAACGACAATATCTGACATAAAATAATAAAAAGAGAGGGAGTATAGTAAAACTAGAGTAAACCTCCCACCCCACCCCACCCCGAACCAGCCACAAACTAACCTTATTCGAAACTGTGTGCCTCAAAGCCACCTTATACAAGATCGTGTGCCTCAAAGTTATATGAGCGAAACGGGAGTGGCTCAAGTTTTATCACACCAGCTTTATCCAATCATTACAAATTAATACCGACATTTGCACTAGATAAACTAACTCCCTGTTTCCTCGAAACGCTGCCCATACAGCCGGTAAATAAACCCAAATCTTAAGATATGCTCCAATTATTCTGTACCGTAGGCGTAAAGTATTAATTAAAACAAACCATTAAACAAAATGGCCTACTGTAATATTAACTTTTTTTAATTCTACAATAAATTGGCCTAGTGTATGAGTTTAGTTTCTTTATTTGGATAAAGAGACACATAACATAGCAAAAAATTAATATATAATTATTTTAAAATAAACTATGTAGTTTCTAGCAATAAAATATCAACCATCAGCTGTGTTTCCAAACAAACCTCTTTAAATTACGTATTCTGTATTTTGCACTCTTTAGCCGATCAAAGCGTCGAGGTTGAATGCTACGAATACAGATGGTTTATAAACTGCCGATAGGTGTCAGCCCTAGCTAGAACTATATGTATTGCCACCTAGGAATAAACATTGAAACAGCAAGTGTCCTGGATTAGTAGTGACATCTATATCATATTTTAGAACATATTAACACAGCAATACAAATTTCAGTATTTCAAAACCAATTACTTAAACGAACAGCCCATATATTTCTTTAGCAAAATTATATTTTGGTACTTGTGACAAGTACGCGAGTACTAGTCATGACAAAATACGATTCATTCAATAATTTGTTGGTCTCAGTCAACACTTATAATTTAAACTCTACTCAGTGCTAACGACCTTTATTCTGTCCAGTACGTGCGGGGTTTGTATCTCTGCTGAGTAAAGTGGGAATAGTTTTCTCAGTGTATTACTTAGCAAATCTCTCTCCTGACAATTGCTGGCGCATTCATTGAGCTCATTGATATAATTTATTTAAGTCATTATAATATTATTAATTATTAATATTAGCAACGCGTCTTACTACCCGTTCAGTTTGTACGCACTTACGCTAATGTGTAATGGTAGGGTGATGGTGAGATGAAATGGAGGACCTACAGCTTAACGTGGAATCCGAACCACGGTGGAGGCTTGTCATTCCCTACATTTACAAGTTGTGATTAATACACGTCTTGTAAGAGGTGAACGAAGGGTTTGGTAATCAGATAAATCTGTGCCGGGACCGAGGATTGAACCCCGGACCCGTAACACAGAGGTCTGACACTTTACCCCTAGACCGCCAGGTCACCCTCTATTTCTTTCAAAGAAAGAGAGTTATTTCAACTAGAGAATTGAGAGTTAGAAAGCTAGCTCAAAGAGAGAGTTGTGAGTTGTTAGCTAGAGCGTTAGTTTGAAGAGTGCTAGTACTGAAACTTTGTAATATTGCAATTTGGGTTATCCTCATAAACTTTAAAGTTGACAGACAACTTCAGTACAAAATTTGCAATATTTATTCTATAACATATTATTTATTACCAAATAAGAAAAAGTAACTACCAATAATTGTTTGAAATAATGTCACCAATAGGTAAATGTTATTAAAAGCTAATACAACATTTACATTTAAATAACATACTGAGAATCACGTTACATTAAAAAAAAAAACATCTCAGTATTACGTTGAAATGTCAAATATTCGGATGATATTGTATTCAGACTTCATTCTACAGACAGTATAATATTTTGTTATAGTGCATCATCAAGTTTTAAGATCCGTTTTAAATTAACATTTTATATAAATGTGAAAATGAAGCTCCTCTGACTAAGCGATCCGTGTGTGATGTGTAACTTTCAAGTAAAGTTTGTTTCGAAGAAATCTTCAATATGTATTGGTTTTATTTATTAATTTTAATTAAAATCAACCTAAATAGTATATAAAAGTCCAAGTAGTGAATTTTGCGTCTGTAAAATACATTTTAAAATGCTATGAAATTTAAAAATATCTAGAACTTTATTTTATTGTGCTAAATAAAAGTTCGTCAGGTGGGGATGTAGGTGACGTAAGAAAAGGAAAGTGTTTTTTTCTGTTTTTATAGCAACACTTTTTGTTTTTTCAAAATAAATAAAATATTGCTTCGGTAAAAGCATAGAGTTTACCTTTCTTAGCATGGTTATTTCAACAGTTCTTGATTATCAGTAAAGGGTGTCCTTGAATTTCATGAAAACTTTTCCTCTTAATTTAAAATTTTTGTCATCCAAGGCCACTCTACTCGTGACAAATATTCAAGATTTGTTGATATCAACATGTGAAGATTTCTTATTTTGTCTAGCACCCAGTCTCCTATCCTTTCGGCTATACGCCTATGTACTAATTGCACTAATGTGTTAGGGAGTAGGAAGGTTTAATTTAGAGGAAGTACACCCGCATTTGCGTGGAGGAAGTAGAAAGCCATTTAGAAAAAATCTCAGTACACCCAACCGGGATCAAATCCCAATCTCCCCGTTTTCAGCAGACTTAGTCTATTTCAAAAATAGCGTTTTAGACCTTGCAGCCACCGAAGCGGGTGAATAAATTCAAACACTATGTTTGTACTGAAGCAATAGCTTACTTATTTTGGCAAAAAAAAAAAGTTATAACAACTGCAAAAACACTGGTCTTTCTCGCGTTCCTTACATCCGCACCGTAAAAACACGTCTCACGATATTTCGGTGTCTCTAATAACGTGTCATTAAATTTGATCTACTGTATTATACCTGCTTAGTTTATACTTCATCATTATAATTATTGAAACCTTTATCAAAATTTCTCCTTCCCCTGGGATTCAATGATCTGAAATATTTACCAGAAAATGTTAATCTCTTATAGCCCTTATTTGTTGAGATTTTATTTTAATTATTATCATCAAAATATAGTTAACATAATCTTAAGGTTTTCTTGACATTTACTAAATACTTCCCCTCCCCTCTTATCCATGTGTGTGTGTGTGTGTGTAATATACTTCTGACCTCTATGAACACAGCCCTAATATCTACTGAGTATCAGGGTTACCCTTAGCAAACGTGGGTCATTTGTGGGGCCCCCCAAATTTTTTTTTAAAATGTTTAATGTTATTACAGTTGTTTGCATCTACAATATAAGTCAATTTTCATCCTATAAGGCAGTGTTTCTCAAACTGTTTATCAAATGGAACCCTATAAAAGCTACTAAAACTACTGAGGAAACCTTATGTCTTCCTGTATCATCCCCTTTCCCTCTACGACTATACTACACGTTTTTTAGCTTTGAATAAAAAGTATAGCCTATATTTGAGTAGTAATAAGATATTATAAATTAAGTCCAAAACCAAATTAATTTAGTTCTTACAGTAATTTGTGTTACATATTTTTCATTGGAAAAATAATATGACTTCAAAATGTTCTGTTCTTTATACACTTTTTAGTGATTTTTTTTTTAGAATCTAATAATGCTAGTGTTAAAAAGTTATTTCATTTAATTTCAATAGTTAAACTGGATATGCTGCTAATGAAAAGGATATTTATGAAAACAATTTAAAAGCATTAATAAAGTTTTCATCTTCATTACGCATAATTGTCTCACGGAACCACTGGCACTCCTTCACGGAACCCAGTTTGAGAACCACTGCAAGGTATCAGGGTAATGCCCTAAAAGTTAGACATATTGTAATAATTAATACTATAAGCAGAGTTTTTATACATATAAAGGTTGATTTCTCACCAACTCTTATTTGATGTTCTTCTTCAAAGAATTTGATATGTATTAAGATACAAAGAACAACTGTGCAGAGTTTGAATTTAATCAGTCGATGTGTTCAAAAGTTATCGTGAGACATATCCACCAAATACAGACAAATGCAAATCGGTTGAGGTAAAACTGAGAACTCTTTTCACCCATTCAATAAATTAAATCACATGAATATGTTTTTATTTGTTTTTACACTCTGACAATATTTGCTGGATCACCTATACAGGGAGCCTACTTTATGAGTACTAAAGTAAAAATCTTCCAACTCAACTTGTATTTTCCCTCTGTCACCTAAGCAAACGTGAGGTCTACAAAATCACGGGGCCCTATATGGCCGCACCATTTGCACACCCCTGAGGGCAGCTTTGGAGTTAGTGACTATCACTGTTGAAAATTTAACAGAACATTTACCGATTGAAAATTTACTGGAGAGTTTTCATTCCAACGTGCATGAGCCAGAATGAGATGGTACATAAGATAACGTTGATTCTCTTCCTTGGGACTCTCGTCTTTAGCGCACACATCCACTCGTGTTGCCTGGCGACCACCCGGCAATTGTCATCTGGAGGTGTCACGCACGAGGGTCTCAGGTTCGATGATAACACCCTATGCTCAGAAGAGATGAGTCTTGGGAAGGGTCCGCCAAAGGCTTTCACATCGCAGAAATGAAGCGCTTGTATGCGGACAGGGAGAACTTTTATTTCCCATAGTGTCTTACTACCCATACAGACTATACACCTTTTAACTAGGTACGTTAGTGAGGTTAGGGTGAGTAAGGTGGAATTTAAAGGAAGAGTACACGTTTTGAGAGAGCAGAAAACTTATTTTAAAGAAAACTACCGTTGACGCATGTAACTGGAATTTGAATTTCCGCTACCCTGGCACAATCAAACTAGACTATATGAGCCACACGCCCACCGTTGCGAGTACAAGAAGATTTGACTATAGAGATAGTAACAAAATACATTCTTACAGTTGTGTATTTTAATTAAGGTGTTCCATCTCACGACAGGTCCAATCCTTTTGTGAATGACTTAGGTCGACAATGCACCCTGTACTCTGCCTCTTTCTTCAGCTCTCAACATTATATATATTATAATAAATATAATATATATTATATAATAAATATAATATATATTATATTATATAGGTCTATTATATTATATATATTATATTATAAATATACAGAATAATATATATTATATAATAAATATACAGAATAATAAATATTAAATAACTTATAAATATTATAAATAAATATACATTTTATATAATATATTATATGTACTGTATATTTTATATATATATTAAATATGCTTTATATCTTTATTAAGTTTTATATAGGCCAATTAATATATATTATATGTATTATAATATATATAAAAATATTATATATATTTTATATTATATTACTAAAATATCTCTACTAAAACAATGAAGATTTGTACATCACTCGATACCAGACGCAGAGGGCTGAAATTTAAATATTAGTAGCCCTTGTGCACGAACATGATTGTACAGCTCGAAGACAAAATTTTGAAACTGTAACTAGAATCATTTAATTAATTAAAAACAATAAACTAAAGAAATATTAATGACTCGAGAAAACTTTATTACTACAGTTCATATTTCATACTATTTGTAATCTAGTTTGGTGGGCTGGGAAAATTGGGGGACATGGAATTTTGGTTGCCATTGAAAGTAGACAAGAATCTTTTGCTATCTACAAAAAACATTTTTCTCGTTTCACCATGATACATTAATTGTTAAATGTTGTGATATATTTCTAATAAATAGATTTAATGTACGTTTTAATACCTGTAAACCTTTTTACCCTTTACCTTTTTTACCCTACACTCTTTATATCCTATATTTTTTATACCTTTTTTGTACAACTTTTTAAAACTTTTTACTCTAAAATATTTATATTGTTCTAAGATGGGTAATAAATGTTAAAAAGTGCAAAAAGGTCAAAAATGGTAAAAAGTAAACTTGACCAAATATGTCAAAAAGACCAAAAGAACAGAAATTTCAAAAATGTCAAAAAGAGCACGCTTGATCAAAAAGGGCAAAATAGGTAGAAATGGTAGAAAGAGCAAGAAGTAAATCATACAAAAATAAAAATGTATAATGTTTAAAAGCGATCAAAGAAATAAAAAGGTTAAAAGATTAAAAGACCGCAAAATAATTTTAAAAAGAAAAAATGGGGTCAAAACGTTAGTGAGATGAAAAGCGTAAACGTGTAGAAAGGGTAAATAGGCAAAAGAGAGTAAAAGAGGTAAAAAGGGTAAAAAGGGTATAGGGTGGAAAGTGAATAGGGTAAAAACGGTTAAAATGTTAAAAAGTAAATCAATTCAAACGGGCAATAAGATCAAAAGGAATAAAATTGCAAAATTTTTAAAAATGACCTAGTGTCAAAATAGGTAGAGTAAAAATGTTGAAAAGTAAATCATAAAAAAAGTGAATAAAGGTTAAAAGATGTAATAGAAATGAGCGAAAGGGGTGAAAAAGAAATAAACAGTAAAAGGAGTAAACGGATTAGAAAGGGTAAAAGGGTAAATAGGACAGTAAGGGGAAAATGGGAAAAGGGGTTATTACTTTAAGGTAAAGAGGATAAAATTGTTAAAGAGGTGTAAAAATGCTAAACGGGGTAAAAAGGTTTAGTGGGTTAAATGCAGTAAAAGAAATGCTAAAAAACTTTTGATTGGTTTTAATGACAACATTCTAATAACCATTTATTTATGCTGTGAAACACTTCTTTCTTTTTTTACAAACACCAACAGGAAAGAGTTTAAAGTATAGTGTTAGGAAAAGTTATGGTTTGATTTTTTAAAGAAATGTCATATTTAAAAAATGTGCATATCAAATCTTTATTTTGACATTGTTTATTATTAGTTAGTGTATTTTTGTGTTTTTGTATCACAATTTAAACACATAAAGAATTAATATATATCATGTAATATATTATATACATTATACATAATATGTGTAAAATATATATTATGTATAATATACTGTATAGTATATATACATTTTGTATGATATATAGATACATTATATATAATATATGTACCGTATTGTATATAAACATTGTATAACAAATATATTATATATAATCAAAATTATATAAAATATATACATTGTATATGTGTTATAAAAATAATACAGTATATATAAATATAGGCATACATATATTTATATGTTTATAAATTATATATTACTAAATGTTCACCCTTCAATAATATCATAAGATTTCATTTAAAATATATAAAATACACAAATATAATATTATATTACTGTTATTGCTAGCAATATAATGGTGGTAGCCCTGACTCAATATTATATATTAATATTCTTGCAAACAATATGCTGGTGGTATTCTTTACTCTTTATTATTATATATGTGTTCTTGCTATCAATATAATGGTAGTTACGAATAGGTATACTTTTGTTAGATTTATTTACTATGATATATTATTATTATTATTATTAGCACCGCGTCTTACTACCCGTTCGGGTTATACGCACTTACGCTAATGTGTAATGGTAGGGTGATTGTGAGATGAAATGGAGGACCTACAGTTTAACGTGGAATCCGAACCANTCACAAGATGTCTTGTCAGAGGTGAGGGAAGGGTTTGGTAATCAGATAAATCTTTGCCGGGACCGAGGATTGAACCCCGGCCGCCAGCATAGAAGTCCGACGCCTTACCCCTAGACCGCCAGGTCACCTACAACTACTATGATATAACTTTTATTTTTAGCAATATGGTGACCAGCCTCCCTTAATGATATTATATAATTGTTCTTGTTGGCAATAAATTGGTTGAAGCTTTCCCTTAGTGTCATATAACTGTTCTTACTTGCAAGCAAGCTTTAAGATAAATAAAATATCTTATTGCAATTCACGGCAGCCCATACCTCCTTCCTCTGTCTTTTAAAAAAATAAATTACCACTTCAGAGACACAAGCCGAGCTTTGCATACTCTCACACTCTTACACTCTCATACTCTCTCACACTCATATGATCAAACCCGTCCCATCCATCCCACCCACCCAGTTTATTCACAGAGAATAATCCCCGTGGTCTGGGATTGAAATATAAATTCCCGTTCAGTTTGACACCCGACAGGGCTTGGGGCCCCGCCCACCATAATGGGGGGTCCAACCCTCTTGTCTCCCATCCAGACCTATTCCTGTACGGTCTCACTGCTGCACATTCACTCGAGTCTTGTTTTTACTCTTGGGAAATATACAAACACCGGATTTAAAGTTCAAAATTGAATGAAACATTCGGTCTTAATATTAAAGATATAATATTTAAGGGAGAACTTTTTAAAATATTTAACTACGAGCAAATGCTTACTTTGATCGGGTCTTAAATTTTTAAATAGCTATTAGAAATAAATATTTAATTTTATCATTATTATTATTATTATTATTATTATTATTATTATTATTATTATTATTATTATTATTAGCACCGCGTCTTACTACCCGTTCGAGTTAATACGCACTTACGCTGATGTGTAATGGTAGGGTGATTGTGAGTTGAAATGGAGGACCTACAGTTTAATGTGGGATCCGAACCACGGTGGAGGCCTGGCATTCCCCACATTCACAAGATGGCTTGTCAAAGGTGAAGGAAGGGTTTGGTAATCAGATAAATTTGTGCCGGGACCGAGGATTGAACCCCGGACCCCAACACAGAAGTCCAACACCTTACCCTTAGACCACCAGGTTACCTATTTAATTTTAAAATAACCCAAAACTTAAGAGACCTTTACTAAACATATGTGTATTGTTACCATGGGAATGGAATTATTCCCCCTCCTCATCTTTCTCTGAGTCTTGCCATACAATTTCTGGCATTATTCCCCCTCGTCATCCTGTCCTCTAGTCTAGCAACAGTTCTGGTACTATTACTCTTCATTATATCCTGTCCCTTGTTTAGTAGTAAGTTCCTATAGACAGCTCTGGCACTATTCCCCTCCTTCATCCTTGTCCCTTGGTTTAGTAATAGGTCCCTATAGACAGTTCTGTCATAATCCCTTCCTTACCCTGTCTCATAGTCTAGCGATGAGTTCTTATAGACAGCTCTGGCACTATTCCCCTCCTTCATCCTTGTCCCTTGGTTTAGTAATAGGTCCCTATAGACAGTTCTGTCATATTCCCTTCCTTACCCTGTCTCATAGTCTAGCGATGAGTTCTTAAAGACAGCTCTGGCATAATCCCCTTTCTCATCATGTCTCATAGTCCAGCCATGAATCTCTGTAGACAGTTCTGGCATATTCTCCTTCCTCATCATGTCTCATAGTCCAGCCATGAATCTCTGTAGACAGTTCTGTCATATTCTCCTTCCTCATCATGTCTCATAGTCCAGCCATGAGTCCCTGTAGACATTTCTATCATATTCCCCTTTCTCATCATGTCTCATAGTCCAGCCATGAGTCCCTATAGACAGTTCTGTCATATTACCCTTTCTAATCATGTCTCATAGTCCAGCCATGAGTCCCTGTAGACAGTTCTGGCATATTCCCCTTCCTCATCATGTCTCATAGTCCAGCCAAGAGTCTCTGTAGACAGTTCTGTCATATTCCCCTTCCTCATCATGTCTCATAGTCCAGCCATGAGTCCCTGTAGACAGTTCTGGCATATTCCCCTTTCTCATCATGTCTCATAGTCCAGCCATGAGTCCCTATAGACAGTTCTGTCATATTCCCCTTCCTCATCATGTCTCATAGTCCAGCCATGAGTCCCTATAGACAGTTCTGTCATATTCCCCTTCCTCATCATGTCTCATAGTCCAGCCATGAGTCTCTGTAGACAGTTCTGTCATATTCCCCTTCCTCATCATGTCTCATAGTCCAGCCATGAGTCTCTGTAGACAGTTCTGGCATATTCCCCTTCCTCATCATGTCTCATAGTCCAGCCATGAGTCCCTGTAGACAGTTCTGTCATATTCCCCTTCCTCATCATGTCTCATAGTCCAGCCATGAGTCCCTGTAGACAGTTCTGTCATATTCCCCTTTCTCATCATGTCTCATAGTCCAGCCATGAGTCCCTATAGACAGTTCTGTCATATTCCCCTTCCTCATCATGTCTCATAGTCCAGCCATGAGTCCCTGTAGACAGTTCTGTCATATTCCCCTTCCTCATCATGTCTCATAGTCCAGCCATGAGTCCCTGTAGACAGTTCTGGCATATTCCCCTTCCTCATCATGTCTCATAGTCCAGCCAAGAGTCTCTGTAGACAGTTCTGTCATATTCCCCTTCCTCATCATGTCTCATAGTCCAGCCATGAGTCCCTGTAGACAGTTCTGGCATATTCCCCTTTCTCATCATGTCTCATAGTCCAGCCATGAGTCCCTATAGACAGTTCTGTCATATTCCCCTTCCTCATCATGTCTCATAGTCCAGCCATGAGTCCCTATAGACAGTTCTGTCATATTCCCCTTCCTCATCATGTCTCATAGTCCAGCCATGAGTCTCTGTAGACAGTTCTAGTTCTAGAGTGCAATAACATCAACATCTCTATGACAAGATATGAATGTATTCACCGTGAGATATTAGTCAGACGTCACTACCACTCCCCCACAAGTTGAAACAAAGCCACACCGAGAAGGGCGTGACTAGATCACCAAGTTAACTGTTTGCCAACACTACAATAAACAATATCCCGCGGAGTTTCATGGTCAGGACCGGAACAGGAGGTGACGTCACTAAGGATAGTATTAATGAACCGGGGTGGAAGTTCTTTTATATTCTATTGTTAGTATGCTAGGAAAATTTACTTACCATGAGACAACGCCGAAATGAGTTGGCAGCACTAAAAAAACAAAAGCAGTTGAATCGGGGGCCCAGAGAAGAATACTGTCATATTTAGTGAAACAAAAGCTGTATGTCCTCGACGGCTGGCTCTGTTGAGGACACTGGGAGCAGGAAATATAGGCTTGATTCATACCTTCTCCGAAAATAGAGAGCAGTCTGTTTGAGTGAAACAGCAATGCACACACGGGCAGAAATGTGTATGGCCCCCATTATAATTTGCAAAGCAAACTTAGAAACATTTTATTCTTAACATATTTCATTTTCTAGTGGATATAAATATATTTTAGCTTTTTGCCACGATGGAGGTTTTAAAATTATAGTTCTGTGCTGTGGCACAACTCAATATGATGAGACACATGCTTTCTATTTAATGAGTTATTTCAAATATCCTCACGACAGTCAACGAAGTGGTCTACTTGCCTCTCTGTACCTCTACAACGCATGCGTTTTGAAAAAGCACTGATTCGAGTTGGTTTTAAAATTTTATTGGGTTTATCGAGCAAACGTTTTCGAGCAGAGAGGAACGAGCTTAAACGGGTTGAACTAAAATAATGCGGCTCTCGCTGATTGAGCTTCAAATCTTTGCATTGATTTAATCACGTCACGTGATAATGTTTCTCAAAAAAAAAGAAGTGCGAGACAGAAAGTATGTAGTAATAGGAACTATAGAAGAAGCGTGGTTTGTGTACACCAACTTTTAAAAATCAAACTGTTTGTGGTATTAGAAATGTATGTATTTGCATTTGATTACAGTTTTTATATTTGGTGTTTATCTGAGTTCATATCCACTATATTAGATCATCAGACGACCTACAAACTAAGTTAGCCCAGAACACCAAAACGCACCCAACCCATGCATCAATAATGAAAGTGCTCAGTAGCATGGCTCACACATGCACAAGTGCTACTTTGGCTCCGCTCCAGCGAGAGCTGAACGTGCTATTCACGCCTGTAGTCGGCTTCCCAAGCCACTCACACCCAGGGACGAACTGTTTCAAGTAAGCTTTGCTAAGGAGCCGTATTTTCCCTTCCAGCTAGAGGTGAAATTATTTTTATTCCCTCCCAAGACCAAAATAAAAACCTAGGTTTGTAATAATGCAACACACCTGCTTGGATGTGATATAACGACCCATATTTCTTCCAACCTTGTCTGCACACGGGACAGGGGGAGGAAAGCTTCACAGAAAACACCTCTCTCCCCATTTTTTACCATTCCCTCTTTCTCCCACAGACAAATATATTCTCCGCAGAAAGTTCACGGACGGTGGGTTTGATGATTTATTCAAACCTCAGTGGTACAAGGACACGCAACCCTTTCATGAGATGGCAGGAAGTAACCAGTACTCTCCAGAATACTCACTTCTCTCATGATATAGCAGGAAGTAACCAGTACTCTCCAGAATACTCACCTCTCTCATGAGATAGCAGGAAGTAACCAGTACTCTCCAGAATACTCACCTCTCTCTCATTGGATAGCAGGAAGTAACCAGTACTCTCCAGAATACTCACCTCTCTCATGGGATAGCAGGAAGTAACCAGTGCTCTCCAGAATACTCACCTCTCTCATGAGATAGCAGGAAGTAACCAGTACTCTTCAGAATACTCACCTCTCTCATGAGATGGCAGGAAGTAGCCAGTTCTCTCCAGAATACTCACCTCTCTCATGGGATAGCAGGAAGTAACCAGTACTCTCCAGAATACTCACTTCTCTCATGATATAGCAGGAAGTAACCAGTACTCTCCAGAATACTCACTTCTCTCAAGAGATAGCAGGAAGTAACCAGTACTCTCCAGAATACTCACCTCTCTCATGGGATAGCAGGAAGTAACCAGTACTCTCCAGAATACTCACCTCTCTCATGAGATAGCAGGAAGTAACCAGTACTCTCCAGAATACTCACCTCTCTCATGGGATAGCAGGAAGTAACCAGTACTCTCCAGAATACTCACTTCTCTCATGAGATAGCAGGAAGTAACCAGTACTCTCCAGAATACTCACCTCTCTCATGGGATAGCAGGAAGTAACCAGAACTCTCCAGAATACTCACCTCTCTCATGAGATAGTAGGAAGTAACCAGTATTCTACAGAATACTCACCTCTCTCATGAGATGGCAGGAAGTAACTAGTACTCTCCATCTTGGGATGACCGAAAGTAGCACGCACTCTCCAAAATACTATTCTCTATCATAGGATGGTATGAAGTAACATATACTCTTCCGAATAATCTCCTCTCTCATAGCCTAACAGGAAGTAACATGTACTCTCCAGAATACTTTTTCCTTTAAAAGAATGGCAGGGAAAAAATGAACTCTCAAATATTCTCCTTCCTCATAGGATGGCTGGAAGAAACATGCACTCTTCATAATACTCACCAAAACATCTTGAGGTAGAGTCGGTGTCAGTTCAAATAATTACCAACAGAGACACTGGCTTTCTGCTGGCTAGTATTCATCTCAGTGGTGCATTAGAGTGCGTGTCGTAGGACGGTTCATTCAAAATGATCGCATAGATGAAATATAGTATTTGTATAAGAATGTAGAATGGAAAACTTGACAACAGGACTGACATTAAAATAAGGTTCTTCCAAGCTATATTCATATATACAGGATATTTCAAGGAAGGTAAAGAGCCAGGCGTGCTGAACGCTCATCTAATGGCCCTGGCCAGGGATCGTGTCGATCCTTCTGATAGCCCCCTGTGACGTCATATCTCCAGGTGAGGAAAGAGCGGTAGTAAACTGTGACCTCTCGCGTGACTCTGACGGCGGTAATTGACAGCAAGTAAGGTGGCGTGATAACATGAAGGAATAGTGAGGTAGGGGAACAGGATGAGGAGCGGAAATACAGGGTAGCTGCGACTTACTCTCCTTTAAGGAATTAGGATAAGGGTCTATCTGGAGAGAAGTGGTCCACTTATCACCTGGATATTGAAGGTAAGTTGGTCAGGCTGAAGTCAAGAATGTTAACCTCTCTCCCAACCCCGCTTATCGGCTGACGCTAGGAGCAGTACGTGGCTGTCAGCAGCAGGTCCAATATCCGCGTGTGAAGCGAGCGAGGTTGATTGCCTCAATTCGTCCGGGGACACGAACAGTTGAGTGACTGGGCCCTAGAGCCCTTCCGAGAGAGAGGGTAAATGATACTCCTCTCAAATATCTGTCAAAGAAACATTCTGGTTGTACTTGATAATAATAGAACCAGACACTACTAGCATCTGCCAATAAAATACAGAATATACCAGAGCTGATAAATAAATAATTGGATAGGTAAATTAATCAAGGATAAATAGGGGTAAAAAAAGACAAGTACAATTATATAAACTATTACATCGTTTGGAGCTCACTCCGTATATTTCAGGATTTCTTATTGTTGGCTAGCCAATGTAATTATAGTCTATCAGTAAACCCTTGCGAAACTTACGCAAATTCAAACACCCCCCCCCCACTGTCTTTTGTTGGGTTGTTGAAATTAAATACTCAGCGAAGTGTATGCACAAAATAGCAAAGAGAATTTATTTTCGGTAATTGATACAAAAATATTGTTGGATTTTTCTTCTAACTTAAATTTTAAACAAACAATGTGCTTGAACGTAAACTGAGTATGTTATGTCGGAAGTCGGTAAAAAATCCTATCCACTGATACCTTATTCATTGCTGTATGCTTTGTATTAGTTGAGAAAAAGGGATGTTAACAACAGAAATAATATATATGATTGTATTAATGGTGCTGTTTACTTGAAGGGAAATATCTTAACACTGTGATATTCATTGTGGGAATGGTGGTTCTGAGGCTGTACAATTCTCAAACAATCCTCAATCATCTTTATATTATGTCCTATTGAAGCCTCATTAAATATGTACTTTATTTGTTTAAGGAATACTAGGTCAATATTTATAATTGTTTATTTTGATCTCAGAACTGAAACATTTCAAGTGAAACGTCAAGGAAAATGAATTTATTTCACCACTTAATTGGGTTTTTAAATTGTAAAATTAAAAATACAGAGTCTGTAATCCTTTTTGACAATGCTGATACATTTCATTTCCATTTTGGCGTTAGCCATATTTTAAAATAAACTATTTCTGAGATAACGTGGTATTTCTGGACGTCTGAAACGCGCCTCGGCGTTCCGGTAGGCGGCTCACTTAATACATATTGTTATATTATACGTAAATAGGAGACCTGGTGGTCTAGGGGTAAGTTGTCAGACCCCTGTGTTGGGGGTCCGGGGCTCAAATCCTGGTCTCGGTACAGATTAATCTGATTACCAAACCCTTCCTTCACCTTTGACAAAGTGTGTGCTTTCACGCTTTGTAAATATGTGGAATACCAGGATCCCACCGTGGTTCGGAACCCACGCTAAGCTGTAGGTTTCCTCTTCTTTCCACCATCATCATTCTCACGTATCATCCTACCATCTGTGGGTAGTGGAATTCACCAAAATGGGGTCCCCGCCTCAGAAATGAACGCCATATGCCAGGAGAGCAGAGGTAAGATAAGAGTAAATGGCCAATATCTTGAGAATTAGCCCCACCCCCCATATTATACATATATAGGTATCCCCAACCACCATTCTTAACCTCGGTGTATTGGGATCCCCCTCTCTTCTCTTTGTCAAATGTTAAACATTTCCTCGACAAACAATTGGTGCAGTTCCTCCGACCTCCATGTCTCCAGTTACGCAAGACTAGTAGAAGAGGTTGGAATACTAGAGAGAAGGTCCCAGGCCCTAAAAGCCATTCCAAACAAGTTACGGGACCCTTTCGACACCAAGACAGTCGTTAGATGGGTAACAGGTATATTCTGGGCGTTCTCTTGTTAATAATCCCAGGTTCAACTCCTTGTGTAGTCCTTGACAGCACCCTTACACACACGCTCACCTTCTCAGTGGCAGGCGTCATTCTAGGACCAATACGATAGCTAGACCCGCCATAATTTACCTGTGTTAACTCTAACTACACATCTCACTACTTGTCATATTTTCCCATATGTATATCAAACAATATGTTATTATGTTTGTTATTTGCCTTTCCCTGTTAGTCAACAGGTGTCCAACTTTTCCTTGCCATTTTATCCCCCTGTCTTCAATATTTTGTTATCATTGCTATTATTCGCCTTCTATTAGCTACCAATAATAATTCAACAGTTCCTTGAACAAACATTTAGACTAACAGACTCAACAGATTTTCTTTGTAGGAACAAAAAAGAAATAAGTGGTTTTTTACACACTACATTTGATTGTAGCCATGTTAATTCTTGTTTGGGTATGTAAAATACACTTTCCTATCAGAGATTTATTCCTTGGAAAGCAAATCTAATGAAGTCTATATTATTACATTGTTTCACCTCTTTCCATTTTAAATGTCAGAGTTGAGAAAGCAAGTTATGAAAAATAGACTAAACAGGAATTGTGAAATATTACAAATAAACATTTAGAGCCACTTGATTACATTTATTGATGAAATTTGTTTGCACACAGCTCCAATCATCTTGTATTCTACCAAACACTATCACATAAACATTACATACTTATATTGTAGATACACAATACTAGATTAGACTCAATATGTTGAGACATTATTGTTCAATTCTTTATTTCCCTTTATTTAGTTTTTTTCTGAAGATTATTTATTAAAAATTGTTCACTAATGAGTAACACAATTTATACTACATTTTAAAAACACAATAAGGGTTGAAAAACTCAGCCACTTTTTAAAACTGTTTTATCGAAATATATTTAATGAGCTTACGAGAATAAGCCGAGCGTCGACCCTTTATCCTGCGCATTAGGGCGCACATCTACCGCGGAATGCTAGGCAACTCTACACCACAACACAATATGTACAGTATAAATATACACTTTATTCCATCCGAGAGCTGAGGTAAGGACGAGTATAGGCCAGTCTGGTGCGGCCAGGACTCGTCGTAGCAAGTGGGATGATATTCATATAAAAACATTAAGTTCGTAGTGTCAGCCCTGTTCCAGATATGTTTCTGAGCTGGTTGTTGTACACTCAGTTCCAGATTGCGCATGGCCACTGTTAGCTTAAAACGTTATTTATAAAATGGTAACCTTGTTTATATTCCCTTTAACCTTACACGAAGGATTCATGTCCTTTTCCTGGTAGCTATACAGTAATAGTCTAGCTAAGAAAGCTGGCTACTTTAGTAAATATATATATAGTTAATCTATCCGTGATACACAAATACAGTTCCTGTAGCCTAGATTCAGCAAGCAAACACAAATGTCCCAGGTTCAATCCCCGTGTCCAATCAATTTTGTTTACGATTCGAGTCGGGCTAT
This sequence comes from Timema douglasi, assembly GCA_901482245.1. Taxonomy (NCBI): domain Eukaryota; kingdom Metazoa; phylum Arthropoda; class Insecta; order Phasmatodea; family Timematidae; genus Timema; species Timema douglasi. The sequence goes on from CABEEJ010000284.1 coordinate 20,962, forward strand.
TAGTTCTTGGGAACGGGTTTTCCCACTATAATATTTCACCTGGATTTCATCTCGGTGGTCGATCCCAAGAACGCTCTCTTGGCCAAACTTGAAGCTAATTTGCATATCTCTTTACATATTACAGGTATTACATCTACTACATTTAAGGAGCGAGAGGGGCCGAACTAGACCTTAACTACTGGCAACGGCCATTTTAGTCAGTCTTTTGTTTCTGTTTGCAAATCAAATAAGTAGTAATGTAAAATCATAACAATACTGGATTATCACGACTATTAATTTAAAATAATAGCTATGAACATTTAGGAAGAGTATTAATTCAATATTAAATTGATTAATGCACAACATTAAATAGAATACATTAAAAACTACATGGATACTTTTAGGAGTCCGTTCCTTTATGAATGATTAATAAAGTGAATGTGCGTATGTAAACAAGAATAATTTACTTTAGTATTTAGTATAGTATTGGTTTAGTTGTTATTTATCATAAGACTACATTTTATTGAAAATAAATAAAAATTGCATCATCACCACCATCCAAAAAAGAGGTAGTTTTTCCGTGATCAAAATCTTGAACAATAAATCTTGAAACTAATAACATCGTAGAACAAGATTATATTTGGATAACCCTCAACCATGTGCTCATACGTACTCTCTATACTACTTCTCACTAAACAAACAACAGCCCAAACACAAACATGGAGACACACAACTGTCCCGACTCAAAGTATGTGTCCAAACTACACCAAAGAGTTCAGTAGGTTCTCTTCCTATCAACCAACAATTAGTTCAATGATTGCAAGTTGCATTTAGTCTCTGCCAAATAAAAGTTTTTCTCCAAGAATGCAAGTTTAACTAGTCTATACCCAACAAACCATTAGTACCATTATTGCAAGTTGCAACTAGTATTTGCCAAATAACGGTTGATTTCAAGATTGCAAATTGAAACTAATCATACCAACCAACAGTTTATTCAATGATTACAAGTTGCAGCTAGTATTTGCCAAATAACAGTTGGTTACAAGATTGCAAGTTGAAACTAATCATACCAACAGTTGGTTCAACGCAACTAGTCTGCCAAAGAACAGTTGGTTCCAAGAATACAAGTTTAGACTAGTCCATACCAACCAACAGTTGATTCCACGATTGCAAGTTGCAATTAGTCGCTGCCAACCAACAATTGGTTGCATGATTGCAAGCTGCAACTAGTTTTTGTCAACCAAAAGTAGGTTTAATGATTTCAAACTGCAATTAGTCTCTGACAACAAAATTTGGTTCAATGATTGCAGGTTTAAACCAGTCACTGCCAAAAAACACATTGGTTTAATGAGTGAAAGTTGCAACTATTAATTGCCAAACAACAGTTGGTTCAATGATTGCAAGTTTCAACTATTTCTGCCCACCAATAATTGGCTTAATTATTGTAAACTGCACCTAATATCACCCAACCAATAGTTGGTTCCATGATTGACAGTTGCAACTAGTATTTGCTAACACATTTTTGGTCCACTGAGTACAAGTAGAGCTAGCATCTGTCAACCCAGAGTTTATTTGATGACTATAAGTTGTTACTAGAGTACAAAGTTGTCCCTGTAGTTCACTATGAACTAGAGACGTCACACGTATCATTCGCCCAGTGTACTGAAGAGTAACATAACTCATGCCTGAAGTGCCACCTAGCGGCAGGCGCAGGAGTCCACAGTCATGCTGGGGTAGTTCTTGAGGACGACGTTCCCTGCTTCATCCATATAGAGTAGCGTCATTGGAGAAAGATGATCAGGGACGCAACAGGGCGCCGGGACGTCAGGCTGAGCACCAATGGCATGCACAAGGCTCTGGATGGTCGCATGATTGGTAGGGTTCAATGCCTGAAACAATCGAGTATCAGCAATTCAGGAAACACACTCCTTCAATATCACAGCTAGATTAGGTAAAGTCCTGTTTCCATCTCCTTGAAGATAACATATTTTAAGAATAATATTGATGATATAGATGGTTAGTCTAATCAATATTGTTCAATGTTATTGGTCACGAGAATCGTAAGTAGCTTGTTGTACAATTTTTCAAAGACCCTTGTCCCCCTGCACGCCCTGTAAGAAAACAACGGGAAGCAATGTATTCATACCTACTCTCCCTTCCAGGTTACGGTGCCTATGATTTCAATTAAGCAAATTATTTATCAGAGTTGAGTGGGTTAACTAAATTTATAAACGATACAAATGACAAGAGGTTGGTGAGCTGGGTCAACTCAATTATAATACACTATCTTATAAACTACACAATATGCAGGATTATACACATACAGTATATGCTTTACTAAACTTTTTACACCCTCATTGAAATAGTGCATTTAAAAAAATATATTGAATACATTTATTTTAAATTGATATTATTTCACAGTTTGTAATAACCAAAACCCTATAATGGTGGCAAAGTGGTCCAAGGTTCTGGTTCACTTTTAAGGTGGTTGTATACAAATCCTTACAGGCGCAATGAAAGTGGTTTTTTTTCTCATCCTCCTGATATACTTATGTGGATTAGTTTTCTCATAGCTACAGGCTTCGGTGAACATAAAAAAATGGTCTGATATAATAAAGAATGGAGAAGGCTAACGCTTATACAATTGATTATGCATGAAACTTTGAAGATCAAAATGGACTTTATGTTGCAGATATTGCCGTATCAAGTATTATATTTGTGCATTTGAAAAATACACCTATACACGCGAACGTATACACAGGATGAATCAAGGAGAGCTCAGTTGTTGATCATTGGCGCGTTAAGGCAAGGGTCCCCCCACCTACTACATAATCAGAGACTGGAACTACATCTCCTTCGCGTGATGCTGTGACGTCACCACCACAACTACTCCTGTATTGAACTGCACAATGGACACTATTTCCTACGGTTGAGGACTTGAAATGTGACCCTGTTGTATGTTTATTCAATAACATGCTTTCTCAGGGTTGTCCTTATATATTCATGCAAAATTCCAGTTTTTTTTGTCGAGGTTTGGAAAATAGATTTACCTTTTTTAAAGACTCTATCAAGAATAGTATATAGGAATTAAATACAGTAGAGTCTTGGAAACTCAACCTAATGTGGAATGAGATTCTGTCAAGTTATTGAAATGTTGAGTTTTACGAATGAACATGCATAAAATGCATGTTTACTAAACAAGTATGAATCACAATACAGTATCGAATATTATAGGTACAGTTGTACTGTACTCTAGTGTTGTGCGATAGATTAACAGTAATATACGTACAGTACACTATATTACGTATTAATATAATGGTGTATATACATACGTGTAATGTATAGAAATGCAGTACAGCAGTGTACATATAATACTGTATTGATTCGAATTACACGTTACTGAATTGGAAAACTAACAAACACAGCGTGACTGTCCCACTCAAGTTACACAAACAAACTGAGAGGTTATACAGTTGAATTACCTTTAATTGTGATGACTGGCACCAACAAATGTGTGCACGTGCGCGTGTTGAGTTACACGGACTGTCGCGTTATCAAGTGTCGAGTTTGAGAGACTCCACTGTATTATTTTGGAAATAGTAGGCTGGTGTCTGTAGAAGAAATAGTGAAATAGAAAATTATTTAGCCACGCTTATTCGAACATATGTTTTCTCTCGCTCTTTTTTTCCACAGATTTTTATTGTTTAGCATGAGGTGGACACAATAAGACGATATATTCTGAGGAAAGTGATAGACAACGTGCTGAGGTTTGCCTGATGTCCAGTGGAGTTAACCTGAGTGACATAATCTTCAAAAAGTGAAAGAATGTAGTATGTAGTCTGCTTTTATTTAGCTGGTGAATAATACCTCACTTTTGAATTAAAGTGTTACTTTTCAAGTTGTTAATTGTCTAATTGTTTCGGACCCACCCTGAATTATGTACTAACTGCATAAATGTATAAATCACATTTCTTTCTCAAGGTCAAATCATCATGTTGTAAACACTGATGGCATGACCTCACACTAGTCAATTTTCTGAAAAATGAAATTTCATTTCTCTACGTTACTATATGAATTGTCTGGGAAAATGGAAATTTCTTCATGAAAATTTGTAAAAAAAAGAGGAAATTTTGTATTTAAAAACTTGGAGTTGCCCCCGGTGTTGTAAAAGTAATTATTATGCTCACAAAGATCGTGTGTAAACACTCAAGGTTTCCAAAGACGAATCTCATCATAATTACCCTTCTGAAAAACTTGTGCTGATTTGTAAATAATTTTCGATTGGTATAAGTCTACTTGGTGCGGCTGTATCCATAACCTATAGATCATTTTTATCTACCAAGCGCCTAAGTATGTATTATTAAATGCATAAGAAGTGTACAACACAAACAAGCAGTAAGACGTGGTGCTAAAAATGTTGTGCATAAGTGATTGCTTTCTCCGTGTTATTCGCGTTCATGTATGTACACTGTAGAGTACATAGTTATTGTACTAACGGCAGCGATAAACTGATCCCAGAATCATAGGTGACTGTCGTATTAATGGTAGCTCATAGAAGCCAATGATTTCTCCATGTCCATCAGAGACTGCTTTAAATTATGAGTGAGGAATGACCCTGAGAAAGCGGTTAAATCCTTGATAGCTAATTATATGGATTGATTGTTGAGAACAGTCTGTGATCGGCTGCTATAAATAGCCCTGGCACTCTTATTGGCTGTTATACTGGCTCAGTGCTTTTCCCCTACCCCTCTGACACCCTTTCCATGGTTTGTATGTGTTCCAAACTTGTTGGTTCCTGTCCCATTTGATTTTTGATGTGTGATCATTAGATTTTATGTGTGCCCATTGGTTTTTTAAGAGTTCCCATTGTATCGTATGTTCGGGTATGATTGGGAGTGACGTGGAAGTTTTTATTGGTGTGGGAGCTTTTTATTTACTGGTAGAAGGAGAGTGTAGTCTCGGGCGTCAAGCACGCGTCCCACTGCGGTGGGCAACGCTCGTGGTCCACATCCTTCTCTGCCGGTGAGGGTGGGGAGTGTACAGGAGAAACCTCTCGCATCAGCCGTTTAGCTTAGAATGTGATCAATGGTTTCCTATCGCAAGCCCCTGAATCTATTTTGGTGTCACAACCTTCCCCAGGCAATGGGTTTTCCCTGATGACTTATACCTGGTGGCAGTATGGTGGCTCGACAAGTCGAGACAAGATTAGATCTTGGCCTTGAATGATGTCGCAACCCTCCCCCTACAATGGATCTTCCCAGTGACGTCATCACAACTTTGGCGCTAAATACCAAATGTGTTATTTTGGATTCACTGTTGTAATTGAGCAGCGACTCAACGTACGATCTATAAGCATACGTGTTGATTGGCGGAGAGACAATTTTTGGTTTAAAAACCCATCCAAATGTGTAAATAACAAATTCAACCAGTTATTGGTGGGAGCGATTTGATCCTCCTCGGTGAATGCACAACCGTCGGATATCATGATAGCCACCCTGAGATAGAGCATGGTCTGTGAAAGATCGATATAGTACTCGCCTTGACCAGTAACGGTTAATTCGATGGGTGACTCATTGGTGAGGGAAGAGACAGTTTTGTACTTGATCCATTGTTCACTTTCAAGACTGGTTTGCGTAGGTGGGACGGAAAAGAGATCAAGTTCACTGGTGGCTCACTCACAGGACTGGGGTTGTAGAAAAGACATTTCAACTTAAAATATCTACTGCTTCTTTCTAAAACATTTTATGTTGGGCAAGGACAGAATACTGGCGTTGGTGCTTCTTACGACGCCCTTTATAGCCTGAGCCGATCATCAGTGAGTCGATCTTCTGATCTACCTTGCGTTTCAGGTTTGTTCCAGCCTCACCGACATGCTGGCGTAGGGCTTCTTTGAAAGGACGACGCTGATTGGCGACGTCGGGGAGCACGTTAATACCCGTATGAAGCACCTTTTTTAAAATGGCTTTAGCACCACTTCTCAGCAACGGTACGATGCTCTTGAAAAGATCGCTGAAAAAAAATTCCTATTCCATGCCCGCCTTGATAGGAAACACCGTGGTAGATAAAAGATATCCTGTTCCAGACTGGTTGACGTAGTATATTTGGTAGGGACAGTTCATGTTGAGCAGCGTCGAAAATGAGGTTTCACGCACACTTTTCCAAACTCTAATGGCATTGGTTCACCAATGTCTGTTATTATATTGATTTCCAAGCTTTCAATTTCACTTTTAAGTACGGGCAGGTAGTGCAATGGAGAATAACTAACTGTCTTATGTATGCCATAGAGATAGTTGGTGTTGATACCGATGGTACGTATAAGTGGTGCCGCGATGTCACGCATGGTCTGAAGATTGACGATATCCATACACATGTACATTTGCGAGGGCAAGCCTAGTTGAATTTTGGCAGCGTACGGTGACTTCTGGACATTGATCAGATTATTCTTAGGATCAAAACTGAGGTGTGTACGTAGATGACTAGATAGAGTTAGCAGTTGTATATTTGGTGAAGTAGAGACGCTGTCCACTTTTTCGTTAGGGTTTGTGTACTTGAATACAACTCCGAAATCCCCTTTAAACGCCTCTAATTCACTTAGAGCTTTGACCAATTCATGGATAGTTCTATAATTTACAGGTGGGATGTGTTCCTTGAATATTTGTTCCACGCCATAAGCACCCACCCAGTTGTACCATACAATATTTTGACATTGATATTGGAATCAAGTGAGAGCGACTTCCCACTGTCCGTCGAGTGTAAGACGATAAGGTAGTTGCGTGGTTAAATTCGTGAGGGTATTTTTCGAGAACTATCCCATAGATCGGTTGGCCAGCAAAGTGACGTAAAACTGGTCGTTCATGGTAGGGCGCTGACGTAACTGGCAGGAATCCAAGAATTAAACTGGGTGGTGTAACCTTTCAACTGCACGTACACTTTCTTTCTGGCACCTTTACCCTTGACACACAGTCGTTCCCTCCAACTCCTCGCCGTCAAGATCGCTCAACCTGTAGAAGACTGGTTGTCGCAACACAACACTTGTGACTTTGAAGATTTCTTCGCTCCAATTGCTCTCGTAGCCCTTTTCAAACAGAATTTTGGATTTGCTAATACGCACCATGTTACCAACTTTGAGGTTTGGCTTCCTATTCGAGTTCAGGCGTCGCTTACCGTGCAGATTATCTCTGACTTGAAGCACATTTGTTTTCTGAAACGTCTGCAGGCGCCATCTTGATACTGGAATGTGTTGCGCTGTTGTAAGAGTCAATGAGATCTTGTAGGACGTCAACATGGTGATACGTGCTATTTTTGGTAATGTAGCGCCACATGTACCATTTAAGAGTTCTATTGAACCGTTATAAAATGCTTGCCTTTCACGTCCAGATTATGGGTGGTGTAATAATAAACGCCTTATTTATTGATACATTTCCGGACTAGACGTGCCGTGAACTTTGTCCCCTTGTCCGTCTGTAAACTAAAAGTTTATGGCCACTTCGTTTGTAAATGTCCTTAAAGGCGTCCCTCACGACGCGCCCCGTCTTGGAGGGAAGCGTCTTCGCCTATACCATCTTTCTAAACATGTTGATGACGGTGAGCAAATACACGGCACCGTCGTTGTATTAGCCGAGACTTCGCATATCACTGAGATCGGCTTGCCAGAGATCGTCAATGTGTGGCACCACATACTTGTTGCGTGGAAACTTATTTATCACAGGTTCATGTAGGGTAAAAGAGTCCTGCACACGAAACCATTCTCGTACTTTGACGGATAAATTCGGATACAAAATGTGACTTTCCACAGCTGGGAGGGCCACCGATGATGGCTGAAAATGGATGTTTCAACTTGTCCATAATGTTTGAAATTGGGCTTATAAGCTAAATGTAATTGTATTTATAGGATAGGACTGAGGGGGTGTAGACGTTAAAACACAAACATAACAGTTTTATAATATTTATTCACACAAAAATTACAGTTTTAGAATATATCTCACACCATGAAAAGAATACTTGGAATATTTATTTAAAAAAAATATAGTTATAGAATATATATTACAATTTGAAGTATATTATGGAAACAATAATCAATTTCTTGAGCACGTAGCGGGAATAGTGGCCTCGGNAAAACATAGTTAAAGAATATGTATCTACAAATATATCCTACACCTTGAAGTTTAGGTGTAGACGAAACAATATTCAATTTATTGAGGACGTAGCGGGACTAGTGGCCTTTGTACCTTCTAAATATCGATGCTAATTTACAAAGTCCAGTTTAAATAGTATTTTGAATATATATATACAGCCACATGATTTAAATTTAAAATATTTACAAAAAAAACAAATAAACAAGTATGACTAGCATTAAAATATGTACAGACAACTAATTCTATTTTACTATAAATAATTAGGTAGGGTAAGGATTGAACTGATGGATAAAATATATAAAAAGTATCCCGGGTGCATAAAACAAACCAATAAAAAATATGCTTGATTTCACACTGAAAAAATATAAAAAGTTTCAAAACTTTGAAAAAATGGTACGTCATGTGGAACTGTCTAGAATGAATGAAAAAAATAAGATGAATATTCAGCCCGTCTAAATAATCACCTTTTAGTCGAGACGAGCGCGTTCACAAGGACTCTGATACCCAAACGGCAACGTATTATTATCATCAATTATCTGTCGTTTGGTGTACATGGACTGGTATAATTTAGTCTGCGAAACGATACATACCGTAGCAAGAGCTTTTCTTACAATGTTGTGCAGTATCTGTATGTACCTTTCTGCAGCGTATTAGGTGATCATAACTTTCAAAACATCAAAATTAACATTGTTACAGTTGTCGTAGTTTTTGGTAATCCCGCGAACCTTGCACTCAGTTTTTGTTTTGACAGGATCACAAGCAACACAAACTCGGTACGCGTAATTCTTGGGGTCACCAGATACAAAGGTGCTAATATAGTTTGCCGGACCGTGATCTTGAAGTTCATCAGTGAGGTCAGCTAAAATGTCTCCGGTTTGTGTACCCCAATCACTAGTGTATTCTGTGAATAAAACGCTATCTATACCATGATACAAAATGCTGTTCACCAATTGTTCAAGGATGCTGTATAAGTGTAACCTAGCCATAGCAGTCATGTAGTATATCATCGCGACACTCATGTTATGGTTAGGGTGCAATGCATCACGCGCATCCTTGTAATTGAGGAACATTACCTCATTATTAACATAAATAACGCTGTCGACGGTGATGTACGGATCCGCCAGGTAATTGGGGATGCCCTGATAGTCTTTAACAACGGCTACGTGTTGTAAGTCGGATATTTGCCCAAAATTTCCTCATAATGAATTTAAAAATAGTTTAGTCAGTGTGCGGATACCAGGGTTTTTACAAACAGAATTGAAATCATGTTTTACCCCTCCCCTTTCCTCATAATTTTGAATACAAGCTAACTTCTCATATTGTGAGGTACACCACTCTGGCCATTCACTGGATTATTGTTTAATTTTCAAAAAAGTATCAATGTACCCATGAAACAATCCGCCAGAAGGTGTCTGACGATCGTAAACAGATAAATTGTACTCCCATAATTCGTGAACTGCTTCAATGGCCTAGCCTTTCTCAACGACTTTCTAGATCTCGTCAAACTCAAAGACGCCTGTCAACAAGTGATCTTTCTTGTCGTTGTGCTGACATGCGCCTTGGATTTTCACCTCCCCGCATTTCCTGCACAAGATAAATATTAGCTTGTTGTGCATCCGTGTAGTTAATATGGGCATGAATAAATCCCACTGAAGCGTCACGATAGCATTGGCTCTGCCTTATACTTGATCTATAGACGGACAATTTGTTACCAAGTGAATTTTGGGGTGGTCGATAGGATATTTTCTGTACTTGCAAATGTAAGAATACAATGAACACACATCCAATTACTTGATCTTCTCTCCGCAAGAAAAGTCTTCTTCGTAGAAGACTTTTATACAATTTGTACGTCCACCAAAGAATGCGTCCCTGAGACTGAGGGGCTCCTTGCTGTACAACTCATGCTGGAGTACAAATTGTTTCAAGTCCTTATTTGTGCATTTCATCTCATTAAACATACATTCTCACATCTCTACGACCATACACGCCTCTCTGAAAGGATCCACCTTTGCTTTTTCCATGAGCATATCTCAAGAATTCAGGCAGGAATTCTGTAGTATCTCTAAATCTTTCACGCAATACAGTTCCAATTCTCGGTTAAAATCAAAGACATCACTTTCTTTTACCAGCGCGTCATACCAATTCTCAAAGTGCTACTTTCCCTCAAATGACATCTCACTGATGCCATAGTCCTCCTTTGGTGACAAGGGACCCCAAGTTTTACTCCCTTGGCCAAGGACTCGTCCAAGCTGGCCATCTTGGACAACGACATCGGGAGAATATTCAGCGAGTCAATAAAGTGGAGCGAGCCGTAACACATTGACATGATTTTCCCACAGTGCATTCATTATGAGCTCTGGAGTATATTTTTTTTACCTCCGTTATATATTTGAAAATAAAATTTCCATCATAGCCCTTTTCATTATGGGCTAGGAGTGTGATGTCTTTTAATTTTTTTGTTTTAATTTGCTCTAGAAATCCTAAAAATCGAGCCATTGTGGCATCACCTTTTAATATGCGAGTCCTATCGCCTCACATTCAGTGCAATGATGGTCATTTACATCAATATGAGGGCAGGCCTTGCAACACGTCTGCACGACGCAGAGGTTAGGTTCGTGCAAGTACATGCTGGCCGCACCTTGATGAAGCATTTCTTGTCTATATTCAAAATAATAAAATACGAACATGAAATTGCTCTTTTCCAGTGACGGCTTGACTGGGGCTTGCTTTATATAGAAGAAATGACCAAAACGTCGATATGTCTTGCATACTCTACAAAAAAAAGTCTCATAACACCTATGTGCATAGTTTGACTTTTCCAAATTGAAACATTGTCCACAGACCTCACAAACCTTTTTGACTTCACAGATTGGCATGGGACCTCTGCAAAAACCGGGACGTTTATGGTTATCAAAACAAGTTTGGTTTGTGGGCAAACACCCACAGTCTTTATAGGCCACAAATCGGCCTCCACTGCAAACCGCTTTAGCGTAGCACTTTTTGCACGTGGATCCGCACTTGTGCACATTCTTATTGTTGAACGACACACGACACTCACGGCAAAAGTAACCGCACTTAAATGCGGCTGTCAATGTTGTTATGACATCAAAATTGTTTTGCTTATTATCGTGAAAATACAAATCAAGGTAGCCCTTAAAGGATTTTTTGGGAGTGGTAGACCCCTCATATAGGACCTGCCTGTTCCTATGTACCCTGAACACTGTGATTTTGTATTTGGAGAGGTATGTTTGAAATTGTTTCAGTTAAGTGAGCCCATCATCTTTAAAAAGATCCATACGGGCATCATGGCACGGTTACTCTGCTTTGAGGTTTTGAATAGGATGACCCATTTTGATTTGTTTAAAGGTGTTCACGTACATTCATTCTGGATCTCATTTATTGTCATGTATAACTTTGGCGACAATCAACCCACGGGCAAGGCAAAGTGTGTCGCTATTTTGAATCGTAATGATTCCTTTGCTATTACGGCTATTTGTGCTAGTGGTAGAGAGTTTATCACATTTATGATTACCTCTCCCACTTGGCTCTTTAAAGTGGTGTGACTTGACATACAAGGAGGATGACGTGAGTAAAGAAGCATTGCTTTGTAACACTCGTTCTACATTAGAGAGCACTCCTGCACGTCTAAATGACACAAATACAGGTCTTGATTAGGAGTCTGTGCTGTCTAATAGCATACCTACGTGATACTCCACTCTAACTTTGTGATCCTGGAGACACCCTAGCAAAGCATTGATTTTCTCCTCGAGCCAGCTTTGAGCGTCATGATCGCTCTCTGACGTCCCTAATTGTATGATTAATTCACGCCCAACATATAAAAACCGCTTTAATTGTTTAATTCGCTCCTCAATGATTTGAAGAGAGAAAACTTGAGACAGCACTCCACAAACTTGATTTACCGGGTCACTAATTCCCAGCTGTTGTTTTTATGATGGTCACGGTTTGAGAAAGGACCGTAGATTCCGTCTGCCTCACTGCAGCTAGGGTTTGAATATCGTCTCCCAGGCTTGGAGGGGGTCCTGCTGCGGCGGAGTGAAGGGGAGCCGTGAGTTGTGTGGACGAAGCACTGTCTCCTTTTCCTGTGGAAGGATAAACCGCGAATATCCAACATCCATTTGAGCTAAAACATAAAGGTTTATGTCAAACTAACTTCAAAGTAAACATTTTAAATATAATTGTTCCACTTATATTAAGTTTAAATTATTTATTTTATTTTTTGCAAACTTACGCGTGTTTTTTCTTTTTAAATGCTACAGTAAATATATATTCGTTTTAAATTTCAAACCACTTTTGGTATTAATATAATATGTTAATACAATTTTTCCTAAACATAATTGATTTGTGTAACATAAATAATACCAACATTCAAAAAGTGTGTATAATAAAATACACTTGAACCCCAGGATAGGTACAAAATACAGTCCAGTGCAGTTAATTTATCATTATGAAAGGTTAAACCTACATTTCAGCGATGTTAGATTTTCATCCATGTCGAGAATTGAACACGGACCCTTGGCTCAACAAACAGATTATCATACGCAAATATATAGGGTTTTCCTATCTTTTTTTAACAACTGGCTAAAGCAACAATATAATTCATCCGGTTAATTATTATGTCGATATAATTGAATGCCTGTAAGAAATATCTGTATAATTAAAACACATTGAAAAAAATTCGAATGAAATATTATATCTACATTATTTTTGTTTTAAAATCATATAAAATATAATTGATCAGCAGATCGCAGATTGATTTTTTCGGCTCTAAATTGACGGTTTCTAGATTGCAGCGCCATCTGTTAGCTCGAAACTCTAACTATAATCTCTACAGGTAAATAGGTTTACAGCAACACTAATGAGGCAAGAAATCTTGCTTTAAATAAGTTATTGGGGAAAATATGTCTTAAGCCATGTAACACAAATTGGTAAAAAAATATATGTTGATTTTAGAAAATAATTTTATATTTAAAGTGGTAATTTTTAATGGTCAGAATTAAGTTTTCTGTTGGTAGAAATAATTTTATTTTAGAATTAGATAAAACCTTTTTCAATGAATATAATAATTTAATTAAGGTCCTCTACTGTTTTCCAGCCAAAGCTCGGGTCACTTTTTGATTCAAAAATGCTTATTACTTAAGTCTAGTTATGCACAAAATCCGGTCCACTGGCTGTTAATTTATAAAATCAACATTTTTAACGATGCCGGAAATCGATCTCAGAACTATTAGTTTAATAGACATACATGCTATTGAATGAGCTGAGGTGGTGGCTGAATATCTTACAAAAAAAATTGATCCAGCACATTGCAAATGTGAATTCAAAAATTGGCTAAGGCCACAATTAGAATATTCTTTTTCTTTTTTAGGTTTTGATGTTTGTAATTACTAAAATAAAAAATGGTAATAACCTTCTATAATACGAATATAAGAGCTAATATTCTTTTTGGTTAAACTTAAAATGGTCAGCTGAAAAAAGATTTTGGTATGCCAGCAAAACAACAGTGGCTTGGGGAGGAGAGTATACAAATAAATTTTGTGTAATAATCTAAGCTAGTGGCTATAGTATCGTTACTTGTAGATGTACCTTTTATACAAATTTAAAATATGTTCTTTAAGAGATAGTTTTGATAATTAAAGAGTGGCGAACTTACATATTAGACGATCTATCACATCCAACTCACCCCAAACATCAGGCATACTGCTCATCGTCCTTCCGAGGCCTGCAGCAGGGTCCGGTGGGGTGAATCCTGCTGCGGGGAGCAGAGCACCAACCACTTCTAGGAGATGGTCCAGTAAAGGGCTCAGCTCATGGCTTTCAGGGGGTGGCATCCATACAGAAGCTGAACAATTCATGGTGGGTGGTAATTTGCTGACTACAAGGAGCGGAGGTGTTTGTAGATATAGGCAGTCGTTCAACCCATTTGAATCCCAGTAATATGCAATTAAATAAATACATATTGATTACGATCGAGAGGAAAAAACCACTGCCAATACTTTAAAATATATAGCAGAACGCTAATTACACATGGACCAATTGTTATCCGATAGGAAAATTTCATCCTCGTTAAATAACCCCAATGGGTCTGAATTATCGGGGACAACCGGTTGGATTATAGCGATAGGTGCCAGGGGTTCGTCTTCTTGATATTCTATCAAAGGAGGAAATACCGTTGTACATCAAAGACGTGATAGGCAAAATAGTTACTACTCAAATATAAAAAATTGTTTAAAACATACCTGAATTTATCCAATTTTCTAGTGCGTTGAAACTCATTTTAATGTTAATCCGACTCAATTGTGAATTATAATGACCGACTGTAGTGATTTCATGGTATATTTATAGTCTCTTCAATAGGATGAGCCACGTGCAAAGGTATAAGCTTCTTATTGGTCAATAATATTGTTTCCTTACAGATGATTGGCCGATTCATATAAAAGAGCACGGATTTACCGTTACTCGTCAGTCGTGTTCACATATTCACCGAGTAAGGATGTGCTCTGAGGCATGTAAATGTGTATGCCCTTAATTTGTCAATAGTTTGGTCTCGTCGGTGAATGGGTGGATTTTGTAAAACAACACGGATTTACCGCTACGCCTTATTCGTGTCTCAGCATCCGCTGAGTATGGATGTGTTTCCCCCTGTTAGATAAGGGCACCTCTGAAAGACCACTATCCACCCTCTGTGGTCATGTTTATTTTATTTTTATCCCACCATGCAAATTCTTGTACACATCTCGCCCTTTGATAGAAGGCAGTAGAGGGTTAAAATCCTTACTAGGGTTGATAGGTCAAAAAATAAACATTTTATTTCTAACAAACGCTAACTAATGTATAAATCTAATAATGCTTGTAGCATTTCACATTTCAACCCCAAGCAAATTCCGGTACGAATCTCGCCCTGAGACGGAAGGAGGTAGGGGATTCAAATCCCTACTAGGGTTGATAAGTCAACAAAATAAATACTTTTATTTCGAACAAACGCTAATCCCTTTATAAATACAATAATTATTGTAACATTTCATATTTCTACCACAATCAAATGCTGGTATATCTCTCGTCCTGTGATGGAAGCAGGTAGAGGGTTAAAATATCTACTAGGGTTGAAAGGTCAACAAAATAAATACTTTTATTTTGAACAAACGCTAATTACTTTGTAAATACAATAATGCTTGTATAATTTCACATTTCAATTCCAAGAAAATGCCAGTACACATCTTGCCCTAAGACGGAAGGAGGTAGGGGGTTCAAATCCCTACTAAGGTTGATATGTCAACAAAATAAATACATTTATTTCGAACAAACTCTAATTACTAATACATTAACACATTAATGGGATGTTGATTTCAGGTAAGACTTTGATATAACTCAACCTTTTCATTAAATCTAACTAACTTCCAATTTATATAATTTAGTCAAAATTTTTGACTGAAGATGTTAACTTTAATTTAATTTGTTGTTGTAAATAAGTTTTATTTTTCTTTCATGTATTAAAATACGCTTACATGGGAATTTTAATATGTTAGACTATTTGACTCTTTTAAATGTCAAATTATTGGGCAAGTGAAATATTTTAAGATAAGTGTTATTCCAAGAGTGTAAATAATTTTCTAGGGTCTTTCTTTTGTACAAGGATTTATCCCTAGTATTCACATTTATAAATTCTTTAATTTGAAATTATATCTCAGGTTTAAAATAACAATATATAAGTCTTAACATAGAATTATTCACACCTTACTAAAGATTGATTTAAAATGTTTTCTAAAATGTTGTTAATACCTTAATGTTTAGAGTTTTTCCTGTTTCCCTCCCACACAAATGCGGGTACTTCCGGATATCCCTGTCAAATGATTAAGAAATACTAATTTTATTATTCTTGTGCTAGCCTCTTTAGACAGACATTTTAATTTAAGCTCATTTGTACAAAGATATAAAGGTTATAATCCATGTTTGCAGGCAGAATATCAACAAACGTACATGGTAAACGTACAAACAAAGCATATGTTTAAATAGGGATTGTTTGCGAAAAATCGGACCCATAATAAGCGTTAGAAACCACATCTGAGCCGGGGTCTTCAGAGTTTGTTCCCGATGTGTCAGATGACTTTCCCGTGACACTATTAAATTAAGGGGTAGGAGTTAATGACTCTCCAATAGGGTCATTGCTATCCACTTTCAAAATTTATGACTAAAATAAACAAGTTTAGTCACACTGGAGGCTCCAAAGTACAAGTCTCCAAGCGTATTTGACACACGGAGCTCACTAGGAGGGGTGGTTGAGGGAGGGGTGAAAGTGAAAGGAGGTCCAACAGAGGCTCACACTCTAAGCTAAAAGGCCGGCGCGAGAGTTTCATCCTGCGTGCTCCCCGCCCTCACCGGCTGAGAAAAATGTGAAAAAATCAAATGGGAAAACATACAAGCCATGTAAATGGGGTCAGAAGGGGAGGGGGAAAGCGCTGAACCAGTATAACAGCCAATCAGAGAGCCAGGGATATTTATAGCAGCCAATCACAGCCTGTTCTCAACAGTCAATCCATCTACTTAGCTAGTTCTCTGATAGAGCATTGACACAGGCCACTACATGCCCGTCTTTGATTTTCATACACCAAACCCTTCCTTCACCTCTGACAAGACATCTTGTGAATGTGAGGAATGCCAGGCCTCCACCGTGGTTCGGATTCCACGTTAAACTGTAGGTCCTTAATTTCATCTCATAATCACCCTACCATTACACATTAGCGTAAGTGCGTATAACCCGAACGTATAGTAAGACGCGGTGCTAATAATAATAATAATAATAATGATTTTCATACCTTGGTGTCATTTTTAGAATCGACGAATATAATACAGTATGTCCACACTTTTCTAATAGAATGTAATATCTTCTCAACATAATTTTAAATTAATAATATTTTATAATTCGAACACGTACAGTATTTTATATTTTTTGTTCGAGGACTAGTAGGTGCTAACTTTATTTGGCCAGACGTACAATGTATATGTGTTGCTCATACAGTTATAAACAAATAGAGTATTCTCTATAATACCTTATGTTCACCAACTTCACTGAATTCAATACTTAGAAGCTCACTCAATTAAGGTCATGGATCTGATTTTGGGTGGAAATACACGATTAAAAGAACTATTAAGCAAAAGAATTAAAAAACATAGCTGTTATAAAAGTATTCTGATATTTCGGCTAGTAGCAAATCTAATATAGTAATATTATCTTAAAATTTACATCATCGATTTTTTTTAATATACAACTTTTATATTGATAGTAATGCAACGCCTTCTCTCACCTCTTTTGTTATCTCAGAGATAAACCTTTATGCTGGTTATTATTTTATTAGTCATGTTTCAACTGTATGTTGACGAGATCCTTCGAGTTTGACATAACTTTATTATAACCTTAGCACTAATATTTAGTAAACATAATAATATACTAGCACTAGGCAACTACTAGTATACCAGTGCTACTATTTCTCTAAAACCACGCTCTTCAGCAGTGCTTTGGGTAAGTAGAAGTGGGG
>CABEEJ010000284.1:44009-82557 GCA_901482245.1 Timema douglasi
CCGCCCCCCCCCCCCCAAAAAAAAACCAAAGTATACAGTATCCAGTGTTATTTGTCTTGTCAAACAGTTCTCATGTATCCATTTTAAAAAATGGTAAGAGCCTTTTACGAGAAATTTTAAATTTTCGCAAATTGGCCATTACTAAGCTACCCATTTAAGAGGAATAACTAGTTCCAAAATAATACCATATAGCATCAAGATATCAAATTTGAACAAAATCCATCCATCAAACCCATTTCAGTTGTGGCTTCAGGAACAGATAGAAAGACAGCATGTTAAGGCCCAATTTGGGTACAAGAGCACATAAAACGTCAATATCCACCATAATATCAAGGTTGACAATTTTAACGTTTACAATAATTTCTCTGTATGAGAAAGTAAAATGTCATCTAAAATGATAAACACTCGTCACTGACTTTGGTGATTCCTATTGCTGCCAGATTTTACATTTAAACTTTTTATAAGCTGATTTAACTTAAACATTTTAGATAAAAATTCATATAAGCTTACATTTCAAATCACAGTAATTTTTTTCACAAATTGGGGACAAAATCAGTCCAGGACGTAAATATACTTTTTTCAGGGAGTGTTCCCCAAAATTGGGTGTGAAAGGTCACCCTAATCTAAAGTTACCCATAGAGAAGAGATAATAATATAACCTTGATATCAATGTTTACCAAATTATACTGGCTTCATAGGCATTGCAGTTTCAGTAAGTATTTTTGTTACGTATCACGTGAATTGACCTGCATCGGTGGCCGCGTAGTCTAACGCGCTACTTTCGTGCTAGACTAGACTTCCGAGGACTGGGAGATTGGGATTCGATCTCGGTAGGGTGTAGTGAGGCTGTTTTTTTCTTAAATGGTTTTCTACTCTCTTTCCGCGTGAATGCGGGTGCACTTCCTATCAGTTAAACCTTCCTAATTCCTAGCACATTAGTGTAAAATTAGTGCACATAGGCGTATAACCCGAACGGGTAGTAAGACATGGCAGTTTTTTTTTTGTAATTTTTAGCACCACGTCTTGCTACTCGTTTGAGTTATACGCCGCAGCCTGTCCTGTAGGTAGCCATACAAACGCTTTCTCTACCGAGAGAAAGAATGGCGTCCCTCGAATCAAGTGGAAAAGTATGTGTGCTATTGGGCGTTGACACACGCCACGATTGAGCGCGGTAAGGTTTGTTACGTTCTTTCCTGTGGGGTGTCGTTTCCACTACCGTTGACGTAATAATCCACGCCACGCCACGTGATTTTGCCTGAACTGTGTTTACTCTGTGAGTGAATGAGTTTATACTGTATTTAGAAGTGTATTAGTTGTATCACTTGTATGAAACATGACTGACGTTCGTCATGCTAGCAGAATGTCTTTACCCGAATTATAGAATTTTATACGGCCATCCGGCACTATACTATATGTATATTGATTGAAATTTTTAAAAAAATGCCGGAAATGACGTGTTGGTAAAATTTTCTCGCAATGTGGACCCAAAACCCGATCGAAATTTTGTTTCAGTAATAATAATAATAATAATAATACAGTCAATGAAGGGCTCTTTCCTTAAAAAGCTTAAAAAATTGATTATATTTTTCCCTTTCGGCTTGCTACTTCTTTTGTCAGAAACGTGGTATTTCCCGGTTTCTGATAACTGTAGACATTCCAATAACAGAACATGCAACAATACATATTTTTCTTTTCCTCCCACTCATGCTTCTTGCCACTTCACACATTTAGACCTGCACACACCACTAGAAACTCCACGGGATAAAATAATCGTGTTGTAAATCCATACATGACACCGTGACACTCCATATGGCACGATAAATGACAGTTTTTGTCTATACACACATTCTTTCCCTTGGTAACAAAACGTCACGTCCAATCATGCGCGACTACTCGTGATGACTTCTTATTTGTGTGGGTGAGAAAAGAACGCATATGCATGGCTGCCTAATGTCTTAAAATCACTGTATTGATCAAAATATTTTTATTGGTAGAGTTAATTTCATCTCCCGAGCAAGATTGTCCAGTAAACATGGTCCACTCACCCTGTGCCTGCCTCGATACCTCTTCTTGCTCCTGGTCTCCTGGTGGCCGCATGTGACATAAGATTATCAACATAGTCACAATAATACTTGGCCACCAATGAATGGTTTATTAAGAGGAAAGGACGAGGATAAGAAATGCTGACTATTAATTCTTAGGGGGTAGGGGGGTAAGGGTTTGAGGAGGTGCGCCCTTAGGCCCTGGATAGAGAAGGTTGTACAGTATAACCTGTAATATAAATCATCAGGCTTTTTCAGTCAACTGAGCCTAGGTTCCTTTGCTGAAGTCTGGAGTGTTCACAGCTCAGCTAACATTGTTGATCTTATGCAAACATGGGAGTGTAATGTCCTACCAACCACAACTGGAGGATAAACCACATATCCCTGACCAACAAGGTATCAAGTTACACACAAGGCATTCCATCATGCTCACCACCCAGTTAGGTTACTCAATTCCAACACATTCCACCTGTTCCCCTTCGTCTCTAACATTTAATATAGCACAGGTTAGTTATATTGACCATACTTTTCCCCTTTTGAATTTAGTGTACAATGGTTATATATATAACAAACTTTTCCTCTCTTATATCTAGCGTACACTAGCTAGATGAACCATACTTTACCCCTGTTATTTCTAGCGTACACTAGCTAGATGAACCATACTTTACCCCTGTTATTTCTAGCATGTACTAGCTAGATGAACCATACTATACCTCTGTTATTTCTAGCGTATACTAGCTAGATGAACCATACTTTACCCCTGTTATTTCTAGCATGTACTAGCTAGATGAACCATACTTTACCCCTGTTATTTCTAGCGTACACTAGCTAGATGAACCATACTTTGCCCCTGTTATTTCTAGCAATGTACTAGCTAGATGAACCATACTTTACCCCTGTTATTTCTAGCATGCACTAGCTAGATGAACCATACTTTACCCCTGTTATTTCTAGTATGTACTAGCTAGATGAACCATACTTTACCCCTGTTATATCTAGCGTAAACTGAATATTTAGGCAATACGTAACATTCCAAGCCTTGTGTGTACAGTAACACTCCAAGCTCCTTGTGTGCAGTAACACTCCAAGCCTCGTGTGTACAGTAACATTCCAAGCCTCGTGTGTACAGTAACATTCCAAGCCTTGTGTGTAAAGTAACATTCCAAGCCTCATGTGTAAAGTAACATTCCAAGCCTCGTGTGTACAGTAACACTCCAAGCCCCTTGTGTGTAAAGTAACATTCCAAGCCTCGTGTGTACAGTAACATTCCAAGCCCCTTGTGTACAGTAACACTCCAAGCCGCTTGTGTACAATAACACTCCAAGCCTCGTGTGTACAGTAACATTCCAAGCCTCGTGTGTACAGTAACATTTAAAGCCTTGTGTGTAAAGTAACATTCCAAGCCCCTTGTGTACAGTAACATTCCAAGCCTTGTATGTAAAGTAACATTCCAAGCCTCGTGTGTACAGTAACATTCCAAGCCTCGTGTATACAGTAATACTCCAAGCCCCTTGTGTGCATTAACACTCCAAGCCTCGTGTGTCCAGTAATATTCCAAGCCTCGTGTGTCCAGTAATATTCCAAGTACCTTATATACAGTAACGCGTTAACACGTCGTAAGAGATAGTAAGGTTAAAGACTAGTCTCCGAGAGAGATGTTCCAGAACTATTCATCCTAGTCTTCGCCTTTATATTTGTCAGATGGGAGATTATACTCTGAGAGAGAGAGTGGCTAGGACTTTCATCCTAGTACCAGAGGATACTGTGAGTAGCCATTAAATAAATACATGGGTTAGAAATCTAACCAGTTGTATAGGAACATGTGAGTAGCTATCAAACCAGGCCAGATGTAATGGATACAAGCAAACAATACTAAACTGCAGTTAAGGGGCCAAGTACTGTTGCGAACATAATGCACAACAATAAATACTAAACATTCGTTGTCTAAATAACTAGTAAATGAATATGAGAAACCCGTGTAGTAAAGTATAATAATGATCATGTGATTTTTATTTCTCAACTCATTAAGATAGTGATGGATCCTTGAGACCGATAGAGAAAGCCTACTAGTACCTTCAACTTATTAAGATCACCTGAAAGCGATGGATCCCTGAGACCAATCGAGGAAGCCTACTAGTACCTTCAACTTATTAAGATCACCTGAAAGCGATGGATCCCTGAGACCAATAGAGGAAGCCTGCTAGTAACTTCAACTTATTAAGATCACCTGAAAGCGATGGATCCCAGAGACCAATAGAGGAAGCCTAATAGTACCTTCAACTTATTAAGATCACCTGAAAGCGATGGATCCCTGAGACCAATAGAGGAAGCCTACTAGTACCTTCAACTTATTAAAGATCACCTGAAAGCGATGGATCCCTGAAACCAATAGAGGAAGCCTACTAGTACCTTCGTCTTATTAAAATCACCTGAAAGCGATGGATCCCTGAAACCAATAGAGGAATCCTACTAGTACCTTCAACTTATTAAGATCACCTGAAAACGATGGATCCCTGAGACCAATAGAGTAAGCCTAATAGTACCTTCAACTTATTAAGATCACCTGAAAGCGATGGATCCCTGAGACAAATAGAGGAAGCCTACTAGTAACTTCGACTTATTAAGATCAGCTGAAAGCGATGGATCCCTGAAACCAATAGAGGAAGCCTACTAGTACCTTCAACTTATTAAGATCACCTGAAAGCGATCGATCCCTGAGACCAATAGAGGAAGCCTAATAGTACCTTTAACTTATTAAGATCACCTGAAAGCGATGTATCCCTGAGACCAATAGAGGAAGCCTACTAGTACCTTCGACTTATTAAGATCACCTGAAAGCGATGGATCCCTGAAACCAATAGAGGAAGCCTACTAGTACCTTCAACTTATTAAGATCACCTGAAAGCGATGGATCCCTGAGACCAATAGAGGAACCCTACATGGTACCTTCAACTTTTTAAGATCAGCTGAAAGCGATGGATTCCTGAAACCAATAGAGGAAGCCTTCTAGTACCTTCAACTTATTAAGATCACCTGAAAGCTATGGATCCCTGAGACCAATAGAGGAAGCCTTCTAGTACCTTCAACTTATTAAGATCACCTGAAAGCAATGGATCCCTGAAACCAATAGAGGAAGCCTACTAGTACCTTCAACTTAATAAGATCACCTGAAAGCGATGGATCCCTAAGACCAATAGAGGAAGCCTACTAGTACCTTCAACTTATTAATATCACCTGAAAGCTATGGATCCCTGAGACCAATAGAGGAAGCCTACTAGTACCTTCAACTTATTAAGAGCACCTGAAAGCGATGGATCCCTGAGACCAATAGAGGAAGCCTACTAGTACCTTCAACTTATTAAGATCACCTGAAAGCGATGGATCCCTGAGACCAATAGAGGAAGCCTACTAGTACCTTCAACTTATTAAGATCACCTGAAAGCGATGTATCCCTGAGACCAATAGAGGAAGCCTACTAGTACCTTCAACTTATTAAGATCAGCTGAAAGCGATGGATTCCTGAAACCAATAGAGGAATCCTTCTAGTACCTTCAACTTATTAAGATCACCTGAAAGCGATGGATCCCTGAGACCAATAGAGGAAGCCTACTAATAATTTCAACTTATTAAGATCAACTTAAAGTGATGGACCCTTGAGGTCACTATAAGTAGCTTCTTCGTACCTTATTGAGTGGGAAAGGGCACCTCCCGGCGCAGTAGTGAGCCCGGAAGTTCTCAGGGGAGATGACCCAATCGCTCCAGCCGATGTCACCAAAGTTTACCACCAGCTTCTTGCGACGACACATCTCGTCAGTGCTTGAGGCCACCACGCCGGTACCGTTTTCACGTAGACTGTCCTCCTATGCACAAACATATCCCTTGAAAGTTTCATGTCTTTAAAAAAATATTTTGACCTATCTTTGTTAGTTGCCGTGTGTTGTCCGGATTTCCAGTTATTAATGTATTGACTAGGTCGTCAGCTGTTGTGTACTATCTTGATTGCCAAATTGTAATGTACTTTATTAATTGTCATTACCATGAACCATATTATTAGTTTTCAGTTGTCATGTACTTTATTACGTATAGCCTGAATAGGTAGTAAGACGCGATGATAAAATAATACCATCTTGAATGCCAGTTGCCAAGCACCATTGTCATTTTCACTTGTAATTTACTACCTTGATTGCTATTTGTGATGTATTTTTTATTAAAAATAAATCATTAGAATTCTTATTTGTAATTTTACAAGCCCGTTTCCGGTAATAGAAATTACCAGGAAATAACTGAACATATTTTGACAAACGACCACTCATTTTAAAGATTAGGAGTCCAGAATGTCGGTAAAAATAGTAGTTTTCCACGAAAGCCCGATTTTCACAGAGAATTTTCAGTTTTTCATTCCTTGTCTAATCACCATGGAAAACATTATGTGATGCATTGCTGTAAATCTCTAAATAAAATATCTCTTTGGCTAAAATATAATAAATCAATCTTTGGTCCAAACACATCACAATTTTCTCTTTGGCTGAATATTTCTCTTTGAACGCTGGTCATAACACATTTAAATTGAGGTGCCTAAGCTGGGGAAACATTTATTTTCTATTGGAATGTTGCTATCGTTAATTCGCATTTAAATTAATAATAATGAGCATATTTCGAAAATTAAAGGTTAAGTTGTTAAATTCGTGAAAACATTGTCTACGTTATGTTTCGCGCATGATAAAATTATGTTTAAATATATTTTGGTACGTATTATAAGCTCAAAAAGGATAACATGATCTTGAATAATGTTTAAAAATCACCATTTTAACTATTTAAGTATGAGTTTTGGTGTTGATTTTTTTTTTCTTTCCAATAATGGGTTTTGATGTCAATTTTATTCAAATAATGGTTTTGATATTCATTTTTGCAAATAATAACAAAATACAAGTGCATAAGTTAAGCTATGTTTTCATTTTATCGCTTAATTTTGAGGATACGATATTTAAAAGTAATGTTTTATGTACCTCATCTATCTTTTCACATTCTTACAAATACTATAAGTTCAGTTATGTTTCCATGTTGATACATAATTTTGAGGGAATGATATTTCAAAGAACCGTAATGTTTTGTGTACCACATCTATATTTTCACATTCTTACAAATACTATAAGTTCAGTTATGTTTCCATGTTGATACATAATTTTGAGAGAATGATATTTCAAAGAACTGTAATGTTTTGTATACCACATATATATTTTCACATTCTCTCTTTCTATCTGACACGCTCTCTCACGGTCTCACACACACTCTTTCACACTCTTTCCCCTCACACACATACACTCTATAACACTCTCTCTATCATATAATATTCTCTCATTTTCTCACTCACCCTTTACTATCTTTTTTACACACTCTCTATCACACAATTTCTCTCACATTATCTTTATATATTCTCTCTTTTACGCCCTCTCTCAAATGCTCTCTATCTATTAAACGTTATCTCTCGATCGTTCTATATCTTGAACGCTCTCTAACAAACACTCGCTATTTTTCTCTCACTCTCTCTCAAACTCATTCTCATTCAAACTTGCTCTCAAACTCTCTCAAAATCATTCTCACTCTCTCTATCTCAACCTCACGCTCCTTATATCATTCTCATTATCTCAAACTCACTCTCTATCTCAAACTCTCTCAAACTTTCTCAAACTCCCTCTCTAACTCCCTCTCAAACACTCTCTCTATTAAACTCTCTCACTCTAATTTGATAAGCCCGTTTGCGGTAATAGAAATTACTAGAAATGGCTGAAAAGATTTTGATAAAATAACTCTCATTTTAAAGGTTAGGGATCTTAGATTTTGGGGAAAATAGTAGTATCCAACAAAAAGCTGACTTTCTCAGAGAATATTCAGCTTTTCACCCTTTGTTTACAAAACCATGGAAACCTTGCTTTGTGCATGAGTATATATTGGTAGATAAAATATTTCTCTCTTGTTACAAATAGTACCAACTCAACCTTTACTTTAATGGTATGGCGCAACAAATAGAAAGATTATGGCAGTTATTTGTATATTTACTAAACATTTAAACAAATCAATGATGTTTTATATATATTGATTTTTATCCTTAATTTTTTTGTCTTTAAATGTTTACCTTTGCTCTTATGTATAATTTGAAAAAACCCTTTTTCGGTAAGTGAAATTTCGAGAAAATGGTTGAGCCTATTTTGACAAACGTCCACTCATTTTAAAAGATATGGATCTGGGATGTCGGCCAAAATAGTATATTAAAACAAAAACCCAAATTTCCTAGCGAATTTTCCATCTTTTCATTCTGTGTACGCAGGGGATCATCTGTACCATAATTATTTGTGTACATCACAATGGAAACCATGATTCGTGTATATTTGTTAGTGAATGGATATAATATTTGTCTTTGGTTAAAAGTAATAACTAATTTTTATTCGAGTGTTTTGGTGCAACAAATAGATAAAGAGATGAAAGAGGGGTCGTTTTAAAGTTCTCGTTGTGGTTCAAATGGGAAAATAAGTATTTTGATTCAAATTAGACACCAAAATATCCGTGTGAAGTTTATAGCCTTTGACGAGTAAACTTTTAGCTAGAAAGTCGAGTTAATGCTTTTTATAGAGATCTTTTCCCACTAAAAAGATCGTATTACATTTTAGTTCAATAATATACAAACATCTCTGCAACGATCCACTAGTAGAGATATAAAGAGAATGTTTACTATTAATAATACAGTAAATGATAAAACTAAAATAGTTAAATAAATTGTTTGAGTTAGATTATTCAACTATATTATATTATTAAATTAAATTTTCAGTCGTAATGTACAGTTTTTTATTATTATTTAGCATCGCATCTTACTACCCGTTCGGTTTGTACGCTAATGTACAGTAAATTCAAAGATTATCATTTGTCATGGACTATCTTTTTTGCTAGTTAAGACGTTTTTATTGACATGAGCTATATTAATTATTATCAGTTTTGATGTACCATTTTGATTGTCAGTTGTATATTAACTATCACTTACACTTACTATCTTGATTTTAAATTTTAATGTACAATTATGACTAACACTTGTCATGCACTATATTTAGTTTCAGTGGTCATGTACTATCTTGTTTATCAGTTTTAATGTACAATTATGACTAACAGTTGTCATGTATTATCTTGATTGCCAGGTGATGTATTGTCTTTATTTCCAGTTGTCATGTACTAAATTAATTGTCAAATGTAATGTACTATCTTGACTGCTATTTTTCATGTATTATCTTGATTTTGACTGACAGTTGTTATGTATTATATTTATTATCAGTTGTCATATACTATCTTGATTGCTAGTTGTGATATACTTTAATGTCAGTTGTCGTGTACTCTATTGATTGCTAGTTGCGATGTACTATCGTCATTGTCAGTTATTATGTATTACTTTTATTAACAGTTGTGCTAGATTCTAGACTGTCAGTTGTCACATACTATATTGATTCTCAGCTGGCATGTACTATCTTGAGTGTCAGTTGTTATATTATTATGAATATCAGCACTGCAGGTATCATTTATTTTTAACTGAATCCATTAAACACTTTGCAACTTGTAGAAACACTCGTATCTATTAGAGGACTATTCAATTGCCCTCTCTTCTTTCAGAATACACACAACCTTTTAGATACCTTGCACATCACTAGTTTATACTTTAGTTTCTATATATTGTCCTCTTGTAACCTTTCACGCGGTGAATCCATTTAATCTGATCGATAAGAGATCCTTGAAAATATTCTGACAAGGACGCTCAAGAAGGAAATACCGCATTGAGACCAGATATTCTCAATGGTTCAAACACTCAAAACATGTTCTTGG
Source organism: Timema douglasi (assembly GCA_901482245.1). NCBI lineage: Eukaryota > Metazoa > Arthropoda > Insecta > Phasmatodea > Timematidae > Timema > Timema douglasi. The sequence goes on from CABEEJ010000284.1 coordinate 53,912, forward strand.
GACGAGAGACAAGCTTCAATATTTTTTAGTGGACTGATCCTTATAGCCCGTGGCCGGGGGGCACTTAGACATCAATTTTTAGTGCTGCTGCGCCTCGGTAAGTCCACTACTGTGGCTGTTGTGTCATCTCTGAGGCTGCTGCACTACCTCTGTGGCTGTTATAGGTCTACTACCTCCATGTCTGTTGTACTATCTATGTAGCTGGTTTACTTCCTGTGTGGTTACTGTACTACCTCTTTGGGTATTGTGTAACCTCTGTGGCTGTTGTACCAACTCTGTGGATGCTGTGCTACCTTTGTGGATGCTTTAATACCTTTTTTTTATTGCTGTACTACCTCTGTGGCTGTTGTACCAATTCTGTGGATGCTGTGCTACCTTTGTGGCTGTTGTGCTATCTTGGTGGATGCTTTAATATCTTTTTTTATTGCTGTACTACCTCTGTGGCTGTTGTAAGTCTACCACATCTATGTTTACTTTACTATATCTGTAGCTGCTTTACTTCATATGTGACTACTGTACTATCTCTGTGGTTATTGTGTAACCTCTGTGGCTGTCGTACTAACTCTGTGGATGCTACGTTATATTTGTAGCTACTGTACTATATTTGTGATTATATTTGTGGATGCTGCAATATATTTTTAGATGCTACAATTTCTTTGTGGATGCTCTACTATCTCTTTGTCTGCTGTACTATGTAGCTTCTTTGCTTCCCATCTGGCTATTGTACTACCTCTATGGCTGTTGTGTAACCTCTGTGGCTGCTGTACTACCTGTTATGTATGGATGCTGTGCTATATTTGTGGTTGCTATACTATATTTGTGGCTGATGTGCTATCTTTGCGTATTCTGTAAAGATAGCACGATCTTTGTGGTCGCTGTACTGTATTTGTGCCTATTCTATTTTTGTGGCTGCTACACCATATTTGTGGCTGTTATAACAACTATATAATTATCTAGTGGTGCATATTTAAATTTCGGTACTTATGTTACTAACGTAATTTCGGAAACGTTGACTACAAATCTAGAAGACGCTGATTCTTCCCCAGTGGTAGATAATATACTAGGATGTTTGTTTATGCCATATAAGTGCAGTTCCTGATTTGGGTGGTCAGTGTTTCAGTGCTAAGTATAGTTTGTCTCTAAGTCATTTGATAAAGTGTTCCATATTACGATGATTATTACAATGAAAAATCCAATTTTGTAATTTATTTATAGATTTATCAGGGTTCTGGTGATTGGAATGATTCAGATTATATTATGATCAGTACATCTTAAGGGCCAATAATCCGTGTGTTGACAGGTGATAAATTTAATTGTAACATTATATTATTGAAAGAATGTGGCCTCTAGTGAAATTATAAAATGTTTTTATTCACCTTTTCTGGAATACTCCAATCTTCCTTGAGGTTCTTCTTTCCCTTCCTTCTGTTTTCCTTCCTCTTCCCTTCGCCCTTTCTTCTCTTGTTTCCTTTCCCTCTCCTTCTGGATGGTGGAAACGGGATGATGGGGTCATCCTTAGAATCGGTGTTGCTTGGTCTTCCTCTTAAAAAAGTATCAGGTGAATTCTTAGTAACTCTATTAAGGGGTGCTGGGCCGCTGTCTGGCAGCTCGTTGTCAACGATGGATCTGACTATCCTCTTCTGTGAAGGTTCTAACCCCTCGTATACCTTGTTAGATGGAATGAGCATAGGTTTATTGTCCTGTCCATCCTCCAGAGAGCTTCCCTCAACGTTGAACAATAACATCTGGCTCAGGCGTTCCCTCCTGCGTTTATGTTTATCTCTCTTGACTCCTAAAGAGAGGCTCTTTTGGATTTCCATAGGATCATTATCATTTATGGGAGGGCTGTGGTTCTCTCTCTTTACTCCTGAAGAGCGGCTTTCCTGAATCTCCAGAGAGCTGTCATTGTAATCTAGAGTAGCTATCTGGTTACCTATCTTGCCTCCCAAAGAGTGACTTCTCTTGATCTCCCGGGAAATGTCATTGTTATCCAAGGTAGTTCTGTAGCTACCTCGCTTGCCTCCTGAAGAGTGGATTCTTTGGATCTCTAAGGAGTTGTCATTGTTATCTTGGGTAGCCCTGTAGTTATCTCTCTTGCCTCCTGAAGAGTGGATTCTTTGGATCTCTAAGGAGTTGTCATTGTTATCTTGGGTAGCCCTGTAGTTATCTCTCTTGCCTCCTGAAGAGTGGATTCTTTGGATCTCTAAGGAGTTGTCATTGTTATCTTGGGTAGCCCTGTAGTTATCTCTCTTGTCTCCTGAAGAGTGGATTCTTTGGATCTCTAAGAAGTTGTCATTGTTATCTTGGGTAGCCCTGTAGTTATCTCTCTTGCCTCCTGAAGAGTGGCTTCTTTGGATCTCTAGGGAGTTGTCATCATTATATAGAGTAGGTTTACGGTTGTTTCTCTTGCCATCTGAAGAGTGACTCTCTTGTATCCCTTGTATCTTTAGGGAGCTGTCATTGTCTCTTAGGTTAGGTTTGGGGTTGTATTTCTTGATTGAATAAGTGGAGATTCTCTTGTTCTCCAGGGAGTTGTCATTGCCATCCGTGATTGGAGCCTGTGTGGGCCTCATGCTAGAGTACAGCTCTTCTTGGTACAAGTCCTGTTTGGTTTCATTATTTTCTCTGAACGGGAACTTATGTTCGCCATCTTGATTCCGCTCTACGTCCAAAAAAGTGTCGTCTAGAGCAGATAACTCCGCCCCTGTGGATCTAAGGAGCCCCGCGAGGGCGTGGGTATGGGTCGGTGATGTTCCAGGAGTATCCTCCATAGGGTCCTCTGAGAAGACCACGAGGAAGGAAGGGAAGGTCTCGTTGACCGGATCCTTGAGGAAATGTATTGCTGGTATCATCCTGCCCCTGGGAGCTTCGAATCTAACCCCCAGTAGCAAGTCCCCATGAGATTGTAGCAAGACCAGGTCTCGTAGAGCTGCAGTTAGGTCCAAGGTAAGCCAGCCCCCCCTCGTTGACTGAGAGACAGGAATAGAAGCAAGAGGAGTCATCCTGGCCTTGCGGCTGTGCTGCACCTGGTAAAGTTTCACCCTGTAAGGAGGTGCCAGGGCTCTCCTGCCGGAGTGATGGGGTCGGCGGTGGAGGTGAAGCTGGGCCAACTGTAGGTATTCTCCTCTGCCCACGCAGCTGACGTTGAATATCAATAGGTCCCAGATGCCTGAAACAACACACAATGATTTATTTGAAGTATTTAACGTCCACTTTTTTAACCTACCGATTATATCAGCACACGAGAGTTTCTATGAGCAAGAGCGAAAGGGCCCACCAATTTTGCCGTAAAAGATATATTCCCATACATTCCAGGGTTCTTACACGCCAAAATCGAAATGGGACCGACGGATTTACTCCCCCTCCGAAGGAAGTTGTGGTACGGATGTTTATCGTTCAATAAAAATCCGTTGAACCCAGCTGGGTTTGAACCCACGAACATCGAGTCCTGAGGAATGAAGTGTTGATAACGTTCATTGAGATGAGACAAGCTACGTATGAGACGTCTCGTCCCATTACGGTAGCACATTTTGAAAATCAAACTTTAGAACAACTTTAACAAAATAACACTCTAAATTTGTGAACAACTTTTTAAAAATGTATGAGTAACTTTGCAATGTATATGATAATTATTTAAAAAAATCATTGGCTGTAAAATAAATGTATGGAGTTGGAAACCATTATTTTATAACTTGGTATTTAGAAATGTTTGTAGCTATATATGTTGTTATTAAAATAGTTATGGCTTAAGAGCCTCCTCCGCAATATATATGAGTGACCCTCACCATAAGATAAGTCAATTCTTATATCTACCCAATCTAGATTAAATCAGGATAGAGGGAGTGACTCTTATAATCAAGTTGAAAAGCTTATGACAAAAAGGATCTCACCCAAGTCAAAATACTCACCAAGCTTCCGGGATCTTATCCACCAGAAGCCGACTTCATTAGTGGAAAACAGAGTATATATATACATATATATATATATATGACATCACATGACCCGTTATCATTTTAAATCAAAGCAGGAGAAGGGTAGAGGCTCATCTTCCACGTATATAGCTTCAACTATTTTGTAAAAACATCGAGGTTTGTATTCATATGAGTCTTAAGGCCAAAAAAATAGGATGTTGAGGCTTCTACAGGCCGGGAAAGAGATTCATCCCACTGATGAAGGAGAGGGTAGCATCCTATTGGTGGGGGGGAAGAGAGATGGCTTCCGTAGGTCGGGGAGAGAGTTATCTCCAATAAGAGGGGGAAGAGTAATTTCTATAAGTGGGGGAGAGAGTTGTCTCCCATAGGTTGGGGAGAGATTTGACTTTCATAGGTGATGGAAGAGTGGTTCCCACAGGTTGGGGAGAGATTTGACTCCCATAGGTGATGGAAGAGCTGTTCCCACAGGTTGGGGAGAGATTTGACTACCATAGGTGATGGAAGAGCTGTTCCCACAGGTTGGAGAGAGATTTGACTACCATAGGGGATGGAAGAGCTGTTCCCACAGGTTGGAGAGAGATTTGACTCCCATAGGGGATGGAAGAGTTTTTCTCACAGGTTGGGGTGATAGTTATCTCCCATAGGTGATGGAAGAGCTGTTCCCACAGGTTGGAGAGAGATTTGACTACCATAGGTGATGGAAGAGCTGTTCCCAGAGATTGGGGAGAGAGTTGACTCCCATAGGTGATGGAAGAGTTTTTCTCGCAGGTTGGGGAGATAGTTATCTCCCATAGGTGATGGAAGAGCTGTTCCCACAGGTTGGGGAGATATCTGTGAGAGAGAAAGTTGGTCTCACAGATAGGGGAGAGAGAGCTGGCTCCTATTGGTGGGAGAGAAAGATGCTTCAATAGTTTGGGGAGAGAATAGCTTCGATATGTGGGGTGGAGAGTTGGTCTCATAGATATGGGAGAGAGAGTTGGCTCCTATTTGTGGGTGAGAAAGATGTTTCAATAGGTTGGGAGGGGAGAGTTGTCTCCCACAAGTGGGTAAGAGAATTCCCTGACAGGTGGAAGATAAATTTGACTAGTTTGACTGGGAGATGGGACAGTTGTTAAGACGCGTGACATAATAGAACTCGAACCAAGTAAAAGGGAATTTGGCTAGCTGCTGGTGAAAAGTGTGTTTACGTTTAAAATATTATCAATTCTATTTACTTAAGATAAATACTTGGATCCATTTCTTATAGAATAATATTTGTAAAAATATAAAAAGAACAATACTTTGTATTCAGTGACTATTATATTTGTCTGTGGACATCTTGTAATGCCGGTCAACACCAGATATCCTGGTTCCGTCCCTATGGCTTTGTCAATATAGACTGTTTGTTACTGGAGCTCTCTATTGTTACACTACTTAGAACAGATGACTTGGTGGTTTGGACTGTTTGTTACAGGAGCTCTCTATTGTTACACTACTTAGAACAGGTGACTCATTAGTTTGGACTGTTTGTTACAGGAGCTTTCTATTGTTACATTACTTACAGGTGACTCGGTGGTTTTAACAGTTTGTTACTGGAGCTCTCTATTGTTACATTACTTACAGGTGACTCGGTGGTTTTAACTGTTTGTTACAGGAGCTCTCTATTGTTACATTACTTACAGGTGACTCGTTGGTTTGGACTGTTGTTACTGGAAATCTCTATTGTTACACTACTTATAACAGGTGCAGAACGGAACAGTGAATAACAGGGGTACGTAGTTAAAGTTACAATGTAGTTTCCACCTATTTTTTTGTAAAGTGAATATTAAATTATTTCTTTCAAATTCAACCTCCACTTAATGTTGCTTATTGCCGTGCTTGACGGTAAATTACCTATAACTATTTAAAGCACAGGCTATCCTCCCACCAACATCTCCTCCAAGGTTCTTCCACGTATATGTTCCATTTACTCACATATGAACACGTTCACTCATACATGAACACACTCATACACGCGCACACGCGTGGGTGCAGGCGCAAAGAAATAGGGTAAAGAAGTGGCGGTCAAAACTCTCATAAACATTTCTCTTCTTTCTAAAGAACACATAAAAAGTGGCCGTTACTTTTTAAAGGGCAAATAGGCGAAGAGCAAAACAAGAGTAAGAGAGTCCTCTCTGTGTCGCAGTGAATACTTGGGTCGGTAAAAACAGACCTGCTCTGTTTTTAACAAAACAGGTCTGGTCCGGCCGCTCGCAAGGCAGTTTGTCAACCAGGTAGATTGTTCAGTGGTCTGGCTGTTCACAAGGCGGTTTGTCAACTAGGGAGATTGTTCAGTGGTCTGGCTGTTCACAAGGTGGTTTGTCAACTAGGGAGAGATTGTTCAGTGGTCTGGCTGTTCATAAGGTGGTTTGTCAACGAGGGATATTGTTCAGTGGTCTGGCTGTTCACAAGGCGATTTGTCAACTAGGGATATTGTTCAGTGGTCTGGCTGTTCACAAGAAGGGTTTGTCAACTAGGGATATTGTTCAGTGGTCTGGCTGTTCACAAGGCGGTTTGTCAACTAGGGAGATTGTTCAGTGGTCTGGCTGTTCACAAGAAGGTTTTGTCAACCAGAGAGATTGGTCAGTTGTCTGGCTGCTTGCTAGGAGGGTTTGTCAACTAGGAAGATTGTTCAGTGGTCTGGCTGTTCACAAGGCGGTTTGTCAACTAGGGAGATTGTTCAGTGGTCTGGCTGTTCACAAGGCGGTTTGTCAACTAGGGAGATTGTTCAGTGGTCTGGCTGTTCACAAGGCGGTTTGTCAACTAGGGATATTGTTCAGTGGTCTGGCTGTTCACAAGGCGGTTTGTCAACTAGGAATATTGTTCAGTGGTCTGGCTGTTCACAAGGCGGTTTGTCAACTAGGAAGATTGTTCAGTGGTCTGGCTGTTCACAAGGCGGTTTGTCAACTAGGAAGATTGTTCAGTGGTCTGGCTGTTCACAAGGCGGTTTGTCAACTAGGAAGATTGTTCAGTGGTCTGGCTGTTCACAAGGCGGTTTGTCAACTAGGGAGATTGTTCAGTGGTCTGGCTGTTCACAAGGCGGTTTGTCAACTAGGGAGATTGTTCAGTGGTCTGGCTGTTCACAAGGCGGTTTGTCAACTAGGGATATTGTTCAGTGGTCTGGCTGTTCACAAGGCGGTTTGTCAACTAGGAATATTGTTCAGTGGTCTGGCTGTTCACAAGGCGGTTTGTCAACTAGGAAGATTGTTCAGTGGTCTGGCTGTTCACAAGGCGGTTTGTCAACTAGGAAGATTGTTCAGTGGTCTGGCTGTTCACAAGGCGGTTTGTCAACTAGGGAGATTGTTCAGTGGTCTGGCTGTTCACAAGGCGGTTTGTCAACTAGGGAGATTGTTCAGTGGTCTGGCTGTTCACAAGGCGGTTTGTCAACTAGGAAGATTGTTCAGTGGTCTGGCTGTTCACAAGGCGGTTTGTCAACTAGGAAGATTGTTCAGTGGTCTGGCTGTTCACAAGGCGGTTTGTCAACTAGGAAGATTGTTCAGTGGTCTGGCTGTTCACAAGGCGGTTTGTCAACTAGGAAGATTGTTCAGTGGTCTGGCTGTTCACAAGGCGGTTTGTCAACTAGGAAGATTGTTCAGTGGTCTGGCTGTTCACAAGGCGGTTCGTCAACTAGTAAGATTGTTCAGTGGTCTGGCTGTTCACAAGAAGGTTTTGTCAACCAGGGAGATTGGTCAGTTGTCTGGCTGCTTTCTAGGAGGGTATGTCAACTAGGAAAATTAGTCAGTTATCTGAATGTTCACAAGGCGGTTTGTCAACTAGTTAGATTGTTCAGTGGTCTGGCTGCTTGCTTGTCTAAAAGGGTTTGCCAACTGGAGAGATTTCTCAACGATCTGGCTGCTCACTTGGCTAGAATGGTTTGTCTACCAACGGGATCGTTCAACATTCTGGCTGCTCACTTCGCTAGAAGGGTTTGTTAACTGGGAAGATTGTTCAGTGGTCAAGCTCCTCGCTAGGAGGGTTTGTTAACTAGGGAGATTGTTCAACATTCTGGCTGCTCACTTCGCATTGATGGCTTCTTAACTTGGGAGCTTCTTCAATGCTCTGGCTGCTCACATGCTTAGAAGGTTTTATCAACTTGGTAGCTTGTTAAATAGTTTGGTTGCTCACTTGACTAGAATATAGTCATGTTGGGAGTTTGGCTGCTCACTTGCTTAAAATGTTTTATCAACTTGGGAGCTTGTTATATGGTTGGCTGCTCCATTGACTAGGAGACTGTCATATTGGGAATTTGGCGAATGTTCTGGCTGCTTGCTTGGTTATGGAAATGTCACTTAGCCCTTAATTCATTGACGTTTTCTTAGTCAAATTGAAAGGCCAGTATTATTATTTGTGAAAATAAAAAATCACGTGACAATTTTTCCTTCGATATTTGTAATAAAAATATATTTAATTTTGTATGAGCTTTTTGTCATTTATTTTATAAAATTTCAAAAAAGAATCATAATTATTAAGGCTTGGAATGAAATTAAATGAATCTTTATTTTCTAGTATAAACATAATTTGTTATTTTTATTTGACAAAGTTTCACGATCATCAGTCCACAACCTCTCCCACGTTAAGTGACTGTTAAACCTCAAGTAAAAAATTTGAGGTGAGTGATTACAGACCCTTCCCTGCGTTATCTGATGGAAAGAAACAAGGACATCACCGTGCACTTAGCACCACTTCGTAGGGCATTGACTATACTCCAAGCTACCACTGTCTGCCACACTTTCCTTTACTACACAGGCATACTATTGTCTCTACCATATCTCTAGCTCCTGCTATATAACATAACATTGACTATAATCCAAGCTACCACTGTCTGCCACACTTCTCTTTACTACACAGGCATACCATATCTCTAGCTCTTGGTATATAACATAACATTGACTATACTTCAAGCTAACACTGTCTACCACACTTCTCTTTACTACACAGGCATACTATTGTCCCTACCATATCTCTAGCTCCTGGTATATAACATAACATTGACTATACTCCAAGCTACCACTGTCTGCCACACTTCCCTTTACTACACAGGCATACCATATCTCTAGCTCCTGGTATATAACATAACATTGACTATACTCCAAGCTACCACTGTCTGCCACACTTCCCTTTACTACACAGGCATACCATATCTCTAGCTCCTGATATATAACATAACATTGACTATACTCCAAGCTACCACTGTCTGCCACACTTCCCTTTACTACACAGGCATACCATATCTCTAGCTCCTGCTATATAACATAACATTGACTATACTCCAAGCTACCACTGTCTGCCACACTTCCCTTTACTACACAGGCATACCATATCTCTAGCTCCTGCTATATAACATAACATTGACTATACTCCAAGCTACCACTGTCTGCCACACTTCCCTTTACTACACAGGCATACCATATCTCTAGCTCCTGCTATATAACATAACATTGACTATACTCCAAGCTACCACTGTCTGCCACACTTCCCTTTACTACACAGGCATACCATATCTCTAGCTCCTGCTATATAACATAACATTGACTATACTCCAAGCTACCACTGTCTGCCACACTTCCCTTTACTACACAGGCATACCATATCTCTAGCTCCTGCTATATAACATAACATTGACTATACTCCAAGCTACCACTGTCTGCCACACTTCCCTTTACTACACAGGCATACCATATCTCTAGCTCCTGCTATATAACATAACATTGACTATACTCCAAGCTACCACTGTCTGCCACACTTCCCTTTACTACACAGGCATACCATATCTCTAGCTCCTGCTATATAACATAACATTGACTATACTCCAAGCTACCACTGTCTGCCACACTTCCCTTTACTACACAGGCATACCATATCTCTAGCTCCTGCTATATAACATAACATTGACTATACTCCAAGCTACCACTGTCTGCCACACTTCCCTTTACTACACAGGCATACCATATCTCTAGCTCCTGCTATATAACATAACATTGACTATACTCCAAGCTACCACTGTCTGCCACACTTCCCTTTACTACACAGGCATACTATTGTCTCTACAATATCTCTAGCTCCTGCTATATAACATAAGATTGACTATACTCCAAGCTACCACTGTCTGCCACAATTCCCTTTACTACACAGGCATACCATATCTCTAGCTCCTGCTATATAACATAACATTGACTATACTCCAAGCTACCACTGTCTGCTACACTTCCCTTTACTACACAGGCATACTATTGTATCTACAATATCTCTAGCTCCTGCTATATAACATAACATTGAATATACTCCAAGCTACTACTATCTGCCACACTTCCCTTTACTACACAGGCATACCATATCTCTAGCTCCTGATATATAACATATCATTGACTATACTCCAAGCTACCACTGTCTACCACACTTCCCTTTACTACACAGGCATACCATATCTCTAGCTCCTGATATATAACATAACATTGACTATACTCCAAGCCAGCACTGTCTGTTATACTTCTCTTTACTACAGAGGCATACCATATCTCTAGCTCCTGCTATATAACATATTATTGACTATACTCCAAGCTACTACTGTCTGCCACACTTCCCTTTACTACACAGGCATACTATTGTATCTACAATATCTCTAGCTCCTGCTATATAACATAACATTGACTATACTCCAAGCCAGCACTTTCTGTTATACTTCTCTTTACTACACAGGCATACCATATCTCTAGCTCCTGGTATATATTCAGAGCTCCTAGCTCAAAGAGTACAACTAGGCTTACTAGCTCCTGGGGCACAGACAAGGTATACACCAGATCCACAGCCTCTAGGCTAAAATGGCTCCGCTCCGTGGGAGAGCTTGAGTCCTTCAACACGGGTATCGCTAGGTGCCATCATGGGGCCTTTTAACAAAGCTCATTTTAAACATAACTAGAGATAGGACACAAATATCCATCTTGTATCAATCAGCAAGCTTACATAAGGTTATGTTCAGGTAGCGACCCAACCCCGTCTTCACAAAATCCTAACTCACAAAGGGCTTACCCAGACTGTCCACTACGACTACAATGGTTCCTTTATGACGAACATGTTAAAAATGAGTCGTTTAACAAATTCACATATGGAAGTGCTTTTATAACTGAGCGTTAACGCTAACGGACTCCAGGGTTGATGGATTCAACCTACCTCAAGGATTAGAGCGAAACTTCCGTAAGGCTGAGGATCTAGTACATGTTTGTCTATGTTTTGGGGTAATACCATTGTCCCTGGGTCCTTGGATATTAGTTCCTGGGGTAAAACCAGGTTCCAAAGCACTCGAGATAAGGGCTCCTAGTATCTAGGGAAAAACGCAGGGTCCTTAATTTTAAAAAACCAAGATTACTAGTTCCTAATATTTAACTTGAATGTCTATCTACTGGAATATTTGGGGATTAGATTCCCAAGCACCTGAAATAGAGCCATGGGAACTTAGTTGGTCTCCCTAGCTCACTGAGCTATGAGGGCAGGGAAATAATAAAAATATAAAAAGAGTAGATTATAGGTCTCTCTTCGAAACAAAAAGTAAATAATAAATTTTTTTAAACCATTTTGTGAGTTCTTTGTTGTTGTTTCTTTGTTGGCCTGTCTCCAAGTGGATCCCCTCCCACACCTCACTTTTACCTGCGCTCGCTCTGAGTTCTTTTGTTTCACCCTGAAGGCAGGAGGACTAGTATATTAGTGTCTCTAGGCTTAAGGTCAGGAATTAGGGGGATGATTACTGAATATAATAAGGGTTTTTGCAAAAAAAAAATTTCATTATAACATGATGATCCATTTTACTGGTGCGGCTAGGTGAGTGGTCAGCAAACCTGACTCCAGCGGTTTCCGCAAATGTCTTTAAAAATGTAATCCTACTACCCTAAGTTGAAACGTTTGAGACATTTAGAGACAGTGCTGGCACAACACCATTCGAATTAAAGAACATTAATTATAGTTATATATTTTTCATAATATTATGTTGCTTATATAAACTATTTTATGAATAACTTTTAATACCAAATTGTTTTAATTCAGTAATTTCCACATTTATTAGTAGCCCAAGTACATTTTTAGTGATGGAGGGTTGAAGGATGCAAGATAGGGGGGAGAGAGAGAGAGAGAGAGAGAAAGAGAGAGAGAGAGGAGGACCCCATTCATTTCCTTATTAGATCTCAAAATGAGGTCAACAAACACTTCAAAGATGACTACGAAATCTAAGACTATAGAACTATTATTATTATTATTATTACTGCTGCTACTACTAGTCTGTGAGCTCGAGGGGGTCAAAAGACGTGTCTGCTCAACTCCACATGGTCTGTGTACTGTGTATAGCTTATACAGTCGAAAACGTCAAGTGGTAAAATTGTTAAAACCAAATTTACTTTTTTGAGCAATAAATTATTCACTATGTCTAAATGTGCTGGATGTGATTAAAATCTACCTCCAGACGGGGATTGTGTAAAGTGTCACATTTGTGAAAACTACAATCATTATGAGTTATCTGGGCTAACTAAACCGACATACCGAAGAATGACACTAATAAGGCAAAATTCATGGAAGTGCTCATCGTGTAGATCTAGATCATCATACCTTACAGATATTATAATGGATGAAGACCTCAAGACATCAATCCAATTGATGAGAGAAGAACAAAAGAAGTACCACGAAAAACTAGAAAATAACATGTCCAAGCTATCTGATTTCTATCATGATATGAGAAAGGAAATGAAAGAACTCTTAGACAATAATAGGGACTTAACAAAAACAGTACTATACGAGAAAGACAAGCAAAAAGACCAGAAAATTCAAGACATTGAAAAAAGGCTTAATCAAATTGAGCAATACGGAAGAAATATTAACTTGTAAATTAATGGATTAGAAACGCGCACACCTGAAGATTTGTGTACAGTCATGAAAAACATTTCTAAATGTTTAGAACTGCTATATAAAAAAAATCATATTGCGTTAATCCATCGTCTACCTCATAAGAGCCAAAATATACCACCATCATTGATTATCCAATTATATACTACTATAAAGCCACATGGCTAACTCACTCACTGACAATAATGTTTACCCACTTCCAGATGAGCTAGAAACTTGAAATTTAGCAAACTTATAGATTCTAGCCTGTAACCAACGGGAATATTCAAAAACGTTTGAAAAAATATATATTTTAACCCCCAACAATTTCAAAATGGCGGAGCAACTTTAAAGTCAGTGTGGACCTTTCTTTGGTGGTCTCTTGTGGCTAAACGGTAGGACCCATCAAAAAACGGCTCTGGAGCTACATTAGTTTACATCCATTTGCAAAAAAAAACCACCGTGGGTTTGGGGGCGGAGCCCTCAACGAGCACAGAGAGTTTTAATCTAAAACCGTAAGAAACACATGGCTAGGAAAAAAAGGCGTCAAACAGCTATCAATAAAATGGTAATTGAAAAAGGGGCATAGAGGCGTATCAACATCAACGATAACCTGACCCCATTTAACAAAAATCTACTATGGCAAGTTAAAAACAAATGCAGGGAAAATTATTATAAATATGTATGGATAAAAAATGGTAAAATTTACGTGTGCAAGAGTGATGGTGAAATCAGCTTTAAGATATAGGCAAAAGGTGTACTAATTAAAATTAATAAAATAAAGTGTGCCCCTTTAGTTTAAATTAGCATGTTCTTTCTGTTTTTTTGAAAAATATTATAAATATGAACAAGGAAATTAAAAGTGACGATAGTGTTGTCAACAAAAACAGAATACGACTATATAAACAAACAACCGACGCAAAGGAAAATGAAGATATAACAACTATTGAAGATGATATTAGGACTATTTCAGTTTCAAGAATATGACTATCCCAAAGAATGGTCCGAACTATTAGCACGCAAGGTACATAATAAGAATAGCCTTTATATTATTCACCTTTAAAGATCCATAAACAAACATTTTGATGACTTTACTGGGAAGTACTATTGGTAAAATGGACATTATAGTGCTTACCGCAATAAAATCAGATGATATGCAGGGTATCAATATAATATTGATGGCTATAATAAATGCTGGGACAATAGGCCCAATAACTATGGGGGAGGTGTATTTATGTAGTGTATAAATAGCCTTGAGTCAATGATATTATAAAATAAAAAATTCTATGAGAATATAAATTAATTAAAATTAAGTTAAGTGATAAAGTGATAAAATTAATATACCAGTTATCTACAGATCTACAGATCACCAAAGTGGGATAAGTACACTTTTATTCAGACATAATTAAATTAGTTCCGTTAGATGGGCAAATATTTTTGGTAGGTGATATAAATATAAACATATTAGATACAAATTACATCACAGTAGAAAGTTATAACAATATGTTTGCTTCTCATGGCTTAGATTGCACAATTAATAAAGTTACAGGAGAAGAAATAGTGGCAAGTAGGGTGGCTAAATTGTGCCTGTATCACAAATGTTCTATCAACCAGACAAATAACAAGCAGTATAATAAATACTAAAATAACTGACCATTATATTATTATAGTAGCATTGGAAATTGATTCCAACCAATCTAATGATCTTTAAAGTAAAACTAATAATAGCTCTGTTTTATTGAATAAACTTGATGAGAATTTAGTTCAAATTAAACTCGAAAACCTTAATTGAGATGAGTTACAAAATCAATAGAATGTTGAGTCATTATATGCAAACATTGCTGAGATATTTAATGGCAATTATGATAGCTCAAAATATAAATATAATTCTATTGGAAAACGCATACAAAAGAAATGGATAACCCCATATTTGGTCGGAGAAATGCCCACAGAGATAAATTATTTGAGAAGTGGAAAAGTTGCCCATCTGCTAGTGCCTATAAAATAGAGTACCAAAGAAAAAGAAACATTGTCAATAAATTATTTTTTAAGAAAAAACAATTACATATCAAACTGAATTGAACAAAGTGAGTAGTAATATTAAGAAAACATGGTATAAGATAAATGAAATTCTTGGTAGAAAAAGTAAAATGACAATTGATGAAGTAATAAATATACATTTCGGCAAAATTGAGAAAATTGAAAATATTGCAAATAAATTTTGTGAAATATTCAAAAACTAAGTCACACAACTATAACATACATGCAGTATACAACTAGACAAAACGAATAATCGAAACGATTACCAAAATCAGGGTATGTAAATACCTAGGGCTACATGCTCCAAAATAAAATAAATTATTGATAAATTAGATATAAATAAAAGCCAGGGAATAGATAAAATCATAATCAAATACTTGAAAACTATCAAATTACTCCGTTGACAGCAAATATAATTAATTCAAGTATACAACAGGGTGTAATCCTGCAAAAACTTAAAAACGTAATTATTAGACCAATTTATATAAAAAGGGAAGAACTTAGCTTATGTAAATTACAAACCCATAGCAATTCTACCAGTTTTAGACAAATTAATGGAAATATACGTTGTCAACTTCTATGATAAATTATTTAGATAAATATAAAATAATTGACCAAAAACAAAGGTATGGAAATACTTTTACACACTTTTACTAATCAAATGCTAGAGAAATTAAGCTACTAGCTATTAAATTCATAGACATGTCGAAAGCATTCGATACGTTAGATAAATATATTTTACGAGACTTAAATTGGTATCAGAGGTGATATTTATGAATGGTTTAAACATTACCTAACAAATAGAAAAATAATAGGTAGAATAAATAATATAGAAAGTCAAGAATTGGGTATAAATATTGGAGTACCACAAGACTCTATTCTTGGACCAATACTATACTTAATCTATACAAGAACATTGTCAAACTGTAGACAGAGCTGTGGTATGTTTATGTATGCTGACGACACAATGCTGTATGAGGTGCACAAAAGTGTAAATAGAGCTAAACAAATGTTGCAGGATACAAAACTGGACTCACGATAATAAATTAATAATTAACATTAAAAACCCCGCAAACAATGCGTATCAGACTACCGCATGTTATAAAGTATAAATTAGATATAAAAGGTAATTGCTTAGATTGTTTACATAATACAAAACCGTGTAATTGTTTAACATTTACGCAAGTTGAGACATATAACTATCTTGGACTAATGATTGATTCTCATATGAAATGGAATACTCACATAGATATAATGAGTAGGAAGCTAAGAGCGGGAATGGTTTATATATTTGTACTAAAATAATATGTTACATTTTATATTCTAGAAATAGTGTGTCATGCACTAATCGAATCACATATAGTCTATGGTATTACTTCCTAGGGAAAGACAAGTGATATATATTTAAATCAATTAAGAAATATTCAAGTTAAAGTTCTTAAAATACTGAGTGAAAATAATAGTAGTACCAAAGTCATGAATAAGGAGTGGAAACCATTGACAGTAGAAAACATGTATAACTATAAAATAATAACTCAGTCTTACTACTCAAAAATATATAAAGACAGGCTCACAGTCACAACACCAGGGAACGACAGTATAAAATACCTTTATATATAAATAAAGATGGAAAATAATACATGAAAATATTAATAACAACAATTTTTAACATCATACCTGATACCCTTTTGGGAATAGATAAAATATCAAACGTTAAAAGAGAAATTAAAAAATTGCTAATTGGCTCACAGACTTAATGAAATAATAATACTAGATTGACTAATGTGACAAATAAGCAATGGAATGGACTCGAGACAGGTTATCGAATATTAGATAAAATAAAGAATGTAATAGATTTAAGGAACTAAATTAAGTGCTAGAATTATGTTAGTTGTAGGAATAGACTTAAAGGAATTAAATGTATTTATTACATATTTACACTATTACATGTATGTATGATATCTATGGTGTGGCACCAGCGACAAGCACATTGTGCCTAGCTGGACCATGTTTAATAATTAAAAATATGTAATCCAGATACAATTTTAGATTACTTGGCTGCAGACGAGATGCCAGCAACTTAATGACTGAGTAATAAATAATATGTATTTCTCGATAAAACTATATAAGGACCAAAATTAAATTTTAACAAGTTAAAAAGAAAAGATAAATTGTATTCTACACGTTTTCAATTTAACAAATTAGTTTAAACAATCCCAAGTAAATTTAGGGAATTACTAAAAATAGTCGTGTGAGCAATCTCTCCCCAACCAGCCCTCAAATTAATTATATAAATACCACTGACCCCTTTTTGATAGATAAGTAATTTGTACACTTATTTCTTTCAGTGTAAAATTCCTTATTAAAAGTCATCTCTTGACCTGATATTGAGACTTGTATATCATTTTTTCATCTCTGGATGCCATTTAAAGGCTGAGTTCATCTTATTTACTGAGACTGACCGTCCTCAAACCCTTGTTGACATATATTTTTGACCTTAGCCTGTCAAAGAAAACGGTCCCCATAGTATGGTAAAGACATTTTGCCATTCCAATATAAAAAGGTGTAAGAACTCATGTTTGTAATAATAGTACCATTGTTCTATAAAATACCTTATCTAAAATATTTGAATGAATAAAACATGAGCATATCTTTTACCATATAAAAAATAAACGATATCCATATGGTTCTTTGAGCAATAAATAACTAACTTTGTAAAATCCCTGGGACGTTTTGCCCCTAAAGTTTCTTCTAAAGGTGAGATTTATGCATTCTTTAGTCAACATAGTATTACTAGCTCAATATTCAACCATTTTGGCCTATATACTAGTATTTCCTAAGTTAATTTATTTAAAAGCACCCGCTTTGGTGGCCGCAAGGTCTAACGCGCTACCCTCGCAGTAGAATAGACTTCCGATGACGGGGAGGATGAAGTTCGGATCTCGGCTCGGTATACTGAGGGTGGTTTTTCCAAAATAATTTTCCACCCTCCCTTCATACAAATGTGAGTATACTTCCTATAAATATAAACTTCCTAATCCCTAAAACCATGATCGTAATTAGCACATAAGATGACATTCTGCAAATTGGATGTTTATTAATAAATTCAAAACTTTATCAATATATTTAACTAGGGATTCCAAGCCAATCTATTTCCTGATATTATATAGATATTGATATTTTAGAATGATTACTTTATACTAATGATCTTGGTGTCCTCGTGGACAATGCACCACAATGCAAACCATATAATTTCTCACGCACTGAAATTGCAAGATCTTATTAAGCTTATTAGTAATTAATTTACTAAAGTTAGCTGTGCTTTAAACTTGTAGATAACTTAAATACACTAGTGATTCTAGGTATCATATTACCTTAACTGATTCTCTCAGAATAGATAGTGTTTAGCGTAAATTTGTCGTTGCATTATTATTATTAGGTGTTCTGTCTTACGGAAGGTCCATTCCTTTTACAGTGTACCTGGACTGCCAATGCGTCCTGTCCTCTGCCTCCTCTTCAATTCCCAGAATGTTCTTATTTCCTTCAAATCATCCAATATTTGTATCCTCCTTCGTAAGTTCCACTTTCCCTCAACCTTACCTTCCATGATGTGCAGAAGGCAGTTTCTCCTAAGGATGTGTCCGATACATTTTGCTTTGTACCGAAGACTCACAACCAAAATGGTTTTATTCTCACCCACTCTTCTTAGGACATCATTTGCCATCCTGTCTGTCCATCTAAACTTCTAAAATCTTCTCCAACACCATATTTCAAAGATCTCCAATTATTTATTTCCCATTTTCCTGAGAGTTCAAGTCTCTATTCCATACAGCCATCGCTGCATGCTATGGCAAACTATTTTTAATCGACATTATACTGATTGTGATAGCATTCTTAATCTTCTTAATATTTGTTGCTCCAATCCTTCTCCTCAAGCAGACTTTACTGTAACGCCCTTTTTGTCAGTAATATTTTCGATGCTAAGCTATTTTGTAAATCTGAGCTTGATAAAATAGGGCCAATGAAGGACCTTCTCGGACATCTTGTAAGGCCTAACTAATCCATATATAATTCATTTAAGCTCAATCCTCTTGGGTGGTCAAAAAAGTAGCTTAAGCGATAAGTAGTCTACTGGACAGTCTTTATTTGTAATATCTTTAACATGATATTTAATTGTATTTTATGTATTTTCAGTGTTCACCTGTTACAGGTCCCAGGACTGTTAACGAACATTTTAGTGAAATTAAAATAAAATTAAATATTATGATGATTGTTATTATTTTTATTATTGTCATAATTGAGGAGCGTTTTTACAAAACTCAACATCTAAAAATGTTGTCAAAAACTTTATTTTAATGGTTTATTATGGATATTTATGAGGTAGATCAAATTGCTCGAAACAGAATAAAATTTAGCAAAAGCCAATATTTCCTTGAGTAAATAATCGAATAATACATGTTTTATCAAAACTCAACATCTCCAGAAACAGAGTTGTAGCAAAGCTTGACATCTACATGGTACTTACATATTAAAATCATTTTAAAAAATCCTCAATTTCTTTTGGTTGGCAACTTTATTTATTAGGTTTTTTTTTCTGTAAGGTAAGCAGCATTTATTAGAAAATTTAGAAAGACAATTAGCAGCCTCAGGTGCAAAAAAAATTATAAGGTTTTTTTCAGACTCGTGTTGGTCTTAAAACATAATCTTTGTTGCTACCTTGATGTATCTTGTAGAGGGATCCAAAGTTTTGAAGGAAGTCCAGTATTATCACCCTATCAGAGGACACAGCTATATAACCCCTGACCCTGACAGAGTCTTTGGAAACATAGAGAAAGAATTTAGAAAACATGAATCCATTTTATTATCTTTCCTTCAGAGTATCTTGCCATCCTTAAAAATCATAGTCAGGTAAAAGTATGGGTTAGTAATGACTGGGAGGCCTATGACCTCAGATCAACAGTGAAAACAATTCTCAAAGGCAAATTACCATTCTAAATGACTGAAGCTAGAATCATCCTTTATATTAAAACAAAATACCCTAAGTGCACGGTTCAAAATACATACCGGTACTATATACTTCACCTATTGAAGTTGAAGTGTTAAAGAAAGTTGTCTACAGTACTACAGACATGAACAAGTCATCAGAGATACATTCAATGAATCATGTCAGTATGAAAAAAATGAGAGGACGTAACGAAGTTAATGAAATATTTCGACACATTTTCAACATAATATACTTTATTTTATTCTGTTGTCTTGCAAGGATGTCATCAGGACCGTGATGCCATATACAGGGAATACCCTGATGAAACAATTTCCTTATATAGGAACCAATAAACATCGATTAAAATAAATCGTAATGCAATCCTATTTTGAAAAAGACATTTTAAATTATTACATAACTGCTATAGTGTTTCTATTTCATCCTAAGATTTGAGTTTTTTTTTTCATTTTTACTATTCATAAATCTTAATTTTGAATATCAAGTAATTGAGAAGATTAATAAGGAACTAAAATTACGTATTTTTTATTTAATAATCAATAATTATTATTCTATGTACGGTGCAGTACATTAAAGTGCTCAATATTAATGGTAAATGTTGAGTTTTGGATAAAACTATGGTTTGGTCTTCTTTTTTTACCATGTGAACGTGTTAACTACCTTAAAAATAATGCATTATATTTTATATATATCAATAACTGGAAATATTTTATATTTTTTGTTTTTATAAATCTATTCTTTATATTGAGTAAATTAAAACAAACTGCATACTGAAAATTTTAACTTTGGTAGATGTTGAATTTTGAAAAAACACTCTTCTTTTATTATAGCTACTGAAGATTCCATGGATCTAATCTAATTATTTCCTTTGCTGGAGATTTTTTGTTTTTTTGTTTTCAGCGCCGTGTCGTACTACTCGTTCGGGCTATACGCTTATGTACTTACTACACTAATGGCTTAGGGACTAGTAACTAGGAAGGCTTAATTTAAAGAAAATGCACTTGCATTTACGTGGAGGGAGAGTGGAAAATCATTTAGGAAAACCACATTCAATGCAACCGATCGGGATCTAACCCCGAACTCCCCGTCTTCTACACTCTGGTCTAACATGAGAGTAGTACGTTAGACCATGCGACCACCGAAGCAGGTANTGTTAATATGGTGTATTGTAAGCTGGAGCTAAAGTATTTTGTTGTTTATATTAATAAAATGAAGAGTTTGTATGTCTGACATGAGCATTGCGCGATATCTGCCGCACGCAGAGGGTTGTCATTTTAAAAATTAGTAGCTTCTGTGCACGAACATATCAACCTCGAAGCTGAAATTTTAAATTTCATATTAGATTGTTTAAAATTTATTAAAAACTCAGTTGGAAGAAATAAAATTAAGAGATATTTTTCTGTCTTTTTGATGCAAAAAAACCCGTTATCCGCGGTATTTATACTATTATTTTTTAATAATCTTGTAACTTCCAGGGTTCAATATTAAATAGTTTAACGCCAATTCATATATTCATACATTCTCTGAGCCACTTGCAGTTGGCAAGATCACCGGGTGGTGTCATTCACCCCTTGCTTTGTAGACCCCGATTCCGACCTGGTAGATGAGGTGCTACAACACTGTCAACTGATCTGCACCATCTCCGTATTGATATATTATTCGCCATTTGAAACAATCCGTAACAGTTTTAACAACGTCCTCACGACATGTGCCGGAAATGAGAGAGTCATAATAAACTAGAGGTCCGGATAAACGTCGTCTACTCTGTCATTAGAGGGTGTGACACAATCACACACACATTATTATGGCACGATAGCACAAACACGATCTAGCAAGAGTTTAATAATAACTCTCAGCTTGGACTCAGACACGAGTTTGGAAGCCCTCACACAGTTTTAGTGCTCAGGGAACCGACTTCAGACCTAAGACACACCGTAGCCAATCAAGTTATCACTGTCACTTTCGACTGAAATCCAACTTCCATTAAAAAGTAATAAAAATGAAGTCACAAACATAGCGGCGAGTTATCTTTGATGCTGATCTAAATGACGACGTCATGGTGTTTGTATTCACATACAATTACTAAACGAACTTAACGACCAGAAACTGCCAATAAAAGTAGATGTCTCCCTTTTCATGATCTTATATTTCGTTGTGAGTGTTGCCGCGGGGCTGCCTTCAAATGGCCCGTCAACATTTCACACTAACAGTACAGTCTAACACAAATTACATTGTAACAGTGGAGCCTAAATACATTTAATTGTAACGGTGCATTCCAAAAGACAATATGTTGTAACAGTGGAGCCTAAATACATTTAATTGTAACGGTGCATTCCAAAAGACAATATGTTGTAACAGTGGAGCCTAAATACATTTAATTGTAACGGTGCATTCCAAAAGACAATATGTTGTAACAGTGGAGCCTAAATACATTTAATTGTAACGGTGCATTCCAAAAGACAATATGTTGTAACAGTGGAGCCTAAATACATTTAATTGTAACGGTGCATTCCAAAAGACAATATGTTGTAACAGTGGAGCCTAAATACATTTAATTGTAACGGTGCATTCCAAAAGACAATATGTTGTAACAGTGGAGCCTAAATACATTTAATTGTAACGGTGCATTCCAAAAGACAATATGTTGTAACAGTGGAGCCTAAATACATTTAATTGTAACGGTGCATTCCAAAAGACAATATGTTGTAACAGTGGAGCCTAAATACATTTAATTGTAACGGTGCATTCCAAAAGACAATATGTTGTAACAGTGGAGCCTAAATACATTTAATTGTAACGGTGCATTCCAAAAGACAATATGTTGTAACAGTGGAGCCTAAATACATTTAATTGTAACGGTGCATTCCAAAAGACAATATGTTGTAACAGTGGAGCCTAAATACATTTAATTGTAACGGTGCATTCCAAAAGACAATATGTTGTAACAGTGGAGCCTAAATACATTTAATTGTAACGGTGCATTCCAACAGACAATTTGTTGTAACAGTGGAGCCTAAATACATTTAATTGTAACGGTGCAATCCAACAGACAATTTGTTGTAACAGTGGAGCCTAAATACATTTAATTGTAACGGTGCAGTCTTAAATAAATTTCATTGAAAGAGTGAAGTAAAACAAACACTTTTTTTTAACAGTGGAGGCTAAACACATTTAATTTTAACTTTGCAGTCTTACACACATTTGAATTTTATAGCCGATAGTTTAAACATTTTAATGTGATAGCAAATTGTTACAAACACATTAACAAGGGTATTTTTTTTAGGGATTGTCATTTTTAAGATCATATGTTAGTAATCATCTCATTTGATTAAAAGGATTAAAAATGGCTATGGGTAATCTTTTAATAATTATCTGGAGTAAAGTTGTATGAATTGTGAAAGGGTGTTAAATTTCGATCTGACACCATATGTTTGCTATTTTCAATTCGCCATAATAATAGTGAAAACAGTATTCAGAGATCACAGGGGAGGTTATTGTCTCAAGTAACATTCGTATGTGTAAATGTTCTAATATTTCAACTCAATATAATATATTGGCGGGTATAAAGTTGTGTCGAGATAATTACAGGGTCTCCGAGCTCTTGAGATCAGAGAAGGATGTGTTGGCTAACAAGGCCTCCCTGGGTCCTAGCATAAAAACACGTTCAGGGGGAGCTAATTAGAGAATATCGAGTACTGCTGACTGGCACTTTACATCCAGGGGCCTAGAGCACTTTACAGCTAAGACAATGCTGGTGGTTCCCAAGCAAGGGACTACTATACTATAACCTTATGTTTAGGGAACTACTGGAACTGTATAACTAGGGGACTACTAGCACTTTACAGGACTGCTGGGACTTTACAGTCCGTGGAATTCTGATGGTTTCCATCCTGGAGACTACTGGCACTATATAGCTATGGGACTACTGGAACTTTACAGACAGGGGACTACTGGAACTTTATGACTAGGAGACTACTGGAACATTATGGCTAGGGGACTACTGGAACTGTATGACTAGGGGACTACTGGAACTTTATAGATAGAGGAATACTGGAACTTCATAGCTAGGGGACTACTAGCACTTTACATCCAGGGGACTATAGCACTTTACAGCCAAGACAACTCTGGTGGTTTCCAGCCAAGGGATTACGGCAACTTTATGGCTAGGAGACTACTGGAACTTTATGGCTAGGGGACTACTGGAACTGTATGACTAGGGGATTACTGGAACTTTATAGATAGTGGAATACTGGAACCTTATAGCTAGGGGGATACTGGAAATTTATAGCTAAGGAACTACTTGAACTTTATGATTGGGAACTACTGGCACTTAAGAGCTAGGGGACTGCTCGCACTTGATGGTTTCCAGCCCGGAGACTACTGGCACCTTACAGACAAGATACTACTTGTGGTTTCCAGCCTGGAAACTACTGGCACTTTCAAGACGGGGGAGTATTTGCACTTCATTTTCAAGCCTATATAATATATATATAGACATCTGGAAGTTACCATACTTTAAGGATAGCTATTAAACTTGGATTTCTGGAAGAACCCAGCCTTCAAGTCTAGCTAAAATTCATGGACAGCTTGAAGTTCAAAATATCAATTAATAGAAGACAATAATTGCTTACCTATCCTTTCTGTCAAACCTAGTTAAGAGATAGATACTGCGGGCATTTTCAGACCTTCCATCATAGCTAATAGACATAGACTGCTGTAAGTTCTCTATCTGGAAACCTAGCTAATAGACAGCTACTTTTGGCAGTCCTCGACCTTTAAGCTTAGCTAGTAGGAAACTTCAGGTAGTTACAAATCATTCAGCCTAGTTAATAGCCAGGGACCTATGTCAGTTTTTAGCTTTCCTAAGCTTTTCAAATAGACATGGATCACTTGCAGTTACAAGCCTCCAAGCCTAGCTAACACGTAGGCCTATTTATATGCTCTATACGTTTCCCGACCTTCAAACCTAGCTATAGACAGCTACTGTTGTCAGTTCTAAGCCTTAAGGCCTATATAATAAACAAAGGCTGGGTGTTAGTTCCCAACCCTCAAATATAGTGAATACACAGGGACTACTGGCAATTCCCAGCCCTCCACCCTAGCTAATAGAAATGTACACCCGGAAATTCCTACAAATATAATAGAATTATATAATAAATCAAATCAATTATAATTATTTACTGTGTTGTTTTTTTTAAATCAATAAACTAATAATGTATCTCAATTGAGAGAAATATTATTTTTTGTCTGTAAGCTCACCAGAGCTAGTGATAGTTATAAGTTGGCTTGGAGGTTCAAGAAACGGTTTTATTTGAACGGGTCACTGTTGGTGCCTCATGCCCTGCGTATTTCTTCACCCTGGAATGGGACGTGGGCCTTACTAGCAAGGCTGTCATGTTGGCAAGGTTAGCCTAGACGGAAAACTACAAACACTGTTGTCTGATGTTGGCCGGCCTGTGAACAATAACTCAACACCTACTAAACTCCAAAATGTGCTACTTTAACTTACTCGGGAAAAGAGGTGAAGGGAGTGTTGTTGTTTTTTTAGAAGAGCTAGTTTTATTTGAGACGCTATACTTTAGAACAGTCCATTCTCATTAGAAGAGACTTTAAGAAAACACAAACTTTTTTTGTGGTCAACATTGATAACATTTTACAATAATACTACTTCTATTTTATAGGTATTTATAATATGCTTGAATAGTGACAGCTGCAGATCACGTGACCTAGTGTATGAAAACGTGAGAGTAGATCTAGTAACTTTTTCTATCTTTCAGATAAGGTTCCTCCTATGCCAACTTGACATATTTTAGGCAGCTCTGAGTGTTAATGTTACATTTCCTCCTTAGCAAAGAGACGAAAAAACATACAATACACACCTATCACCATCCAGTACAGACAGCTATAGACATCCAGTAAGCACATATATAAACATCCACTACGCACAACCATTAACCTCCATTACACACAGCTAGCAACATCTAGTACAATCAGAAACATTCAATAAACTAAGCTAGAAACATCCCGTACACAAAGCTAGTGACATCCAGTACGCATATATAGAAACATCCAGTACGCACAGTTAGCAACATCCAGTACAATAAGCTAGCAACATCAAATAAACTAAGATAGAAACATCAAGTACACACATCTAGCGAAATCCAGTACGCACATTTAGAAAAATCCAGTAGGCCTACAAACAGCTTGCAACATCCAGTACACACAACTAGTGACATCTAGTACACACATCTATCAACATCCAGCAACATCTTGTACACACATCTATCATCATCCAGTGCACACCTCTAGCAACATCTTGTACACACCTCTAGCCTCATCTTGTACACACATCTAGAAATATTTTGTACACACATCTATCAACATCTAGTACTCACCTATAGCAACATCCAGTACGGACATATATCAACATCTAGTATGCACATCTATCAACACCTAGTACACACATTTAGCAATATCTTGTAGGTACATATATCAACATCTAGTACACACATCTATAAACATCCAGTACTCACCTATAGCAACATCCAGTACGGACATATATCAATATCTAGTACGCACATCTATCAACACCTAGTACACACATTTAGCAACATCTTGTAGGTACATCTATCAACACCTAGTACACACATTTAGCAACATCTTGTAGGTACATACATCAACATCTAGTACACACATCTATCAACATCCAGTACTCACCTCTAGCAACATCCAGTACAGACATATATCAACATCTAGTACTCAAATCCATCACCATCTAGTACGCACATTTAGCAACATCTTGTACACACATTTAGCCATATCTTGAAAACACACCTAGCAACATCTTGTACACACATTTAACCATATCTTGCAAACACACCTAGCAATATCTTGTACACACCTCTATCAACAGCTTGTACACACATTTAGCCATATCTTGTACACACATTTAGCAACATCTTGCAAACACACCTAGCAACATCTTGTACAAACCTCTAGCAATATCTTGTACACACATTTAGTAATATCTTTTTCTCAAAACAAACTGCATTCTAAACACATATCTTAGTCCGTCTGAGAATGTGGGTGAGATCCACACACCTGACTTAAGAGTTAATTCTGAGGATGGTTTATTGAGCCATAACATGTGGTTTTCAGCTTCCCTCCAGGCGAACACCAGCTCAATTCCTAAACATTCAGCTCCAGTGGCAGATTGACATTTTCGCCACCTTGGGGCTATAAACAGATCTTGTTACCCCCCCTCCCCCTCTATACCCAATCCGGAAACCCCTTCATACACTTCCACCCTCAGTCAACCCCTTGTCCCCCACCACTAAGACCCTCGTCCTGTGTAAAGAATAGACTAAACACCACAAAGAAAATCCGTATGTATGAATGATATTGATAACTAAAAAGGGACTTATAGCATAATTTAACCCTGCATGTAGCCTAACCATGCCCTTGAGTTTGGCTCTGATAGTAATGATCACCAAAAACACTCGAACCTAGTTTTTCGCTGTTTAGCTACTCTTCAGCTGCTGGCTTTTATTTCAATATTTTTATTTAATTGGCCGCCCTTCTGATTATGACAGATTTTCCCGCCCTGGGCTGGGCCCCCTCAGCCCTCACGTAAATCCGCCCCTGTTCAGCTCTAATCATCCTGTCTCCTCATGTTTTTCGTGTACAGCGCCGTACCACCTATTTGGGGCTACAAGTATTTTAATTGGCATAATGGTAAAGGATTAGGGAGGTATGATTTAGATGAAATGTACCCGCATTTAAGAGAAGGAAGAGTGGTAACTCATCTTGGACAAAACCCTCTCAGTACACCTGATTTGAGCTAAACCTCACTCGTATCGTTACAGGCAAACCAGACCAGATGAACTTGACTTTTAGCCTGCATACCCACCAATGTTACAAAGTTAAATATTGAGATTAAAGTAGCAATTAAATGTTTATTTTACTTGTACTCGTAATTTCTTGCTGCCGCATATCTAAGTAGGTGGGGGTTACAGCCCTCAAGCTCTGTTAGGCGGGGGAATGGGAGCCTTTTTAAACGAAAGTGTTGACTTTAATACTTCTTGTCTTAAGGTGAAATGTAATTTATTCTTGTTTCCCTCATAAGGTCCCAAGAGAGGTTTGTTTGTGTCCGTGACAAGATGCTCGAAGCTGTAGAACACGCGACCAAGATTGACAGTGTTCCATTCTATTCCTTCAACAAGCGGCACACTCTACTAGAACTAACGTCTACCCGGAAAACGTGGAACTTGGGAGGGGATGTAAAACGTTATCCAATTTGGGAATTGAACAATGCTATCAACTAGAGGGAGTTGTACAGTGTTACCAAATGAACTCTATTCACTACTTGGTGATAGTTTTAATATATTATTGTGTATATTATTCTATTTACTGTCTACTTGGTGATAGTTTTAATATATTATTGTATATATTATTCTATTTACTATCTACTTGGTGATAGTGTTAATATATTATTGGTGACATTATTCTATTTACTATCTACTTGGTGATAGTGTTAATATATTATTGGTGACATTACTCTATTTACTGTCTACTTGGTGATAGTTTTAATATATTATGGTATATATTATTCTATTTACTGTCTACTTGGTGATAGTTTTAATATATTATTGTGTATATTATTCTATTTACTGTCTACTTGGTGATAGT
The DNA here is from genome assembly GCA_901482245.1 of Timema douglasi. Classification (NCBI taxonomy): domain Eukaryota; kingdom Metazoa; phylum Arthropoda; class Insecta; order Phasmatodea; family Timematidae; genus Timema; species Timema douglasi. Next base: position 82,454 of record CABEEJ010000284.1, read on the forward strand.
TTTAATATATTATGGTATATATTATTCTATTTACTATCTACTTGGTGATAGTGTTAATATATTATTGGTGACATTACTCTATTTACTGTCTACTTGGTGATAGT